>OZ017740.1:226783289-226903289 GCA_963969285.1 Odontomyia ornata | reverse complement strand
TTTGCATGGTCACGTTTGTAGTTAGCAATAATTTTGCTGAAAGACTCTCTCGTTCACCATTAGGGTAAGTTGTAATATATGATTGTTGCCGTTGAGTAAGCTGGAGGACGATTAAATTGTTTAATAGTTATAACATAGTAATAGCAATCGTGATAAAAGAAGTTTTTTTTCGCTTGATTATAGGTTAATGCACGCTACTCGTACATATGTGATTTCTGAATTTTTATTGTATCTCTCGCAAAAAACGTAATTCATTGGAAGATTGTTTTGGTTCTGATGTGCAACAGTACGTAAAAAGCGTAAAACATGA
Source organism: Odontomyia ornata (assembly GCA_963969285.1). Lineage (NCBI taxonomy): Eukaryota > Metazoa > Arthropoda > Insecta > Diptera > Stratiomyidae > Odontomyia > Odontomyia ornata. The sequence continues at coordinate 226,902,979 of OZ017740.1, read as the reverse complement.
TATCGTGAAAATTAAGAAGAGATCAACAAGCTCAGCGTAATCTAAGAGGATTTTTAATTTCTTTCTTTCTACAGTACATTACCTTTTACAAAGACTTTTAATCTTTTCGCGTTTTCTCTAGCCTTAAATAGATAAAAGTTGTTGAAAGTGAAAAGTGTGAAATTGCGAGTATGTTCAATGGTAGCGTGTATAATTTTAAGCATACAAGATTTTCTGTTTTTTGTCACCTAGCGATGATGATAAATATTTTTACTTTCTTTTAATAATTGTGAAAAGATACTCATAGTATTTGCATAGGAGTTAAAATATTTAATCTATGAATTTGCGATTTGGTTATGGAAAATTTCATGAAGAGGATATGGTCCTGTAAGCGTGTTGTAGTGGTTATTTGCTCAATGTTAATTATTGCTATTAACGGCATATCTTCTTCTTTATAATGAAATAAACATTCGATCATTTGTATTAAAAATGGCATTTTTCTTTTAATATCAAAATAACACCTCTTATTTGAAAACCCTATATCAACCATAAACACGTGTTATTGTTGGTGTAATTCCATATAATTGAAATGGCTATAACTCACTTGATTATGATTCGATCTCAATTAAATTTTGTGAACATATATATCTTATGTTAGTCTATATAATTCAAGAAGTTTAAAGGTACCGTTTTGATTTTATGGGCAAAAATGTAAAATCTACAAATCATACTATTATTAACAAAGTTGAGCGAATTTCGATTTCTAAGGTATTTGTTGCCCCTGTACTCATAAAGGTCCACGTTCGTGATAATTTTCAGATTTTTCGGCTGAAATGTGTCCAATCGCGAGGGGGGGATACAAATTTTGGGTACATTTTGCCTTCCCCTGGACCCCCTAATTCATAAAATGATTTTTTTATTTCAGATTCTAAAGTCCCAGTCAAGACCTTTCATTTGATACCCCAATTGACTACCTTTGATGAAAAAAAAATTTTAAGGGCCAATTCGTTGTTAGGGGGGACCACCTTTAAACATTTTTTAAATTTTGTTAAGGCCTTAACTTTTGAGAGACCATCACTTCTGACCTTTTCACAAAGTTTGAGCATTCTAACTTCTATAGTTTCTGAGGAAATCAGCTGTGACGCACGAACAGACGGACGGACAGACAGGTCGCGAAACTAGTAGGTCTTTGTAAAAAATTTTTTTACAAAGACCTAAAAATCTATTTGCTTTCAAACTAGTATTTTGAAAGCGAATTGATTTTTTCATGGCTATTATCAAATTCCCGTTCTGGAAGCCTTTATTTATTGAAACACTAGCTGTACCATTATTTTTTTCGGTCAGTATATATATATATATATATATATATATATATATATATATATATATATATATATATATATATATATATATATATATATATATATATATATATATATATATATGTATATATATATATATATATATATAAATATATATATATATATATATATATATGTATATATATATATATATACATGTATTTATATAAAATAATATATATATATATATATATATATATATATATATATATATATATATATATATATATATATATATATACATACATACATACATATATATATATATATATATATATATATATATATATATATATATATATATACATACATATATATATATATATATATATATATATATATATATATATATATATATATATATATACTGACCGAAAAAAATAATGGCACAGCTAGTTTTTCAATAAATAAAGGCTTCCAGAACGGGAATTTGATAATAGCCATGAAAAAATCAATTCGCTTTCAAAATACTAGTTTATTATCTTGCTAATAACATAAATTTTTTGACATCTTTTGCAATGATTATCATTTAACATAATGAAAATTAATTATACTCTACTTTTTGAAAGAAAAAATGATTTGCGCAGTTACATTATTTTCAAACACTTCAATGTGTTTTTTTTATTAAGGAAATTTAGTAGTGAGTGGGTAAACCTTTACGTTTGATGAGCTCTTTTAGTCTATTGGGCATAGATGATACCAAATTTTCTGTAACTTCTGGTCTTATTTTCTTCCATTCATCTGCTATCACTTCCTTGAGTTGAGTCCTATTTGTAACATGGTGGTTTCTAATTCCTTTTTCAAGTTCATCCCACAAATGCTATATGGGATTCAAATCAGAGGATTGCGGAGGAGTGTTTAATGTATGGGGAGTATTGTATAATCATTGTCGTGCTGAAAATAAAAATCACCTTGAAGACCCAACTTTTCGGCGCTTTTATTGAGGTTATTTTTTAAAATATTCAAATTTATCCATGATCCCGTAAATAAACACAAGCTCTCCAGTACCACTACCTGCCATACAACCCCACCACCACCATGTTTTACAGTGGGTGACATGTTTTCTTTATTGAATTCGGTGTTGGGCTTACGCCACACTGATATTAGGCCGTGACAACGAAAAATGTTGAATTTGATTTCGTTGGAAAATATCACTTTATTCCAGAATTCCATATTCTGGTTCAAAAATTCTTTTGCGAATTCAATTCTCTTTTGTCTGTTGCTATGATTTATGGTTTTTTCGTTGGAACTCTCGATTTGTATCCAGCCTCATGAAGGACATTTTGAATAGTGCTGGAAGTGACATCTTTGTTAAAATCAGCTTTGACTTGTGCGGCTATTTCTGAAGATGTTAATTTCGGATTTTTCTTCACAAGTCTCACAACACTTCTTCGTTCCTTATCCAAAAGTTTTCTCGGTCGTCCACTTCGTTCACGACTTTCCAAAGTTAACTCGCCTTGATACCGATTGATAATACTCCGAACAGTAAATCGGCTCTTGCTAACAATTTCGCCTATTTCATTAAAGGATTTCCCGCTTGAATACAAATCCAAAATGGTTTTCCTTTCCAAAACGGTAGTTTCTTTATTTTTGCGCCCCCTGACTAGTTTTTCTGACCGGCACCTGCAAAGAATTAACTTTTACTGAACTGCTTAGTTTTAACTAACCATTCAAATAAAGAATTACGTTTCTTCTAACAGCAAATGCAACCTTGATGAATACTTATAGCGGAAGTAAGGGCTAAAATATAAGGGTTGTGCAAATACTTTTTTCGTAGAAAAATCGGGTACTTTTTACTACAATCGATTTTCCTCCATATGAAAATGCCGATATATATATATATATATATATATATATATATATATATATATATATATATATATATATATATATATATATATACTCGTATATATATATATACATATATATATATAAATATATATATATATATATATATATATATATATATATATATATATATATATATATATATATATATATATATATATATATATATATATGCGCTTTACTCTTAGAATAATCAATAATGTTAATCTTCTGCATGCAGTTTTTCATTTCATAATCAAATGTTTACATTTATTCGCGTTGTTATTAACTTTACCCATTTTTTCGTTGTAACTAATTAATTAATTAATTTACACGTTAACTTACATCAATGCGATGTGACCGAAGCTCCGTGTAAAAGGCATCATATTTACTAACATTTATATTGATTATAATCTCAACGAATGTTGTTTTTATTATTAAACCAGTAAAAAAAAATTTAAATCTAACTTACATTTATAACGTTGCAAATCTGATAAGTAATATCTTCCGCTAATTGACAATAAACTTCTTGCATAACTTCCATGTCACTTGTATCATGTTGTTCCCAAAGCATCTTTAAAGACTTCGTGGTAAATCCTGGGTAGGTTTTTCGGTAACTCTGCTATAATAAAGAATAAAAAAATAAACATATTATTTCTTGATTAAAGAACATACCTTATCGTGAAACACGATTCCCGTGCACAAATCGTGAGCTGCATCTTGGATATTATCGGAAATTTTTTGCTGTTTTACATATTTAGTAGGCTTGGTACGAGCTTTCTTCGATGACTTATTTGCTGAATTTTTTGATGATGGCAGTTCACTTGAATCGTTTTGCTTCATTCTACTCAAAATCAAGAGATAAAAATATTGAATCCTTAATTATTCAAAATGGATTCTACCATATAATTGGTTACAATAAATTTGCATTAACATAAATAGTATAGTATTCAACTTTATTGAATTTTACGGTATTTTTTGATTTTGTTGAGGAAAATGTGAGCTTTAAAAATTATTCTATTATTAAATAACCCCTCAATCAATACCAGATGTCTGAATGTCGCAGGAGCTAATCAATATTCGCGCATGCTTATTTGAACCTTAATTCTATCGCAAACTAGAAGTTTCATCCATGCGTTTAGAAAAAAACCAAATGTTTAGACCAAACCCAATAGAATGGCATTAGTCTTCTGAAAACAGGCAAATGAAATTGGTGCCATCAAGAGGATTGTGGCTGCTGCAATTTCAGAGAATAACTACTATAGTGGACAGACTGAGCTCTGATACTGGAAACAAACACAAGCAGCTCGAGCCTCTCCACTGCTGCTATAGAATATATGATAGGAAAATATATGCTACGAAAACACTCCATTGATACACGATGGCGACAATGTATATTGATATGCTAATGTGCAAAACAAACCAAATTGTGGCCTACGCAGATGATATAAATATTCAGTCACAATCCCTTACATTTGCTGAATAAATCCTGCTGAAATTGTATTAAGAAGCAAAGATGGCGATGAATTAACTGAAGTCAAACGAAAAATTCAGCAAGCGTACAAGTTATTCTACTCAGTTTTGCCGATTTTAAAGGCCAGGTGCATACATACGAACGCTAAACTTAAATTATACAAACCTGTGACAAGATCTGTGCTTTGTATAGTATTGAGACGTGGACCCTCATCGCATATATGTTAAATGCATTCGAAAGGCGGGTCGTGTGCCGAATCGTTGAAGAAACAAGTTGGGTAAACAGACCTACGCTCATGTCAGAAGGGTTTTGTATTCAGTTTACAAAATGCAGTCACCAGATCAAATCAAATCAAGAAACATGTCAAAGACGATTTTATTGGAGAAAATATGAAATACGAAGATCATACTATTATTAACAAAGTTGAACGAATTTCGACTTCTGAGGTTTTTGTTATTATTATACTCATAAATATCTCCCTTCATAATTATTTCAGATGTCCCTTCGCGAGGGAAGAAACACATTTTTCATGTATTTCCCTCCTGTGCCCCCACTGAAGCAAAAACTGACAGTTTAATAACTGTTTTGAAATGCTCCCATGAAAACTTTCATTTCATACTCATATCGGCTACATTTCATGATTTTTTTTTCAAAGGCCACTCTCCTGTACTGTTATCATCGATTAATGGCCAATATTTTCGAATCCTAGAATGGTTACAAACCCCTTTTGCTAGGAGCTCTCTCCCGCCTCCTTGACTTGTTTCACTTATGAGCATTAATTGTAGGTACTCATCTTCAGTCATTCATTAAATTGAATCAAGTGTTCGAAGCATGCACCTTAAACGTTGAAGTTGGGAAAAAATAACTCAAAATTATTCAATCTTCGCATTTAAAACAGCCACTATTTTGTTTTACGATTACTGATACCACTAGCTGAACCGATTCTCAAAGATATACATAACACCTATCATTCCTGAAATTTTCATGCAAATCCTAGCTAAACTGTAGTGTCTGAGTCGGTAAAAAGCGCATGTTGTTCCATTGCCATAGTAATACAGGAAAATTCAAACCGCTATAACTTCGCTAAATATTATTCAATCTTTATGAAACTTCCAGGGTAGATCAATCTTATAAATAGTCATCTGTGTTTCATTGAATTTAAGGGTACCGTTAAGATTTTATTCAAGAAAACATAAAATCGATAAATCATACTATTACTAACAAAGTTGAGTGAATTGCGACTTCTCACGTATTTGTTGTTATTGTACTCATCAATGCCTACTTTCTTGATTTTTTCAGATTTTTCGGATCACAGGTGTCCAATCGCGAGTGGGGACACAAATTTTTCGTATATTTCCCCTCCCTGTGCGCCCCTCGAAGCAAACTTTGCCAAACTAAGACCTGTTTTGAAAAGTCCTCATCAAGACCTTTCATTTGATACCCATATCGGCTACCTCTAATGAAATTTTTTTTCGGGGGGTCACTCCCCTATATGGGGAGACCCCCCTTAAATACCTTATAAAATTTGATGTTTCTAGCTTCAGTAGTTTCCGAGAAAAACTGCTGTGACACACGGACGGACGGATGGACGGACAGACAGACGCACAGACAGGACGCGATTTTAGTAGGGTTTTGTAAAATTTTTTTACAAAACCCTAAAAAAGGAAGGAGATCGATGGAGAATATGATACAACCATGAGTTGTACGAACTGTTTGCCGAGCCAGAGATCTCCATAACCATCAAGCTGAGGAAGTTGCAATGGGCTGGGTATATCCAGCGAATCGACGAAGAGCGGTACCCTACAATATTTGACAGGAAAACTAAAGGGCGCAAACGAATCGTAACACCATGGACACGCTAGTCTGACTCTGTTGATGAAAAAAGCAGAACGCTACTCGGATTTCGAAATTTAAGGACACGGCCAATGGGCCGAGCCAGTGGAAGCCGTTTGATACGGGAAACCAAGGCCCATAAGGGTGTAGTACTACAATGACCACGACGAGAGTATATATTGTATAGCACTTGTAATCGAGTTGCTGTCAAAATGAAAAGAAAGGCGAAAAAAGTGGAACATGAATTTAAAACACTTGCTTTCAACTCTTGAAGTTTATTGTAATACATACACAATTATAATCGATTCTCTAAAAGTACTGTTAGAAATGTAACTTTAGCTGACAACAGTAGTGTTGCAACCACGGAAGTCAAAACAGTTGCAGACATTAATATTTGGCAGAGGATTACTTACCCCGGGGTGGAATACTGAGGCCGTCTAGCGCTCAGTTGTGTCATGGGTCATTCAGGGGTATCCTCTTCCCGTACTGGGCCACCTTAAATATACAAGTTAAAACTATCACATTAAGGAAAAGAAAGGGAAGGGAGGGATTATAATAAGAAATGAAAAAATATTTATTTTACAAAATAATTACCATTTTTATTCAATTAAAAGAAAAAAAAACAATTCAATGAAGTATGCAAATTCAATAATTTAACTAAACAAATATAAACCCCCCTTGTCAGTAAAATACATTAAAAGCAATCAACTAAAAGCCAGTGGAAACCAGTTAAAAAAAAAAATAAATAAATGCCAATTAGTTAATAAAATGAAATCTAAAATGTTTTCATTATTTTATAAAAACAACTAAAAATTACTCACCACTTTTGATGCTGCTAAGCCCTTTGCAACTAGAGGGGAAAGCCACTGACAAATTAATTTTAGTCTCTTTTAACCGACTTCTAAAGGAGAGAAGGTTTTGTTGTTGTTGTTTTTTTTAATGTATGTTAACGCATAACTTTTGAACGGACAAAGATAGAAGAGTCCTGTTTCTGGCAAATGATACGTACTTCTTTCTGGTAGTGCCCATTCAAAGGATAGAAATCTATAACTAATGATTTCTACACTAAAGACTGACGGCAATTGCGACCTAAAAAGACGATACTTTTCCTTCTATAACTGATCATAACTTCAAAGATGAACATGGAAATACATAGTCGAGTTATCGTTTAACTACAGGACATCATTTACATGAAGCTTTCATGAAAATTATGCGCCATAGTTTAATGAAAACGAAGACGATGGGCACCGAATAAACGCGAACGAGTGAGACGGTTAAGAACGATCTTTTTATGTAAATTTCTTGAGATTATATATATATATATATATATATATATATATATATATATATATATATATATATATATATATATAAACGCACACACACACACATATATATATATATATATATATATATATATATATATATATATATATATATATATATATATATATATATATATATATATATATATATATATACTGTGAGCGTCAAAAGAAAGTAAACACCTTAGATACTTGTATTAAGAATTTTATTAAAACAAAGTTATCAACACAAAATCAAAAATAAGTATAAGGAATTAAACAATTATTTAATAACAACTGAACACAACATAAACATTAAACAAAAGTAATACAAAACAAAAATAAATTCACTTTAATCAAAAAAAGACCAAATTCTACGCGTCGAAAAAAAAGTAAAAAGCAAACAAAACACAACAGAACTTCAATAGAAAAAGTCGATTGTTTTTAATTTTTCAATATTTCATTTGTTTTCCTTTGGACTTAAGCACCTCATTTAGTCTTCTAGGCATCGACGCGACAAGTTTTTTTGTACCATCGGGAGAGATTTGGCTCCATTCTTCCTTTATAACTTTCTTTAAGTCGGCTTTGCTTGAAATGACCCTTTGTCTCACTTTTCTGTCAAGGGGTTCCCACAGATGCTCGATCGGGTTAAGATCTGGGGACTGCGGCGGATGATCAAGTGTCTTAGGATTCCGGTACAGTAGCCACTCTTTCACAATTTTGGACTTATGCTTTGGATCGTTATCCTGTTGAAGGATCCAATTTCCAGACAAGCCTAATTTATCGACGCTAGGGGCAACATTGTCCCTCAAAATGGCTAAATAATCCATTTTGTCCATTGTGGAGTCAACAAAAACAAGATTACCAACACCAGTTGCCGCCATACACCCCCATACCATAACTGAACCGCCAACGTGCTTAACAGTGTTGGTAACACACTTTTCTTTGAAGGCTTCATTCTTAGCACGCCATATTTATGGGGGCCTTTTCGCGCCGAAAATTTCGAACTGGCTCTCATCTGTATATAATAAGTTTTCCCAAAAAGATGGGGCCTTGTTTTTGTATTTTTTAGCGAAGTCCATACGCTTGATCTGATTCGCCTTGGATATGTATGCCTTTATCCGTGGTATTCTTTCATGTAGACCATTTTTATGAAGCGCTCTCCTGACTGTACTCGCACTTATTGGCTTGCCTGATGCCTGCGTTATGTCTTCTGACAATTTAACTGCACTTGAGGCTGGATATGCCCTTACTTCTCTTACTACAGCTCTAACTTCAGTACCACTAAGCTCCTTTGGGCGTCCAGATCTCGGTAAATCTTCACAAGATGATGTTTGGCATACTTATCAATAATTTTTTTTTACTGTGCAGTAATTTCTGCCCACGATTTCGACAATTTCACGCAAGGATTTACCTTTTTCTTTTGTCTATTATAATTTTCCGAGTATCAGACGATGTTTGCTTTCCCATAGTGAAACTATTTTCTTTTACGTCTTTATTTTTAATATTAATTAGAACAAATGCACTTAAAACGACTTTTAGGGAAGTAAAGCACGCGAACAGGACAAATATGTCACCAAAAGTTAAAGTTCTTCCCCGAAATATAAAAGAAGCGAAGTACCACTGTTTACTTTGGTGAGATTTGTGCAATGTTGCCACTTGTTTTGATTTCATGTTTAATAGTTATCAATCTCTAAATGGTTTAGTAGTGAACTCATTGATATTACTTTTTATCGTAAGTCAATAATAGTTTTGTAATGTAACAATTTAAAGATGAAAAGTTGGTGTTGACTTTCTTTTGACGCTCACAGTATATATATATATATATATATATATATATATATATATATTGTTGCGAATTCCGGCGTACCGACTTTCTCCCATTCGCAACTTCTAATTGCCGCCGTAACATTTCACCCTTCCTTTGGGCACTCCTACCTTTTCCTCTGTGTATTCATTTAATTTTATTAACATTTTTCCAATTTCCCTTCAATTTTTATTTCTTCATCATCACAATCCTACTCTTATTTCCAACTAAAATCATATAACATATACTAATAATTTCAATTTTCCCACTAACAACACTCCCTACATTAATTCCCACTAATAAAATTTCATTCTATTCATTCTTCCTAACAAAACCTAATTCCTTCCTTCATACTAACAAATTCTATTCACTAGTTCCCATTAACAAATTTTATTTTTCTTACTAACGAAAATTAATTCACGTTTCCCTACTAACAAAATTCAATCTCATGCCCAGATACATCGTTGAAGTTGCTAATCTGATGAATGGGAGATCGATAAGGCATAGCTCCATTGGTTACGTCGCGAGTTCTCGACCGTGGGACTGCTGGAACCCTGAGTTCAAGTTCCCCCGGGCGAACGGAAGCACTCTTTTTGGGGTATCGGCAAAATCAATAGTTTTCGTAATGTAGTCGTATGTGTGACACTTTACATTCAATCAAGCGATTCTTGGGGATGTAAATTGCCATATATGCAAGTCAATGGATACTATTGTGATTGTCGATACGGGAACAAAAAATGTGTGGGTAGCGGAATCGAAGTGTAATGAACTTCGATTACGTTACCCAGATGCGGCAGCGGTAATTTAAAAATGAAAAGGATTGCGGAATAGGATATGGGAAGGGGAAATGCGGGATTTGGGTGCTTGAATGCGGGGAGTCAGATTTTGATTTGGAGAAGATAAGGGTGTTTTATGTGCGCGAAAAATTGATTTTTGGAGGGTTTTAAGATTGGAAAAAAAAAGGAGGTGAATATGTGGAAAAATATATAAAAGAGTAATTGCTATGAGTGAAGTGAAGTGAATTTTTGGATTTGAGAATTTTAGCAGAAGTTACAATAAATACAGAGATCTGAATTTGAAGTGAACGGGGATTAATTTTTTTGTGACGGAAGAAGAAATAGAAATAATTTAGTTGTGAAGTTGAGTGGCGAAAGTTTTGATGTGAGGCAGGGCAAAATAAATTACATTCGTTGTGGAATAACTTATGATCCATGTAGAAATATTAGTGAGTGAGAAGAATTTTTGGCTTTTGGCCTCCGGGATTAAAGTTGGTGTGAGTTTGAAGTCAAACTAGTTGAAATAAAAATTTAGTGCCGAGAGTGATACTTTCTCAAAAAAAAAAAAAAAAAAAAAAACAAAAAAAAAAAAAAAAAAAAAAAAAAAAAAAACTGTTTTGTTGGACTTCGAAGAGAGCCAGGTTCCAGAATTAAAGATTTCGTTTCTGCAAGTAAGCCAGAACGACGGGTCGGAGAGGGCGATAAGGGTGCTCCTTGATGTTCTAGTATTGTTTGAATTTTCGAGTTAATTTAAAGTTAAATTTTCAGTGGCCCCACACTCTTTTTTTGTCATCGCCGAGGGCTCGGAGATCAACGAGGAGTAGTGTGAGTATTTATTTGGTTTATTTTCCTATTATATTAACAACATCTCATCATCAAGCTCGTTTTTTTTCCTTGTGCTTTCCTTCATATAAAAGATTATAGTTGATTATTTTCTTCCGTACGCTAAATCTTAAAGGGGTCCTTTGTTTTTTTTTAAATTGATAATTTGCAGATTTTATTGTGATATAAATTTGTTTATTTCTTTGTGAATAAAAAAACGGCCATGTTACAGTAAAAGCCATATTTTTCATTTCTCAGAATGACCTCCTCTTTCCCGTCCTTTTCCCTATGTGCTAGTATTTATATGTAAGGTGGCTCAGCACGAGCAGAGGGTGGCCCGAAAGACCCACGACACGACTGAGCGCTAGCCGGTCTCAGTATGCCACCACGGGCTACACACCCCTCTGCTAATTCTTAATGTCTGCAACTGCGGTGACTTCCGTGGTTGCTACAATATATATATATATATATATATATATATATATATATATATATATATATATATATATATATATATAATATATATATATATATATATATATATATATATATATATATATATATCCCGGCGCTCTTCGTCATTCGAGTATTTACGAAGAAGATCGAGTCGCGCTCGGTTGCTACGCCGAGTACAGTTACGCACGAAAGTCGTGCGTCTGTACACTCTAATACAAAAACACGCTGAACTCAATCAGCTTTAATATCCTCCGCTATTTGCACTGTTTTGAGAATCTCGATCAACTCATTCCTGTTTTTGACGGAGCGCTTGCTTGGTTTGTATGGGAGTTTACTGCATTCTTGTAGCAGCCACTTCGCTATTTTGGTTGTAGGAGCATTCGCCGCCGTAATTATCTCCCTCATTTCTTCACCATTTTTATGTACCTTTGGTGCACATTTAACCCTTGGCAGACATGGGTTTGACACTCGAAGTCTTTTGATATCACCAATCACTGCTTTGCACTCTTTTAGAGTTTTTTCCACTCTATTTATTGATTCTGGAAGCGGATCAGTACGTAGCTGGTGGTAGTTTATATTATTTAGTTTCTCCGTGACAAGTTGTTCGTAGTGGCTTCGGTCCATTATGACAATCGAATTCCCCTTATCCGCTCTCAGGTAGTACACAGGTTTTGCTTTCAACTCTTTGAGCACTTTCCATTCTGTGTTGTTTTTCGCATTCTTCGCCTGTGATATTTTGATCGCTTCTGCCGTTCGTTGCCTTACTTTTTGTTTTGTTTCGTTGTTCATGAATCTAATTGCCGCTTCAACATCTAAAACAATATCCTCCACCGGAAGGGTACCGTTATTGACCGCATTTTTCAGACCTTTGTTGAGGAGATTAAATTGCTCCTGTGTGAAGGTTTCAGTTGATTTGTTGATGACGAAGTTTCCTATCGGTTCCGATGTGGTCGCTTGTTCGTGCTCTACGTTTGTTTTTCCCATCAGCAAATTCAATTTGTTGTCCACAATTTTTCGCTTCCTGTCCCTTTCGCATTGCTTTGGACGTTGTACCTTCTCCACGATGTTATTGATGTCGCCATTTTGCCCTGTGCCATTCATCGCAATTTTCAGGTGCAGCGAGTAGCACTCCAAAGTTAACACATGTATTTTTCCGTACAGATGATTCACACTCCTCTTTATCAAACTCCTTTCTATCATTTTCCGTTCCTTCTTGGTTTCGAAAATCGACGATTTTAAAGATATTCTGTGGCTTTTTGGGGTCACCTTGTACTTCAAACACGATCTCAAGAACCTAATGTCCTCTGTAAGCCCACCGATTGTCCCATTTAGCTTCAGAAACCTGTTGAACACCGACTTTGACCTGGTCGTCTCATCTACAATACTCATTTTCGGATTAATAGCGCCCTAAAATAAAAGTATGTAGGGTAAAATGCGTTTTCATTCGGTGACTCCCAGCAGCGGACACGTCTTACAGGCGGACAAAAAGCTTGGAATTACGAGTGTCCGGCTATGGGAGGTATATATATATATAATATATATATATATATATATATATATATATATATATATATATATATATATATATATATATATATATATATATATTGTTACATGTACAAAGAATTCTGCGAGCTACTGTCGCAATTGTTTTCACAACCATTACGAACATCAACAAAATGAATTTACTCGAACCCACGAGAACCCACCAAGCATGATCAACAGCTGAAAGTGACGTCACTCCATTCATTAATCTGCTCGAATATACCAGATACCTTTCGGCAGAACTTTCGCCAATGTACGAGAAATGCATTGAACGGATGGAGACCCCATATAAAGGAGAGCTGAATGAATGGGGAGATCATTCATTCAACCGCGATAGTAAACACGGCGATTGTGTGTAGAGTGTGAATTGAAAAGCGATCAAGTAATAGTGAAGTGATTTTAGATGACTATTGCGATAGAAATTTATGGACAAGTGGAAGTTAAACTTTTAATAGTGAAAATTAAAATTGTGAAATAATTAATAAGTGATTGTGCACTTTTAAGTTATGAAATAAACTCTTTTAATTTAATTTAAAAGACATTGCGTTTTCACTTTCCCGGAACATTAAAATTATTGGCCGCGACCCATAACACGCGACAGTGGTGTCGAGAAGTGAGAAAGAAAATTTCGAAAAGTGAAAACATTTAAACATTTTTAAACTGCACAGTTGTGAAATTTAACGTGAAAACTGTAGAAAAAAAAAAAAAAATGAAAAGCCAAAACAATAAAAATGCCACGAAACTTGCATCTAAGAATTAATGAATTGACCATGTCGGAGCTTGAGGAAGAATTGGAACAGCGAAATCTGGCTACGCAAGGTACAAAGGCCACACTGATTGCACGCTTGCGCGACGCTATCGAATGGGAAGGCGTAAATCTGGATTCGGGGGAGCCCTCCGATGCAGAAAATGGTGCAGAAGGTGGAGAAGCAGAAATACCAAAACTTAAGGAACCAGAATGAATGAACAGTCGTCGAATTTAACTGGGAAGCTAAATGAACAATCGATCGAAATCAAGGCAGACATCACACAGAAGCTGGAGAAACAGTCAACCGAAATAAAAGCGGAGCTCGTTCATCTGAACAAACAAATTAAAGGCGTCGAGGAAGGTCGAGGAGAGAATCAAACATGAAAAAGGGAATTGGAAGCAGCAAAGGCAGTAGTAACCTCCTCACCAGCTCCACTTACAACCGCAGCGCAAAGCTCATCCAGAAATGTGAAAGCACCAATATTCGACGGGTAAACGGTCTGGAGTATTTACAAAACCCAGTTTGAAGCCGCCACTAGGGCAAATCACTGGAATGAGCAGGAACGAGCAACTGCACTAATTCTTGCTGTAAGAGGCCCAGCTGCCGAGCTTTTGCAGACGATCCCCATTGAGTTGCATTCAAACCCGACTGCTATAATGAATGCGCTCGACATGCGTTATGGAGACGATCATCTGAAGCAGATTTATCGGTCACAGCTACGGCATCGGATGCAGAAGTCTGGCGAAACCCTACAGCAGCTAGCCCAAGACATTGAGCGACTGGCGCTTTTGGCTTACCCAGCTTATGACCCAGAACATCGAGATGACGCAGCAACAGAAGCATTCATTAGTGCATTAAAGGATCCGGAATTTCAACAAGCTGTGCGTTTAGCTCAAAAGCAAACAGTTAAGGATGCATTGGCTTATAGTTTAAACTTTGAGGCAGCGAAAAATGTGACTCGTACAACTGCCCGGGTTCGCGAGGTAGTGGTAGACGATTGCAGGTGTGAGCGCATGGAAATTGAGCGAGAGCCGCATGTAAATGGTGCACTTAGATGCTGGAATTGCGGAGAGAAAGGGCATCTGCAAAGAGACTGCAAGAAGCGAAGAAAACCGAGCTATTGTCCAGGGTGTGCAGCTAGGAGAAGATCTAGACCGAGTCAGGAGCCCAGAAAGGAGGCCCTTCAAACTGAGGGGTCGGGAAACATGTAAGACCCAACTTCGTGGGGCAGAGGTTGGCTAGGAGGATCGATGTCTCCAGCACCACCATCACTGTGTCAAGACTACATCGTGGAGAAGCGGACTTATGCCTTCCGGGTCAAGTTGACGGAGAACATTGCAGCATAACAATCGACACTGGTGCAACCCAATTGATCATCCGACCAGACCATGTGAGGCAACAACTACTTCAAAAGGGCAGGATTTTCTCACTACGGACAGCTACGGGAGAAACTGCACCTGTCCATGGAGAGGTCAACCTCCAGATACAGTTGGGAGACCTTGCGTTCCCACATCATTTTCTGGTCGCGAACATTATGGATGACTGTATTCTCGGAATGGATTTCCTGCGACCACATGGAATCACGTTGGATTTGGGCAAACGGGTATTGAAATGGCAGAATGTCGAAGTATTGATGGAGTAGAGTAGTATGTGCCGAAACTGATGTACCGAATTCTTCCGAATGCATTGTATGGGCCAAGCTTGATGGTGATTCTGGAGACCACCGATCTTATCTGATAGAGCCAACGAAGACGTCTGCATTGCGCAGTTTGATTGTAGGACGAAGCCTTGTAAGATCTTTAAGGAACGGATACGTGCCGGTTAGAGTCCTTAACACCGCAGACTCAACCACGAGCATCAAAGCGGGAGAAGTCATCGGTAGCTGCCAGCCTGTTTCCACCATCACCTCTTTGGAAGCTACTCACGACCATCATTGGAAAAGGATGCAAGGCCCGGGAATCCATGTCTGCAATATTGAAGCATGTCAAATTGCCAGCGCAGCTATTCAAGCGAGCCTCTGATCTGGTCACCAAGTACAGTGACATCTTCTCAACAAGCCCGGATGACCAAGGTTGAACGAGTCTGGTAACTCACGTCATAGATACACAGGGAGCCAAGCCGATTCGACAAGCACCGAGACGTCTCCCTATAGCCAAACAAGGAGAAGTGAGCGCGCTGATCTCGGACATGGAAAAACAAGGCGTTATCGAACCTTCTGTCAGTCCATGGGCCGCGCCACTAGTTCTAGTAAAGAAAAAGGATGGTAGCGCTCGTTTCTGTGTCGACTATAGGCAGCTTAACGACGTCACTAAGAAAGATAGTTACCCACTCCCACGCATCGATGACATCATGGACACTTTAGCCGACGCAAAATGGTTTTCTACACTCGATCTCAAGAGTGGCTACTGGCAGGTAGAAATTGACAAGAAGGACCGAGAGAAAACCGCATTTTCAGTTGGGACCGGATTGTGGCAATTTGTGGAGATGCCATTTGGGCTTTGCAATGCTCCAGCCACTTTCGAACGCTTGATGGAATACGTGCTACGTGGCCTAACCTGGAAAATCTGCTTGGTGTACCTAGATGACATCATCGTCATCGGGAGAACGTTCGAAGAGCATGTGCGGAACTTAGAAGAGGTTTTCTCCCGATTGCAACTGGCGAATTTGAAACTTAGTCCCGACAAGTGTACCCTTTTCGCAGCTGAAGTAAAATACCTGGGACATGTCGTATCAGCAGAAGGGGTCAAAACAGACCCTGGGAAAATTGAAGCCGTGAAAAGCTGGCCAACACCAAACAACAAGCGCCAACTACGAAGTTTTCTGTGTCTGGCAACCTACTATCGAAGATTCGTCAAAGACTTTGCAAAAATAGCTAAGTGTCTCCATCAGCTAACCGAGAAAAATCGTCCGTATGTCTGGAATGAACAATGCCAGACAGCCTTTGAGACCCTGAAGGAAAAGCTGTGTGAATCACCCGTGCTGGCGTATCCGAAACCCGGAAAAATGTTTGTAGTTGACACCAATGCAAGCAACGGCGGTATTGGAGCTGTACTTGCCCAGCAGATCAATGGCGAAGAAAGAGTCCTCTCTTATTACAGTCGAGTTCTTTCAAAAAGTGAGAGGAACTACTGCGTGACCAGGAAGGAGCTATTGGCTATAATAGCGGCCACCAAGCAGTTCCACAAGTACCTATATGGCCAGAAATTTGTTCTTCGAACGGACCATGCATCACTGAGATCGCTGCTCAACTTCAAAAGCCCCGAGGGACAAGTTGCAAGATGGATCGAAAGATTGCAGTCATACGACTATGAAATTGTTCGTCGGAAGGGCGGAGTTCATGGAAATGCTGACGCCCTATCCCGCCGTCCATGTCCAGCTAACTGCAAGCATTGCCGACGGATTGAGGAAAAGGAGCCGACCGTTGATCTGCGATTGATAACGGCCGAATTCGATGAAGACATCGGACCATTGCTCGTATGGAAGGAGACGACTGGGCGACCTGAGTGGAAAGACGTTTCAAAGCACGGCGCAACCCTGAAAAGCTATTGGGCACAATAGAACTCCCTTCAGGTGGAGGGTGGCGTACTCAAGCGGAAATGGGAAACGGCGGATGGCAGCTCCTATAGGATGCAAACTATACTACCCAAAAGCCGAATCCACGATGTGATTAAGGAAATGCATGAAGGATGCTCGGAAGGTCCTACTGGCTCCACGCTCGAGAAGACGTACAGGACTGGTGTCGCAGATGCACAATTTGCGCTTCCGTCAAAGGCCCAAAGCGACGACTGAGAGGACAAATGTAAACCTATAACGTGGGGGTACCGTTTGAAAGGATTGCTGTTGACATCGCTGGACCCGTTCCTGAATCCAAATGGGGAAATCGATTCACGCTGGTTGTAGCCGATTATTTCAGCAGGTGGCCCGAGGTCTACCCCATTCCCAACCAGGAAGCAACTACTGTAGCCGAACAGCTAGTGTTAAATTGGGTCAGTAGGTACGGCGTACCTATTCAGATCAAGGTCGAAACTTCGAATCACTAGTTTTTAGCGAAATGTGCGAGCTGCTGGGAATACGGAAAACGAGGACAACACCGCTGCATCCCCAATCTGATGGAATGGTCGAACGTTTCAACGGCACGCTCAATAAACACCAGGCCAAGATGGTTGACGAGAACCAAAGGGACTGGGACCGACACATTCCACTATTTTTGATGGCGTACAGAGCTGCTGAACATGCATCGACGGGCCAAGCCCCAGCCAAAGTCATTTTTGGAAAGACTATTCGTCTGCCAGCTGATATAAAGTTCGGAACACCCCCTGAGAAACCCCAAACCATCACGGAGTACGCAAGTGAGCTAAGACAACGGTTGAACCAGATACATCCGACAGTGCGAAAACATCTCGAATCGGCTACTGACCGCATGAAGACCAGGTATGATCTCAAGGCTAATTCTACTGGCTTCCAGCAAGATGACTTGGTGTGGCTATATAACCCGCAACGGCGAAAGGGTAGGTCTCCAAAGTTGCAACATAATTGGGAGGGACCCTACCGAGTTACAAAGCGAATCAACGACGTCGTATACCGAATACAGGCACATCGTAAGCCAAGAGCCAAATTGAAAATCGTGCACCTGGACCGTCTTGCCCCATATCACATCCAAGGGGAATTGACTACAACTGGCGAAACATCTTTTCGGGGCGAAAAGAACTGAGGTGGGGGCGGTGTTACATGCACAAAGAATTCTGCGAGCTACTGTCGCAAGTGTTTTCACAACCATTAAGAACATCAACAAAAGGAATTTACTCGAAACCACGAGAACACACCAAGCATGATCAACATCTGAAAGTGACGTCACTCCATTCATTAATCTGCTCGAATATACCAGATACCTTTCGGCAGAACTTTCGCCAATGTACGAGAAATGCATTGAACGGATGGAGACCCTATATAAAGGCGAGCTGAATGAATGGGGAGATCATTCATTCAACCGCGATAGTAAACACGGCGATAGTGTGTGGAGTGTGAATTGAAAAGCGATCAAATAATAGTGAACTGATTTTAGATGACAATTGCGACAGAAGTTTATGGAAAAGTGGAAGTTAGAGTTTTAATAGTAAAAATTAAAATTGTGAAATAATTAATAAGTGATTGTGCACTTTTAAGTTATGAAATAAACTCTTTTAATTTAATTTAAAAGACATTGCGTTTTCACTTTCCCGGAATATTAAAAGTATTGGCCGCGAACCATAACACGCGACAATATATATATATATATATATATATATATATATATATATATATATAATCTCAAGAAATTTACATAAAAAGATCGTTCTTAACCGTCCCACTCGTTCGCGTTTATTCGGTGCCCATCGTCTTCGTTTTCATTAAACTATGGCGCATAATTTTCATGAAAGCTTCATGTAAATGATGTCCTGTTGTTAAACGATAACTCGACTATGTATTTCCATGTTCATCTTTGAAGTTATGATCAGTTATAGAAGTTATATATGTATATATATATATATATATATAAAAATAAATTATATATATATATATATATATATATATATATATATATATATATATATCTATATATATTGTTACATGTACAAATAATTACATGTACAAATGATTCTGCGAGCTGCTGTCGCAATTTTTTTCATAATCAACGTCAACAAATGAATTTACTCGAACCCACGAGAACCCAACAAGCATGATCAACATCTGCAAGTGACGACACTCCATTCATTAATTTGCTCGAATCTACCAGGTACCTCTCGGTAGAACATTCGCCAACGTACGAGAAGTGGGTGAATAGGTAGAGACCCTATATAAAGGCGAGCTGAATGAATGGGGGGGTTCATTCATTACAACGGCGGTAGAAAACTGCGATATAGTGGAACGCGAAGTAAAGACGATTAATTGTTTGAGTGCGAAGTGATTTAGAAGACAATTGCGATAAGAAATTTATGGACAAGTGCTAGATTTTTTTCATAGTGAAAATTAAAATTAGTGAAAGTGTTAAATTGTTAAATTGGTTATTGTGCATTTTTGTAATTAAATAAATTCTTTTAACTTAAATTAAAAGACATTGCGTTTTCACTTTCCCGGAACATTAAAATTATTGGCCGCGAACCGGAAAACACGCGACAGTGGTGTCAAGAAGTGCGAAAGAAAAATTTTGAAAGTGAATATTCGAACATTTTTATAGTGCACAATAGGAAAATTTAAAGAAACATTAAAAATGCCACGAAGCTTAAACTTAAAAATTAATGAATTGACCATGTCGGAGCTTAAGGAAGAGTTGGAACAGCGAAACCTGGCTACGCAAGGTACAAAGGCCACACTGATTGCACGCTTGCGTGACGCAATTGAATCGGAAGGCGCGTATCTGGATTCGGGTGAGCCCTCAGATGCAGAAAAGGGCGCAGAAGCTGGTGAAGCAGAAACAAAAAAACCAAAGGAACCAGAAAATGCGCTGATGCAAATGTTAATGCTGATGCAGCAAGAGCAGCGACAACAGTCATCCAATTTAACTGCGAAGCTCAATGAACAGTCATCCAATTTAACTGCGAAGCTCAATGAACAGTCATCCAATTTAACTGCGAAGCTCAATGAACAGTCGTCCAATTTAACCACGAAGTTAGATGAACAATCAACGCAGCTAAATGAACAGACATCCAGTTTAGCTACGAAGCTAAATAAACAATCAGCAAAAATGGACCAACAAGCGATCGAAATCAAGGCAGACATCGCACAGAAGCTGGAAAAACAGTCAACCGAAATAAAAGCGGAGCTCAGTAGTCTCAACAGCCAAATTAAATGCGTCGAGGAGAATATACCAGGTCGAGGAGAGAATCAACCTTGAGATCAGCCAGGTAAACCATGAGATGGAAAAAATGAAAAAGGACTTGGAAGCAGCGAAGGCAGTAATAACCGCGTCACCAGCCCCAATTATAACCGCAGCGCAAAGCTCATCTAGAAATGTGCAAGCACCAATATTCGATGGGCAAACGGTCTGGAGTATTTACAAAACCCAGTTCAAAGCAGCCGCTCGCATAAATCACTGGAATGAGCAGGAACAAGCAACTGCATTGATTCTTGCTCTAAGAGGCCCAGCTGCCGAGCTGTTGCAGACGATCCCCGTTGAATTGCACTCAAACCCGAATGCTATAATGAATGCGCTCGACATGCGTTATGGAGACGATCATCTGAAGCAGATTTATCGGTCACAGCTAAGGCATCGAATGCAGAAGTCTGGTGAAACCCTACAGCAGCTAGCCCAAGACATTGAGCGACTGGCACTTTTGGCTTATCCAGCCTACGACCCAGAACATCGAGATGATGCAGCGGCAGAAGCATTCATCAGCGCACTAAAGGACCCGGAATTGCAACAAGCCGTGCGTTTAGCTCAAAAGCAAACGGTTAAGGACGCACTGGCTTATAGTCTGAACTTTGAGGCAGCGAAAAATGTGACTCGTACCACTGCCCGGGTTCGTGAGGTAGTGACAGACGAGTGCAGGTGTGAGCGCGTGGAAATTGAGCGAGATCCGCATGTAAATGGTGCGCCTAGATGCTGGAATTGCGGAGAGAAGGGGCAAAGAGACTGCAAGAAGCGAAGAAAACCGAGCTATTGTCCAGGGTGTGCAGCTAGGAGGAGATCCAGACCGAGTCAGGAGCCCAGAATGGAAGCCCTTCAAACAGAGAGGTCGGAAAACATGTAAGAGCCAACTTCGTGGGGCAAAGGTTGGCTAGGAGGATCGACGTCCTCAGCACCACCATCATCGTGTCAAGACTACATCGTGGAGAAGCGGACTTATGCCTTCCGGGTCAAGTTGACGGAGAACACTGCACCATAACAATCGACACTGGCGCAACCCGATCGATTATCCGACCAGACCTAGTTAGACAGCAACAACTTCACAAGGGCAGAATTTTCTCACTACGGACAGCTACGGGAGAAACTGCACCTGTTCATGGAGAGGTCAACCTCCAGATACAGTTGGGAGACCTTGTGTTCCGACATAATTTTCTGGTCGCGAACATTATGGATGACTGCATTCTCGGAATGGATTTTCTGCGACCACATGGAATCACGTTGGATTTGGGCAAACGTGTATTGAAATGGCAGAATGTAGAAGTACTGATGGAGGATCCCAGCGTCCGAATTCCCAAGATGAATGTAGTGGTATGTACTGACACTGATGTACCGAATTCTTCCGAAAGCATTGTATGGGCCAAGCTTGATGGTGATTCTGGAGACCACCGATCTTATCTGATAGAGCCAACGAAGACGTCCGCATTACGCAGTTTGATTGTAGGACGATGCCTTGTAAGATCTTTAAGGAACGGATATGTACCAGTTAGAGTCCTTAACACCGCAGACTCAACTACGAGCATCAAAGCGGGAGAAGTCATCGGTAGCTGCCAGCCTGTTTCCACCATCACCTCTTTGGAAGCTACTCACGACCATCATTGGAAAAGGAGGCAAGACACAGACAAAGCCCGGGAATCCACGTCTGCAATATTGAAGCAGGTCAAATTGCCAGTGCAGCTATTCAAACGAGCCTCTGATCTGGTCACCAAGTACAGTGACATCTTCTCAACAAGCCCGGATGACCAAGGCCGAACGAGTATGGTAACTCACGTCATAGATACATAGGGAGCCAAGCCGATTCGACAAGCGCCCAGACGCCTCCCTATAGCCAAACAAGGAGAAGTGAGCGCGCTGATCTCGGACATGGAAAAACAAGGCGTTATTGAACCTTCTGTCAGTCCATGGGCCGCGCCTGTAGTTCTAGTGAAGAAAAAGGATGGTAGCACTCGCTTTTGTGTCGACTATAGGCAGCTTAACGACGTCACTAAGAAAGATAGTTACCCACTCCCACGCATCGATGACATCATGGACACTTTAGCCGACGCAAAATGGTTTTCTACACTCGATCTCAAGAGTGGCTACTGGCAGGTAGAAATTGACAAGAAGGACCGAGAGAAGACCGCATTTTCAGTTGGGACCGGATCGTGGCAATTTGTTGTGATGCCGTTTGGGCTTTGCAATGCTCCAGCCACTTTCGAACGCTTGATGGAATATGTGCTACGTGGTCTAACCTGGAAAACCTGCTTGGTATACCTAGATGACATCATCGTCATCGGTAGAACGTTCGAAGAGCATGTGCGGAACTTAGAAGAGGTTTTCTCCCGATTACGACTGGCAAATTTGAAACTTAGTCCCGAGAAGTGTACTCTTTTCGCAGATGAAGTAAAATACCTGGGACACGTCGTATCAGCAGAAGGGGTCAAAACAGACCCTGAGAAAATTGAAGCCGTGAAAAGTTGGCCAACACCAAACAACAAGCGCCAACTACGAAGTTTTCTGGGTCTGGCGACCTACTATCGAAGATTCGTCAAAGACTTTGCCAAAATAGCTAAGTGTCTCCATCAGCTAGCCGAGAAAAATCGTCCGTATGTCTGGAATGAACAATGCCAGACAGCCTTTGAGACCCTGAAGGAAAAGCTGTGTGAATCACCCGTGCTGGCGTATCCGAAACCCGGAAAAATGTTTGTAGTTGACACCGATGCAAGCAACGGCGGTATTGGAGCTGTACTCGCCCAGCAGATCAATGGCGAAGAAAGAGTCCTCTCTTATTACAGTCGAGTTCTCTCAAAAAGTGAGAGGAATTACTGTGTGAGCAGGAAGGAGCTATTGGCTATAATAGAGGCCACCAAGCAGTTCCACAAGTATCTATATGGCCAGAAATTTGTTCTTCGAACGGACCATGCATCACTGAGATGGTTGCTCAACTTCAAAAATCCCGAGGGACAAGTTGCGAGATGGATCGAAAGATTGCAGTCATACGACTACGAAATTGTTCATCGGAAGGGCGGAGTTCATGGAAATGCTGACGCCCTATCCCGCCGTCCATGTCCAGCTAACTGCAAGCATTGCCGACGGATTGAGGAAAAGGAACCGCCCGTTGATCTGCGATTGATAACGGCGGAATTCGATGAAGGTTGGTCATCGGAGGAGATTCGAACCGCCCAGTTAGCCGATGAAGACATCGGACCATTGCTCGTATGGAAGGAGACGACTGGGCGACCTGAGTGGAAAGACGTTTCAATGCATGGCGCAACCCTGAAAAGCTATTGGGCACAATGGAACTCCCTTCAGGTGGAGGGTGGCGTACTCAAGCGAAAATGGGAAACGGCGGATGGCAGCTCCTATAGGATGCAAACTATACTACCCAAAAGCCGAATCCACGATGTGGTTAAGGAAATGCATGAAGGATCCTCGGGAGGCCATCTTGGTGTTAACAAGACCTTAGCGAAATTGCGGGAACGGTTCTACTGGCTCTGCGCTCGAGAAGACGTAGAGGACTGGTGTCGCAGATGCACAATTTGCGCTTCCGTCAAAGGCCCAAAGCGACGACTGAGAGGACAAATGCAAACCTATAACGTAGGCGTGCCATTCGAAAGGATTGCTGTTGACATCGCAGGACCCTTTCCTGAATCCGATTGGGGAAATCGATATACGCTGGTTGTAGCCGATTATTTCAGCAAGTGGCCCGAGGTCTACCCAGCAACTACCGTAGCTGAACAGCTAGTGTTAAATTGGGTCAGTAGGTACGGCGTACCTTGCGAATTACATTCAGATCAAGGCCGAAACTTTGAGTCACTAGTTTTTGGCGAAATGTGTGAACTACTGGGAATACGGAAAACGAGGACAACACCGCTGCATCCCCAATCCGATGGAATGGTCGAACGGTTCAACGGCACGCTCAATAAACACCAGGCCAAGATGGTTGACGAGAACCAAAGGGACTGGGACCGACATATCCCACTATTTTTGATGGCGTACAGAGCTGCCGAACATGCATCGACGGGCCAAGCCCCAGCCAAAATCATTTTTGGAAAGACTATTCGTTTGCCAGCCGATATAAAGTTCGGAACACCCCCTGAGAAACCCCAACGGTCTCGGAGTACGCAAGTGATCTAAGACAACGGTTGAACCAGATACATCCGACAGTGCGAAAACACCTCGAATCGGCTACTGACCGCATGAAGACCAGGTATGATCTCAAGGCTAATTCTACTGGCTTCCAGCAAGATGACTTAGTGTGGCTTTATAACCCGCAACGGCGAAAGGGTAGGTCTCCAAAGTTGCAACATAATTGGGAGGGACCATACCGAGTTACAAAGCGAATCAACGACGTCGTATACCGAATACAGGAACATCGTAAGCCGAGAGCTAAAATGAAAATCGTGCATCTGGACCGTCTTGCGACATATTACACCCAGGGAGAATTGACTACAAATAGCGGCATATCTTTTCGGGGCGAAAAGAACTGAGGTTGGGGCAGTGTTACATGTACAAATAATTACATGTACAAATAATTCTGCGAGCTGCTGTCGCAATTGTTTTCATAATCAACGTCAACAAATGAATTTACTCGAACCCACGAGAACCCAACAAGCATGATCAACATCTGCAAGTGACGACACTCCATTCATTAATTTGCTCGAATCTACCAGGTACCTCTCGGTAGAACATTCGCCAACGTACGAGAAGTGGGTGAATAGGTAGAGACCCTATATAAAGGCGAGCTGAATGAATGGGGGGGTTCATTCATTACAACCGCGATAGAAAACTGCGATATAGTGGAACGCGAAGTAAAGACGATTGATTGTTTGAGTGCGAAGTGATTTAGAAGACAATTGCGATAAGAAATTTATGGACAAGTGTTAGATTTTTTTCATAGTGAAAATTAAAATTAGTGAAAGTGTTAAATTGTTAAATTGGTTATTGTGCATTTTTGTAATTAAATAAATTCTTTTAACTTAAATTAAAAGACATTGCCCGGAACATTAAAATTATTGGCCGCGAACCGGAAAACACGCGACAATATATATAAATATATATATATATATATATATATATATATATATATATATATATATATATATATATATATATATATAAATCTATATATAATAGATTATATTTATATATATATATATATATATATATATATATATATATATATATATATATGTATATATATATATAAATATATATATATATATAATAGATTATATATATATATATATATATATATATATATATATATGTATATATATATACCTCCCATAGCCGGACACTCATAATTCTAAGCTTTTTGTCCGCCTGTATGACGTGTCCGCTGCTGGGAGTCACCGAACGAGAACGCATTTTACCCTACATACATACTACATTAATATAATAAATAAGTCAGTTTTTCGCGTTCTGAAATTTCTGCACTCTGCTTCAATTCATAGTTTTAGTTTCTTATTTACATATTTGTACTTACATATACATATTTGTACATATTTGTACTTACATATAATGATTGATGAACATAATTATATTCCGAAAAACATAAAAAAACCTTTTGCTTGCGTAGGAAAAATTGATTAATTTTTGGCTGTTGAATTTCGGATTGACTCAATTTCAACTGTTTGTTCTCAAAATAATTCTCTGCATTTTTCAAGTGATGAAATGCTATATGATCATTTCTTGCCAAATGTTTTAAACGTGCCAATTGCTTTAGAGCTTCATCAAATGAATTTATTGGATCGATGTCTTCATCTCTCACCTCGCCTTCGAAACTACTGAAACTTACAATGTCAAGTGGATCATCGTGCCAAATGTCAATGTTGTCAGCTTCAGTGTTGCCAATGGCAGTTCATCCTCAGCTTTAAACTCTAAAAGGACTCGTATCAGAGTTTATAAATGAAGCTTTTTGAAAGCAGTTCTTTAAAGTTGCTGTTTCAACTTTATCCCACAAGGTTTTGATAAAATGTAAGGCTTCACGAATATTTATAGATATGGCCAGTTCTGATGCTGATTTACTGGTTTCTGTTTTCGATATTGTGTGTTTTAAAATTAAGATTCTGTAGTGCACCTTGAAATTCTGTATAATA
This sequence comes from Odontomyia ornata, assembly GCA_963969285.1. NCBI lineage: Eukaryota > Metazoa > Arthropoda > Insecta > Diptera > Stratiomyidae > Odontomyia > Odontomyia ornata. The sequence goes on along the minus strand of OZ017740.1, from coordinate 226,876,086 downwards.
CCTTGATCTAAAGGTTGGCATAGTGCAGTTGTGTTAGCTGGTAAAAAATGATTTTTATATTGGTAAGATTTAAATTTTTAGGATGACATGCTGCATTATCCAAAAACAAAAGAAATTTTCTGTTCTGAGCTCTCATTTTTCTGTCAAATGTAAGCAACCATTCAGACATGATATCTCGCGTCATTCATGCTTTCCTATTCTAATTCCAGTGTGCTGGCAAATCATGGATGCAAAGATTTTTGAAAGCACGGGGATTTGCTGCTTTGTCGATTAAAAGCAGCTCCTCTTTTTCTCCTGCCATGTTGACACAAAATAAAACAATGAGTTTTTCTTTCCACCGGTTGCCACCAATACATTTCTCCGATTTCAAGGTCAGCGATTTCTCACGTAAAGCACGAAAAAAGAGACCGCTCTCATCAGCATTATAAATATTTTTCGGCTTGTATCCACGTAAAACTCAAGGTAGCTTCTACATAAATTGATCAACGTCCTCTTGACTTACATCAAAAGCTTCACCAGATATGCACTTAAAAGTTATGTTGCGCCTTACACGCCATTTTTCCAGTCACCCATTGAAAGCTGAAAATCTTAAGTAGCCTACTCGTTCAGCTACTTCTTTTGCCTTTGTTTTGCAGATTGGACCTGAAATAGGAATGTTATGGCTTCTAGCATTTGCAAACCAATTGAAGCACATTTGGTCTATTTGAGAACCACCGAGCATAGAGAAACTATTCTTCTGGTTCATGTTTATTTCAAACTGCCATTGTAACCGAATAACTTCTTTATTTTTTAAGATATTACCAGCCTATATTTTCGCAATATTGAACATAGTAAAAAATACCAATTTTTGTAAAAATTGTTTATTTTCTGTCAAGTTGAAGAACAGTTAGCTGTATCCCGAACTGACAGTTTTCTTTCGCGATTATGTTTATGACATTCACTTTTTCTTTCAAACAAAGAATATTTCTTCGCGTGGTCATGATGCGGCTATGCAACAAAAAAAACTAAACAACACGAGCTTTACAAAGAATGTGAGAAAAGTGTGAACGACAAACACCAATCGTTCAATTTCACTTCCTCACCAGATATATTGCAATCAACGACGCACATCGTGCAACCAAATATAAAGAAAGGGGAATCACCAAATCCATTGGAATCATCGATACACATCATGCAGCCAAATGTGAAAGGGGAATCAAAAATTTATTTAGTGTCCACTTGTGGGAGGCATTTTGGATGGAATGTATATGAACGCAGTGTCCGCGACCGTTCATTGGAGGGTCCGCTTATCGGAAGGAATATTGTCTTTTTTTTTTTAATTTTGTGTATTTTATTTATTTTTATTCTCGAAATCGATTTCCGACCGTAATCGTTCGGTCTTCTTCAGCGATTAATTTATTTTTACTCACATTCCTGCTTATATACTAGCTATGTTTAAGGAAATTTACTCTAGATCATTAAAAAGTAATTAGGGAAATTTGCTTAAGCTAATAAAAGGTAGGAAAGGTAATTTACAAAAGGGGTAGCTATAAAAATATTATTTTTACATGATTCAGAAAAGATATTATTATTTAATTAATTTAAATAGCCATGATCTGCAGTTTCCGTCATCCTGATTCATCAACTTTTTCCTTTCCCGGGTAATTGCCAGGCTTTCCATCACATCCAATTCACGTGTATCTCTAGCTTCCTTGATGACTACAGCGTCCTCCATTGTTATCTCGTGTCCCTTCGTGATAATATGTTCCGCTACCGCTGACTTGAAATTCAAAGTTCTTTCTTTCTTTCTTGCTGCTGCTGCTTCGCCTAGATGCTCCTTGATTCGCGTGCCGATGAGCCTCCTCGTTTGACCTATGTACACTTCTTCACAAGTGGGACATTCGACGCGATAGATACCAGATTTCTCGTGTGGTTCGCGCTTGTCTTTCGTTGATCCGAGAACGTTTTTGAGCTGGTTCTTGCTGCTTGATTCGATTAACCGTACAGAATTGAGCTGATTTATTCGCCGCTTGATCCGATTGCTGATGCCTTCGTGATAAGTTAGAGCCTTCCAGTACGTTCTTTCGGTATTCGCATTTGATAATGTTGATCGTCCCTGACGCTGTCTACTAATCTGGATCTTCTGTGCCATTCTCCTAATCGTCGAGCCCTTGAAGCCGTTTAGTTTAGCTGTCTCAACAATGTACCTCATCTCCTTTTCCTTAGCTTCCTTGCTTAGCGGCAAATCGAGCATCCTGTGGATCATGGCTCTGTACGGAGAAACCTTGATTTGCTGCGAATGATTTGATGTATTTGGAATCGTTCTTTGTGTGTGAGTTGCTTTCCGGTATACATCGAAAGTTATATTTGAGTCCTCCTTACTACTATATCTAGGAACGATAGTTTACCGTCTTTCTCTTCCTCCATCGTGAATACTATATTTTTGTGGGCTCCATTCAGGTCAGCAAGGACCTTCTCCACGTCACTCCTTTTCACATATGCAAACACATCGTCCACATATCGTCCACATATCGGAAAGCCATGGCTTTCCCACCAAGAAAACTCATTATCTTGGAAAATAAAAACTAGGCAGTATATCCAACTTGCGAGACTTTGCATGATCGAAAATTATTTCACCTTTCGGGGGAAATTTTATAAGACGAAAGGCGGAATTGCGATGGGAAATCCACTTTCACCATTCTTCAGCGAGATATTTATGACGAAACTAGAAGACGGACTGCAGGAGAAAGGCCAGTTACCAAAACATTGGGTCCGATATGTGGACGATGTGTTTGCATATGTGAAAAGGAGTGACGTGGAGAAGGTCCTTGCTGACCTGAATGGAGCCCACAAAAATATAGTATTCACGATGGAGGAAGAGAAAGACGGTAAACTATCGTTCCTAGATATAGTAGTAAGGAGGACTCAAATATAACTTTCGATGTATACCGGAAAGCAACTCACACACAAAGAACGATTCCAAATACATCAAATCATTCGCAGCAAATCAAGGTTTCTCCGTACAGAGCCATGATCCACAGGATGCTCGATTTGCCGCTAAGCAAGGAAGCTAAGGAAAAGGAGATGAGGTACATTGTTGAGACAGCTAAACTAAACGGCTTCAAGGGCTCGACGATTAGGAGAATGGCACAGAAGATCCAGATTAGTAGACAGCGTCAGGGACGATCAACATTATCAAATGCGAATACCGAAAGAACGTACTGGAAGGCTCTAACTTATCACGAAGGCATCAGCAATCGGATCAAGCGGCGAATAAATCAGCTCAATTCTGTACGGTTAATCGAATCAAGCAGCAAGAACCAGCTCAAAAACGTTCTCGGATCAACGAAAGACAAGCGCGAACCACACGAGAAATCTGGTATCTATCGCGTCGAATGTCCCACTTGTGAAGAAGTGTACATAGGTCAAACGAGGAGGCTCATCGGCACGCGAATCAAGGAGCATCTAGGCGAAGCAGCAGCAGCAAGAAAGAAAGAAAGAACTTCGAATTTCAAGTCAGCGGTAGCGGAACATATTATCACGAAGGGACACGAGATAACAATGGAGGACGCTGTAGTCATCAAGGAAGCTAGAGATACACGTGAATTAGATGTGATGGAAAGCCTGGCAATTACCCGGGAAAGGAAAAAGTTGATGAATCAGGATGACGGAAACTGCAGATCATGGCTATTTAAATTAATTAAATAATAATATCTTTTCTGAATCATGTAAAAATAATATTTTTATAGCTACCCCTTTTGTAAATTACCTTTCCTACCTTTTATTAGCTTAAGCAAATTTCCCTAATTACTTTTTAATGATCTAGAGTAAATTTCCTTAAACATAGCTAGTATATAAGCAGGAATGTGAGTAAAAATAAATTAATCGCTGCAGAAGACTGAACGATTACGGTCGAAAATCGATTTCGAGAATAAAAATAAATAAAATACACAAAATTAAAAGGAAGCTGTCTTTTTCTATTTTCAGTTGGAGTATTTTGTGAAGGCGAAAATGAATTGGATTACAAATAAGGAATATTGTACCAAAAACGTAAACGTGTGTTGTATAAAGATTCCAGCTAGTTTTGTTAATCATTCAAATTGCCTAAGCGAAAATGAAATGGCGGCTGCTTGAGATGAAAACCCGTGATTTCTGTTCTGACCAAAATATAATTCTATTTACACAATAAAAAATCTAAAGTCGAACCATCTTAAACGAAAGGGGGCCGCTGAAAGATAGAAAAAAATTGAACAATAAAAAAAACCTCAGGGTCAGTTTAGAATATCAAAATGGCGGCTAGGCAAAGTTCAAAATTCGAAAATTTCTTAGAGCTACAATTTACATTGGATTTTCATGAAACCTAAAATTTTGCATAACAGTTAAGAAATTAAATGTAAATATACATGATACAATGTATTCAAGAAACAGAATTTTAATAGTTTTATTATCAAAAAATTTGCCAGAGAGAGATACTTAGCTATTTCTAATTGAAGGCCCGAAAGGGGCTGTAGTTCTAAAGCAAAAAAACGCAGAGCATTTACTTTGCATCGATTTTAACTGGCATATACTTTTTATAGTATTCGTTATATTTTCAACACAATCTTGGTGTTAGATTTGTAGAGGTATATTTAAACCGTCTTTAATATTAGTTTCATTTCCTTAATTTTGGAAAAAAGACAGTCTATAACTTTGTTGTTCTTATTTTAATCCAAACTCCAGACTGGTGTGTGTGTTGAAGTAATGGTACAAATAATAATGATTAATTGCTATTATTGTACATGACAGAAGTTTTTCAAAAAGAGCTTAGATTTACACTTTAATCGAGATTATGTTGATTGTCAATAAGCAATCGGATATCAAATTTTGTAATATTGATGACCATACTTTTCTCACAAATACATAGGCTTCCCCTAGTTCACTGTTCTGTACACGAATATACCAAAAGTCAAATTTCCATTCGACCCGACACAAGGCACATTAATTCCGATACATGACATCAACTCCTTTTGAATTGATTTACTCTTTCCGCGTTACTATACGACTTTATTGATCGCGAACACATTATAGATGTTTCTATTCACAAAATTTTACTCAATACGGTTCCAGTCGACAAAATACTCATTCACACCCACAAAACTTCGCTGAGGTCAACTTCCTATTTTTCGACCATGTTTCACGTTCGGAAGTTACCCACTCCTTTTTTAATAACTTCACGTACTCACTCGACTTCCATGCCCACTCGACTGTTCCCAATCCCCTTACTCATTCCGCAATTCTTTGCTGTCCCAGTCATCCGTTGCCGTTCAGATTTAACGTAATTGAAGTTCATTATACATAACCCCGTTCCTTCTGCTAATATTTCAAAATTTCGCCAAATGAAATATTTCCAATTGCATATATGATGATCTGCATATAACCATGATACTCGTAGCACCAAGCATCGGTATAGCTATATGCAGATCACCGACCACTCAGAAATATTTCAATTTGATGAAACTAAAAAGATTTTACCCATGAGAGAATTTGAACCCACGGTCCCAATTTTTTTTTTTTTTTTTTTTTTGTGGTAGGGAGGTGAAGGCATTTATGCCCGCCGAGTCTGGCAGTGTGGGACTCCCATGGAGGATACCTTTGGACTACCCACTAAACACCTCCCCTGTCAATCTGAGAACCTAGCCTGGAACCGTTTGACACATTACTTCGGGCCAGGTCTCGTTTTGTTACGCCGTGGGGCGCCTTCAAGCTGGGGAGTCCCTTTCCTAGCGGGAGGGGAGGGGGGAAGAGGAATTGCCAGAAGAGCGATCCCCCAGCCCCAGTGCCTCCGGCTGCTGTGAGTCCCTTTTATATTTTAGGACTGCCCGAGCATAATGTGCCACCTGGTTCCATTTGTCAACCGATTCGAGCATCACCGCAACTATATTATCCGGGGTGAGCTCTCTCATCTCCCTGTAGAGTTCCCTTCGCAGCCTGGCCCATTTGGTACACGCAAAAAATGTGTGACAGGCATTGTCCTCCTCTCCTGGGCAAAATCGACAATCGGGAGACCGTGACTTGCCGATCTTGTGCAGGTAAGACTGAAAACACCCGTGCCCGCTCAAACGCTGGGTCAGATAGAAGTCAGTCTCACCATGCCTTCGATTTAGCCACGGTCTCACATCCGGGATGAGGCGCGCAGTCCACCTTCCCTTCGTGCAATTCCTCCAAGACTGCTGCCAATCGTTGAGCGAGCGTTGTCTCTCCTCGCGGACAACCATCTCCCTCGCATCCTCGTTTCGGCGCAGGTAAATAGTGCGGCGCTCTCTAGCAAGGAGGGCGACAGGTATCACGCCTGCAATCACTCTCACCGCCGAGTCGGAGACTGTTGGATACGAAGATGCAATTCTCAGTGCTCCTCTTCTCTGTACCTGTGCCAATCGTTTTCGGTATACCTCCTTGCTGAGAGCGTCGCCCCATACCTCTGCTCCGTACAGTAGCACTGACCCTACAGCACTCATCAAGAGGCGTCTTCTTGATGGGCTGGGTCCCAACGCGCTAGCACCTACACTAGCTTCCGACATTCTCCCATGCATCCAAAACTCAACTTTAAATGAACAATATTATCGTATTTGGTAAGTTTGTATGGGGATTAGGCGGTAAAATTGTTTTATAGTTGTTGCCCCATTGCAATGGTGCATGAGAACAAGTACAAATAAAAAAATTAAATTCATTTAGTTGGGAAGGAAAATACGATTGTTATTTAATGACAAAATAAGAGCAATAAAAACTAACATTTATCTATTGTGGAAAGGAAAATAGGATACTTTTACAGTAACAGGAAAAATTTTAATTAGAAATAGTACTTGATTAAAAAAAAGAAAAATGAGAAATCATTTTATGAGGTATGTGTTTCTAAGATGGCGCTAAATTCTTCCACTTGACCTGTTGTCAAAATTAGTTTCCTGCTTCACCGTATAACGGAAGTAACGTTCCATATGCTGAATGGAAAATTTCATTTTCCTCTTATTTCGAAAATAAGGCAAATTTCATAGAAGTGACCAGAATAAACGTAATTACAGGTACAAAAACTTATCGAATGGTATTGAAATTAGTTGGCGCCCAACTTAATTAGCTAGGCAGCATCTGCGTAATTTTTACAAACCGACATGTGTTTATTTTGTTTTTGCTATCTTAAATAAACAAACATATAATTAAATATCGACATTTTCTTTTCTTATGTTATTCTTTCCCAAACTTTACATGATATCATATTATATTTATGTAAATAAATATCTTTTACGTCGCCCTAATTTATTTTTTGAACAGCTTTTTCTTGTGGTAGGGAGGTGAAGACCATTTACGCCTTGAATGTGGGACTCTCAAATATGCAAGACTTCTGAACTACCCAATAATCCCCTTCCCGATTAACCTGAGAGCCTAGTGTTACGTTACAGCCGTTGTGAGAAGATCCGCAAGGTGACGAGAGATAACAGAAGGAGTCGAAAAGAAACCTCCGTGGGGAGACGACGAGTCGGGCGTGCGGTACGCGCCCTGATTGTTTTTGTTGGTAATGCGTTTGCGAAAGGAGACTATATTCATTCTTGGTGATGTCGCGCGGTCCCTGTCGTGATAAATCACGGAAAATTCCGGTTGTTCCACGAAATTTTCTTATCGGGGAAGCAAATGAAAAGAAAATAATTTTTTTGCTTGAGTGCCTAACTGTTTTGCGTGCATTTAATTATTTTTCTGTGATTTCCTCGTGTACCCAATCAGCGTTAACCGAATAATGGCCAACGTTTTAAGATTTACTGTATTTTTCGGATAAGACCCGGAGTGAATAATAAAACAATTAACGAGATACAAGTGAGAGAATAATAAAATAACTTTCGAGATGCAATTAGCAGGCGTTGAGATGGTGAATTTCTAGTGTCGTTGAAAGTGGAAATTTAATGTGGGAAAGTGTTCAAGTGGATAATTTTGGTATGTGCATCGTTCATAAGTGAATACATTTTGATGACAGCTTTCATCCAAAAAAAGGGATCCACCTGCCACCTGATTACTACAATAATTATTCGACACTTTCATCGCGTCCAGTCAATTGAGTGAATCGTGACGAAGACGCTTCCTCCAAAGTCTATATACAATTTGCAATAAATCATTTTCCTAACGACATAATTTGAGGAGGCATGACAAGCGCTATCATGCCGGTCCAGACCTCTACAAATGCAATGAATGCAGCGAGTCATTTGCAAGAGCTGAGGCATTGAAATATCATAAAGCTCTTCACGAAGCATGGCATTCGAATCCCGATGTATTTATGTGTGAAATCTGTAATCGATCATAAAGCTACCATCGAAATTAAGGAAACACGTATTGGAAAAGTATGCTAATCCGGAACTATGGAAATGCAAAGAGTGCTGAAAATCATTTGCAGGGGCTAAAGTATTCAAGAATCATATACCTCTTCATAGTAATCCAGATTTATTGAAGTGTGATCTATGTGGAAAGACGTTCAACAACATCATACAAGCATCATAAAATTCTTCATACGGATCCCAATAAATATCGTTGTGACATCTGCAACAAATTATTTACTGCATCAGCGTACATTAAAACGCATAAAGCTTTACATGCTAATCCAAACAGAAATCAATACAAAGTATGCGGAAAATCATTTTTAAGCGCACGCACATGGGCCGAGCATAAAGTGCTTCATTCTAAGCTCGAGTTGTTTAATTGCGATTAATGTGGAAGTAGATTGAAGGAACATAAAGCTCTTCATTCAAATCCTAATGGATATGGATGTGCAACAAATCATTTCAAAGTTCCTACAAGTTGAGAACCCATCAAGTTTTTCATGAAGAAAGTTATCGATTGTAGGGCTTAGTTATTTATTGGAAAAAAAGAAACAAAAGAAGGCTTGACGTTGGTCTTCGTACAGATGGAGAATTGAAGGAAGTTTTTTAACGTAGTTGATATAAATTTTAGATGATTCAAAAGTAAATTTATTTGTTCGTGCCATGAGAATATCTTTTGGAAAGAGTTTATAGTTTACAAATAGCTATTCAGAATCCTGGCATGATTCTCTGATTGAAATTGCATAATTATTAATAACCTGAGCGCGACTGTAAGTATCTGCAAAACGAATGCGATTTACTTTTTTTTTGTGTTTCATTCTCTTTAGTTTTCTGATTGTGTCATATGATTACATCTTATTAGAAAGGAAAAAAAAGTTTAGTGATTAAAGATTACCCTCGGTCTTTTCCCTTTTCACAACCTGACCGAGTATAGGACCCGCAACGATGGCAGGCTCTTCCACTGAAATGGGCTAGCCATCGGGCGCGCTCTTCCCTCCTTTTGTTTTATAGGGGCTCTTGCCGGGTAGTGTGACCTTCCCCTCACGTTCCCTTTTATGGTATAGAGTTATGTGATTCCATTGCATAATGCTATAACATAAATTGGCCGCGTTTGTATTTCTCATTTGATGGAAAAAGTCATGCAAATTATGTTCGTATGAGTTTTTCACTCAAATGGGAAATACATGGCCACGTCTACGTTTGGATCTTGATCCGGTTGGGAGGATGCGAGGGGCACCGCTTCCACCTGTATGGCCCACTCTTATTTGTGGGCCACAAGTATCGTCGGTAACGACGAAGTCTCCTCAACTCCGTCCGTTTTTGCAAGGCCCTATTTGTCGTGTGAACCAGCGTATTCATAGTCCTTAGCGGTTACCTCATTTCTCGACTCCGGTCGATAATAAAAGAATTTTTTCCAAATTCGTGGATGCGAAATTTTTTTTTTGTAATGGGTCTTGTGCTAGGGGGAAAGAACCCACCCCACAACACTGCAACGCTAGCCTGCCAGCGCATTCACGCGTCCCCAGACAAGGCCGATCTCGGCGGATCTCACCATCCTCTTCCGCTGAGGCAGCAAACCATCGCTGCAGTCCTTCACGGATATACTCGTATATCTACCTAATTTCACTACAAAATAAAACCATAAATAACAAACATTACAACCGCCATAAATATTGCACGTACATATTTTAAAAATCAATACTATTAATAGGCACTGACACTATCAAAAACCTCATGGAAAAGTAGATAAAAAACAATTACAATATAAAAATTCATTATACTATCAAAAACCACATCGAAAGATAGATACAAAATAAGTACAATTTACAAACTAATTATATAACAGATACAATAAATAGATACAAAACAATTACAGTTTAAAAATTCATTATACTATCAAAAACCACATAGAAAGATAGATACCAAACAATTGCAATTTACAAACTAATTATATAACAGATACAATAAGTAGATACAAAACAATTACAATTTAAAAATTTATGATATTCTATCAAAAACCACATAGAAAGATAGATACAAAACAATTACAATTTACAAACTAATTATATAATAGATACAATAAATAGATACGAAACAATTAATATTTAAAAATTCACTGACACTCTCAAAAACCTCATAGAAAAACAGATGCAAAACATTTATAATTTACAAACTAATTATATTCATAGGCACAATCAAAAACCTCACAGAAAATAGATACAAAACAATTACAATTTTAAAATTCATTCTACGTATAGACTATATCAAAGCGCATAGAAAAATAGATACAAAACAATTACAATTTAAGACTAATTATATTTATAGTCACTATAAAATATGTCATTGAAAAATAGATACACATAATAATAAACAAATACAATTTATTAACTAATTATATTAATATCCAATTTAATTATAAGCAAAATCAACTAAACAACAAGCATTCAAGCATAATAACAAACAAATATGCAGAAGCATACCCCCAAGACTATCGTATCAAAAGTAAAACGACACCCAATGCACATTATAGCGATGTGATTCAAGGTCTGGAAAGACCAACAGAGCCAAGGACGGGGAGTACGGAAGTAACAGACCATGTATTTAGACACACAGCCGCGATGATATACAGTTGGAAATTTGATCATCACAAACACGTTAGCGGATGATTGTTTACGTTCCAGAATAAAAACAAAACTATGCATTTAGACACACAGCCAAGATAATATGAAACATGATCCCCGCAAGCGTTTAGTGGACTATGGTTAGTAATTCTACGGTGGAAGAAAATTAAATTGACGAAAATGCAAATTCGGCATTTCACCTGACTGGAATTATTGAACTCTGTTCAATAAAAATACTTGAATTGAAGACAATGCAAGTTCAGCATTCCACCTGACTGGAATTATTGAACTCTGTCCAATAAAGAAAATTAGATTGAAGCAAATGCAAGTTCAGCATTTTAACCGGCATGGAGTACTAAGCTCTGTCGTAAAAGAAAATTGATTGAAGAAAATACACGGTCAGCAGAAATGATATGTGGAGTTCGGATCAATCGGGAAAAAGATCAATAGCCCTGATCGGCAGCATCAGCACTTTACGTGTATAAAATTGCAAGAAGTGGAGCAATCGCTCTCTGTGTTTTCCCAGCAAGCGAAGACGAAAGTTGGTACCTCGGCTTTAGCCTGGCCACAACAAACTTTAACCAAATTGGGTCCTTGGCTTCCGCCTGGCCCATCTGTTGTGTTGCTGCGTTAGCATCGTCACATCGGCTCCTCGGCTTACGCCTGGCCGGTCTCCATCAGTCGCCGTTCGCCGCCGGCCCACCATTGAATAGGACTCCTTGGCTTAAGCCTGGTCCTGGGCATCCTGGCGTTACTTCGACTTCTCGGCTTACACCTAGCCGGTGTTCATCAGTCGCCGTTCGCCGCCGGCCCCACCATCGAATAGGACTCCTTGGCTTACGGTTGGCCCTAGCCATCATTTCGTTACATCGGCTCTTTGGCACTTCCCAGGCCTGGTCGAAGCGTAAACGGCTTCAACGTGCCTATCCGCTTCCGTCCTTGAGGTCACCGGTTCTTCTAGTTAACTACTCTGTTTATTCGCAGGCTCCAGTCAGCTTGAGAGGAACCAGGAGCGTTTTCAGGCTCCCTACGCTGCCCCGTCCTGCCCAGAAGCCCGCCGAGCTACAGTTCGACAGACAACTATAAGGCCCCCCTTAGAAGTCGTTCTCATGGTGGAATCCCTATCGGCCCCCGGCCCATCACGTTGGAAGAGTGTAAGGATCGGCAGCAGCGGAATCAACAGCCCACAGCTGGGCAGACCCTGACAACTACCGAACTCCCCTCGAAGCCACGCAGAGGCAGGCAAGTTGCGGCACTAATTGGGGGAGCTGCTTCGTGTAGTTCGGGTCAGTGAAAGCCCGTTTCCGCGACTAAGCGTGGGCCCACCAGAAAGAGCGTCGCAAGAAGCAACGGGAAAAGTACTGCCAACGCCGCCCAGACCGGAACCAGTTAGGGGACCCTACACCTTCGAGGACCCAGCCATGGGATAAGTGAATATTGAATACATTAACCTTGTAGTTGCGTTTATTTTTAATATACGAATTATAACGTTTAAAGAAAAAATTATAACCCAGGTCTTTTCCGAGTCTCCATTGGGAAGAATCTTTTCAGGTGTTTCTAAGGTAGGGTGCGATTGCCAGCCACACAGATCAGGAGTGGTTGGAACCATTGCATTATTTATAATAATATAAAATAACAAATATAATACTAGCCTGCAACCGTTTGACACATTACTTCGAGCTGGGCCTCGTTTTTTTACGCCTAGAGGCGCCCTCCTTTCTAGTGAGAAGGAAAGGAGGAGGCTCAAGTATGCCTTTTTTATCCTCCAGGACATGATGTGCTATAAACATAATATGCGAAACGTTTCTATTTGTCAGCCGATGTAATCATCTTTCCGATTATATATTAGTCTCCGAGGAGAGCGCTCCAACTTCATTGAAAAGGTTACCACGCAGCCTATCCTATCTTTTGCAGGCAAGAAATATGTGGTAGGTGTCATCCATCTCTCCTATGTAAGACAAGAGTCGAGATACCGTAGCTTACTAATCTTGTTCAGATGAAATTAATAACAATCATTCCCGCTCAAAATCTGCGTCAAGTAGAAGTCAGTTTCACTGCGCCTCCGATTGAACAACGGCGCCACTCTCCCAAGACTGCTGCCCCTCGCTGCGAGAGCTGTCTCTTTCCTCCTTAGTGTCCATCTCCCTACCGACTCGTTTCGGAATTGTTAATGATTCTCACAAATGTATCTAAATATTTCATAGAAGGATCAATATAAACGTGAACTTTGGATTACGGGAGGAAAGCCATACATAAATAAAATTTTTCTTGTAAGTTCAATTATTGTGTTCGAAACCGAGGTTATTTTGTATCATAGGTGTTTTTTTGAAAATCAAGTCTACTTAGTGTGTGGGAAGATTTATAGAACTGTAATAAAAGCAATTAAAGGAAAAATATTTTTTTTCCTCTCGGCTTGAGTAAAATTCCACACCCAGGTTTGATTGTCAAATTGAGAAGTATCAGAAATGAAATGACAATCAAACCCAGTAAAATCGGTCATATCATTTCTTCTGCAGTCTCTAAGAACATAGCCTCTCCATTTGTTTCATCCTCATAGGTCGCTGTCAGTGGCGGTCAAGTGATGGTAATCTGGCAAATGTGTGCGGCGTATATATTTTTGCTATCTGTGAAGTAATTGTAAGAAAATTAGCTTCGCGATTGTTGCGTCGAATGTTAAGCGATTCAGGCTCGCCAAAAGGGAACGAAAGTTAACATTACCGATAGGTTTCATCGGATTAAACGGTTAATTTTTTTTAGAGATATTTGCATCTTGGATATTGATAAAACGAAATTTGCAGCTCCAGTTTACACAAATGATAGCGGTAGACGCGACGAGCTAGTGACTTTTCTATTGATATTTCACGAAAGACACATTTGACCATGGTCTTAACATTTTGTACTGGGAATGCTGCTGTGATTTGAACTGGATGTGTTTTCCTTCATACCTCGGAGTTAATATATCCTTAAAATGTTCACTTGCAATTTCATTCGTTCCTGAAAAAAGCGATTTGTTTCCAAGAATCTCAGACACTTTAGTAACAGATAAGAGCTAACGACCGTCCCTCAAAGTTCATCTGCATACCATGCGTTGTAATTTTAAAAGACTTCTGTGACTTCAAGCCATTGTATCAAAGCACGTTAGCGAAATTTCGGGATAAGAGGATAGATCAAATACAATCGGAAGTACCAATTGAGAATTTTACGGCAAAAGATGGTAGTTTCATGTCAATAAACGAATACAGTACAGCAGAGGAATTGAGTGATAATAGCGAATTTTGGAGCAAAGGATCCATACGTTTCTATAAATGAGCAAAATGTGAATGAAATGTAAGTGAAGATTACTGATATTTATTTAGTACTTACTACAAGAATATCCTTACGACATACTAGCAGAGGGCCAGCTAAAGCTAATAGAAATAGAAAGAAAATTAAGGAAAATATAGAAATCTATAGATTAGTTTATAAAACAAGTTAGAAGTTCATGAAAATTGTCAAAGTTACTTTTGAGATTTCAAATTCATATAATATTTATGCGCATATATACAAACATCACTTCTTGATGAGTGGAATTGCAATTTGCCTGTGGCGACATTTCAATACATTTTTATATTTTACACTTTGCATTTTTACAATTTGACACTTTGCAATGCATAGTTTCCCATGACAAGTCAAATTTTATAAATAAGTTTCAGGATTTTTGGTAGCGAATTCCAGTAACGATTTAGTATTTAACTACTTTGGTTCCACTTTAACCTTTTCATTTATAAACTGATAATCATTAAAAATAAAGTATTATTTATTGAAGAATTTCAAATAGACCTTTTCATCAAAAAGATTACTTCGTCAACCGCAACTCTTCAATTGTTGACCCCGACTGAGCATGCAGTCTCAAGCACACTGCATAATGCTATCGAATACTACCAGCGCTGCACCACATAAGCAACCTCAAACGAAAGGTAAAGGAGTCGTGCACGACGAACTTCTGAAGAGGGCCTCACACAACTGGTTCCCGCTACCAACTGAAGGTGGCACATCCCAGCGCGACGCAAGTTCCTGTTGTTCCAGTCACAACAACATAGGTTGCCGCGGTAGTTCCATTAAAGTTTTTGCCAATACCTGGAGCAAATCCAATCACCTCAGCAGCAGCGTATCCTGGCTTACAGGTATGGAGACCACCCTATATATCACTTCCGCTTGGACATGCAAGAGGAGTAGTTGTTAGGAATCACCTCCAGGAAAAATTTATTTAAAATTAATTTAGTTAAAATGTTCTTATAGTAAAATATTGTTATTTATAGCAATAAAAAAATTGTATCTTCTGTCATAGCTATATTTACTCTTCATGGCGACAATACTTAACATCAACACATAACAATACAGGGTTCGACCGGCCACAACCCAGCTTTGCGATGTGCAGCAGAACCGGCCACAACTGAGCCCCGCTACATATTTCCTACTACTACTACTTCAATTTTTTTACTCGACCGGACACAACCTAGCATTGCCTTATGCAGCTGAACCGGTCATAACCGAGCAGCACTCTTGTCCATTTATCAAACAATACATAATTTGACATGGACTAGAAAATTTATAGTTTCACTGAAGGAGGAGTAATGTGGCGACATTTCTGTACATTTTTATATTTTACACTTTGCATTTTGCCAATTTGACACCTGGCAACGTATAGTTTCAATTTGCCATGGCGAGTGAAATTTTATATAAATGCATGGATTTTTTGTGGAGAATTCCAGTAATGATTTAGCATTCAACTAAGGCTAAGGTATTTCCGATCTTGAAGAAAGGAAAAGAATCTACGTGCCCTAAAAGCTGTCGCCCAATTAGCTTGCTGCATAACATCAGCAAAGTGTTTGAAGCGGTACTCAATTCTACTTCTAGCATTCGTTGCGTGCAGACGAGTTTTTAATCGCTTCTGTCATTAATTTGAAAACTTAATTAATTTTTCACAAAAGCCAGATGTCAAAAAATTTAATTTATTTTTTATGTCACTCAAAAGCAAATTTTGATTTAATTGGAAAAAGTATTTATCGTCGAAGAAATCGACTCACAAAGCAAATAGTCCAAAGGCTAACTCGAGACTGCTGGTATGGTGGAGCCCGACGGCTTCCCTCAGTTGGGGGACCCCGGGGAGAGTAGCAATATGAAATTGGCGGCAATCGTCAATAAAAGAAGACACACGAGTTACCAGGAATGCTCCGCGGATGGCGGACGAAAGCCTCAAGTAGTTGAAAACAAACAAGAAGTGATTCAACTTCTAGCTGAAAATCAGGACTTGAAACTACGACTAAAAACCCTCGAAGATATGTAGAAGAGAGAGAGGGAATCTTCTTCAGGTTCTCAAGGAAGCAGCACCACAAATCGAATTTATCTCAGTTAAAACATTCGCGACAAGAACGTCGACGGTAGAAAAAAAAAATTTAACCACTTTATTTAGTACAAATAACAAATAAGAGCAGTCCAAGAGCTCTTCAGCAAATCAGATATTTAAATTTCCGAGTGGTGAGGTGGGAACGCCTCCAGAAACGAGAAATCAACCAGTGCTATCGCTGCCAACGATTTGGGTATTCGGCTGCAACTGCGGCATGCATTACCAATGCGTCGAATGCAAGGACGTGCATGCTCCCGGCGAGTGCAAATTGGCTCAGACGGAGCCAAAAGGGAAATTATATTGTGTTAACTGCGGTGTTTTTGGTCACCCGGCATCATATCGAGGATGCTCCCGATATCAGGATCCGAGATTAAAATCTGTCCCAAAGCGAACAAAACTACACCGCATTGTCTTAGCTCCGAACTTCGTCAAGCCCGGAATATCATTTGCACAAGCCGCTTGAGGACCAGCAGAAAATGCGGTAAATAGTATAAATAATGTAAGTGGCAATAATAAGCTGCTTCTCAAAATTTTACAGCAATTAAATTCTCTATCGGAAAGAATCGATAAGCAAGATAAGAAAATTAATCTTGTTTTTCATCGTTTGGGGGTTTCAAAAGCCTCAAAATAATTTGTCATCCAGTCACATTCCCATGGATAGGATTCGTCTCATCTCGATCAACGTCAACTCCATTGTTACTTTACATCGGCGTGATTATCTCCTTGAATTAATTGTTAGGCAAAAACCTGACATCACGCTTCTTACCGAAACCCACCTCAGTTCATGGCACTCCATGACATTCAAAGTTTTTTAATTCGTAAGAAACGATAGGGTTTACTATGCGGTGCTGTCTGCAATGAATGACCAAATGGACATCGAGATGGAGTGCCACGATAACATAGGTAATATTAATGATTGTAGTAATAATTTCATTGAATATTTAACATCAAAAAATAAGGAGAAGAAGAAGAAGCGAAACAGTGTGTCTGCTGGTTCTCCTATTAAAAATACTAAGGTATATGAGAATGTTCCTCCAATCAACGTTTTTGGGCAGCGTGAGGGAGATATGGTTCGGCTATCGGCAGCCGAACATAAAATCGATAATTTTGAAGTTAAGAGAGTGACCGCAGATAAACTCACAATCAAGACAAAAAATTGGCTGATTTTAAACTGGCGAAAGATGCTCTTAATAGTGTAAAAGCTTCACATAGACGCCGAAGGCGCAAAAAATCAGAGCTTCCTGTTGAAGGACTTGGACTGTGGGGAGAATACAGTTTATCTCCTTGAAATGCTACAGGAAGCAGCACCAGCTGTCAAATTCATTAGTGTGAAAAATTTTGCTAAAAGGAGATCAACTGTTGAACGTACAATATTACCATTTCATTTGGTCCAGATTTCTAACAATAGCAGTCCAAGTGCCCTCCAACAGGTAAGGTACTTAAACTTTAGAGTTGTGAGGTGGGAACGCCTCCATAAAACTGAGGTCAACCAGTGCTACAGGTGCCAAAGATTCGGTCATTCGGCTGCCAATTGTGCCATGCACTATCGCTGTGTTGAATGCAAAGATATTCTAGCCCCCGGTGAATGCAAATTGGCGCAGATGGAGCCAAAAGAAAGATACTGTGTTAACTTTGGTATATTTGGTCATCCAGCATCATATCGAGGAAGCCCTCTGTATCAAGATGCGAGAGTTAAATTCTCCCCAAGACAAACCAAAGTAAATCACAATGATTTACCTCCAAACTTCTTCAAGCCTGGGGTATAATTTGCACTTGCTGCGAGAGAACCAGCAGACAACAATGTAAATAAAATAAATAGTGTGAGTGGCAATAATGAGCAGCTTCTCAAAATCTACCAACAGCTTGAATCTCTTTCAGATAGAATAAATAAACAAGACCAAAAATTCAATTTCGTTTTTCAACGTTTAGGCCAACATGCTTCAAAATAGTTTGTCATCCAGCCACACTCCCACGGATAGAATTCGTGTCATCTCGATCAACGTCAACTGCATTGTTACTATACATCGGCGTGATTATCTCCTTGAATTCATTGTTAGGCAAAAGCCTGACATCATGCTTCTCACTGAAACCCACCTCAATTCATGACACTCCACGACATTCAAAAATTTTGAATTCGTAAGATACGATAGCGTAAACGGTGATGGGGGAGGTGGCACCGGGATATTGGTGAGAAGACTCTATTGTTTCCAAAATATTGAAAAAGTCGAATTCAAAAGCTTTAAATCTCTTGAAGTGTCCGTTATCAAAATTTCACTGCAAGGTGGGGATAACCTCTTCGTTATCTCTGCCTATGCAACTGGTGGAGCTCTTCTCAAGTTCAAGGAGGAGCTCAATTTCTTGTTTGAAATACTCGAATTGAAGAGGCTGCATAATTATTATATTCTTGCTGGTGACCTGAACGCCAAGCATACATCATGGCTGAACGCCACCAATAATGCAAGAGGTGTATTCCTGAAATCGTGGATAACAGAGAACCAAATTGAATACAGGTGCAATCTATTTGGGCCGGAGTTCCCAACATACCCTAGGACAAATTCATATTTGGACCTCTGCATTGCTGACGCAAGACTTGAATTCAGCTTTAACAGTCCTCAACGGAAACTGCAGGTGCTTCCTTACGATAGCGACCATAACGCAATTGTTATGGAAATCAATCATCAAGATATGATTTCTTCCTCATTCCAGTTCAACATGAACATCATCGGTTGAATTGCAAAAAACAGACTGGGGAAAGTTTCAAAAGAAGTTTAATCAAGAGTTCCAAAAGCAATGTCCCCCTTCTGATGATGGCAACTGTTGCTCAATGGTTCCTAATGACAGGAATCTAACTAACGATGAAATATATCTCTATTTGTCGAAGTTAGAGAAGCTGACGTTGGAAACAATTGAGAAAGTAGTTCCCAAGATTAAACATCGAAACAATATGGAAGCATATGAAACACCAACCATCGCAAGGTTGAAAAGCCTTCTTCTCACACGCGTCAACAAACATTTATCGACGATTTTTGGACTACAACCATCCCTCGTTGGCTTTGTTGAAATTACACCTAAAGAATGCCCGGAACTTAATCCGGTCATACTTCAGGAGTGAGGTCAGCAATCAATGGGCGGAAAAATTGAGGGGCATTAGCCCACAGGACCCAGACGGCGTTTCCGCGAAAGTGAATAGCATATTCCGCAAGAAGTGTCGAGTGAAGGTATCGAACCTTGAAGTCACTAGTGATGAGATAAATCTTTTCGATAGGGCTGGTATCGAAATTGATAGTACGACTCCGGATCAAAATCGAAACATGATTATTTGTGAGGGATTGCATAAACTTGCCCTGATTGGAACACATTTTGAATTGGTTCATCTACCAAACCCTGAGAGAGGGAATGAAACATTTTCAGAGGTCGTTGAAGCAAAAGTTTCCAACTTCAAATCAAGCCTGAACGGCCAATCAATTCTTCATTTCAATGAAACATTAACATCTGACCTCATACCGAGCTTGAATCTTATTGATTATTTTGTCAGCTATGAAGACTTGTGTTTCATATTTCGCAAGATAAACAACAAGAAATCATATGGTACTGATGGTATTCCAAATGTAGTCCTTCGACATTTGCCTGAGGTTGCTATTAGAAATTATTGCATATTGTTCAACAACATCTTGAGCAATTCATATTTCTCAAATGAGTGGAAAAAGGCTAAGGTATTTCCGATCTTGAAGAAAGGAAAAGAATCTTCGTGCCCGAAAAGCTATCGCCCAATCAGCTTGCTGCCTAACATCAGCAAGGTCTTTGAAGTGATACTCAACAGAGCATTAAACGTAAGTGGCAATAATGAGCAGCTTCTCAAAATCTACCAACAGCTTGAATCTCTTTCAGATAGAATAAATAAACAAGACCAAAAAATCAATTTCGTTTCTCAACGTTTAGGCCAACATGCTTCAAAATAGTTTGTCATCCAGTCACACTCCCACGGATAGAATTCGTGTCATCTCGATCAACGTCAACTACATTGTTACTATACATCGGCGTAATTATCTCCTTGAATTCATTGTTAGGCAAAAGCCTGACATAATGCTACTCACTGAAATCCACCTCAATTCATGACACTCCACGACATTCAAAAATTTTGAATTCGTAAGATACGATAGCGTAAACGGTGATGGGGGAGGTGGCACCGGGATATTGGTGAGAAGACTCTATTGTTTCCAAAATATTGAAAAAGTCGAATTCAAAAGCTTTAAATCTCTTGAAGTGTCCGTTATCAAAATTTCACTGCCAGGTGGGGATAACCTCTTTGTTATCTCTGCCTATGCAACTGGTGGAGCTCTTCTCAAGTTCAAGGAGGAGCTCAATTTCTTGTTTGAAATACTCGAATTGAAGAGGCTGCATAATTATTATATTCTTGCTGGTGACCTGAACGCCAAGCATACATCATGGCTGAACGCCACCAATAATCCAAGAGGTGTATTCCTGAAATCGTGGATAACAGAGAACCAAATTGAATACAGGTGCAATCTATATGGGCCGGAGTTCCCAACATACCCTAGGACAAATTCATATTTGGACCTCTGCATTGCTGACGCAAGACTTGAATTCAGCTTTAACAGTCCTCAACGGAAACTGCAGGTGCTTCCTTACGATAGCGACCATAACGCAATTGTTATGGAAATCAATCATCAAGATATGATTTCTTCCTCATTCCAGTTCAACATGAACATCATCGGTTGAATTGCAAAAAACAGACTGGGGAAAGTTTCAAAAGAAGTTTAATCAAGAGTTCCAGAAGCAATGTCCCCCTTCTGATGCTGGCAACTGTTGCTCAATGGTTCCTAATGACAGGAATCTAACTAACGATGAAATATATCTCTATTTGTCGAAGTTAGAGAAGCTGACGTTGGAAACAATTGAGAAAGTAGTTCCCAAGATTAAACATCGAAACAATATGGAAGCATATGAAACACCAACCATCGCAAGGTTGAAAAGCCTTCTTCTCACACGCGTCAACAAACATTTATCGACGATTTTTGGACTGTTACGACCCTGCGATGCTATGCTTGGGTTGTATGCAACATCATCTGTCGTCCCTACACTTACGTATATCCTGTGCCTCTACTTTTTCCTTTCAGGGAAAATATTAGTTTGTATATTTGCCTAGTAATTCTAGAGCGTCTAGGCACGCATATAGTTAAGGCGATCAACGCCGGATTGATTGACTTCATGGAAGAAAACAGACGCGAACTCGCCGATTTAAGTTAGACCAAGAAGTGGGTATATTTACCTAGTAATTATAGAGCGTCTAGGCACGCATGTAGTTAAGGCAGTTAACGCCGGAATGACTTAGTGAAAACAGAGGCGAAGTCGCCAGTTTAACGTTTGACCAAAAAGTGATTTATTTCCACATCGACTTATTCTATTTATACAATTTTACTTCGTCTTCAATACAAATACATATTCAATTTCTTAACATATTTTGTCTACTCTAGCAAAAACATTTTACATACAATTTCCTATCTCTAATATTCTTTCCCGAAAAACTATGCAAAAAAAATTCACATTCTTAATAGCAATACCAAATATATTGCATTTCTCATATTGATAAAAAATACTTTAACTCAACGTGAAGTAAATGCCTTTAACACTTTCATGTAATTTAACACGCGATAGTCTTCGTTCATTATACGTTTGTGCTGTTGTACATATGAAACCATGTGTACACAGAATTATCTTTGTTCGTTGTACGTTAGTACTGCTGTACATATGAAACCATGTGTATACGGAAATGTTTATACGTACGAACGTGTTTTCATATGGGGCTAATGGTAATGTACGTTTAAAAGATATTCATTGTTTACGATTTGCTTTCGATTTTAATGAATGCATTACAATTTTCCTTTCCGTAATTCTTCAAGAAAATTCATATGCAAGTTCAAGCTTAACCCGATACTTTTCATAACATTTTCATTGACGGTGAACATCTTCTTTACCGTGATTCTTTATTAAAATCTTGGCGCAAGTTTCTTACATAGCAAAATACATTACGAACAAAACGATTATGCGTCTCGGGTATCCCATCACTCG
Organism: Odontomyia ornata; assembly: GCA_963969285.1. Classification (NCBI taxonomy): domain Eukaryota; kingdom Metazoa; phylum Arthropoda; class Insecta; order Diptera; family Stratiomyidae; genus Odontomyia; species Odontomyia ornata. The sequence continues at coordinate 226,853,677 of OZ017740.1, read as the reverse complement.
TCGTACGGAAAGAGTTTCTAGACGCTTGATTCATGATGAAATATAACCAAAACAATAACAAATGTGGACATGTGTCCATAGTGGCACTAGCCAATGCTTTTGCTTTTAGTTCCGCCGAGTGTTATTTGAGCTGGGAATCCCCTTGGTGGTGACGTATGTGGTGAATGAATGTTTGGATAATTTAGTGGTCGCTCAAAATGCTTAAATGGACAAATGAAGGCTTTTTAAAATGTTATCGATATTTATTTTTATGGCGTACTCATCTCAATCAGACTTGGGGTGATATTTAGCGGAAGACACTTACAGAGGAATCTTTAGTAAATGCATTGGCATTTAATTATCTGGAATAGTTCCTTCTGTAGCTGGAATAGTTCCTTCTGTTCAGCGTGTCTTTTCGGGCGTAACAATATCTTCCCCCATTTTGAATGTCTGTGGCGAGTCTTGGAGAGATGAGCCGCACGTCGATTGTTATGTTATTTTAAGAGTTGAAACTAGTAGGTTATTTTTTATTTTTTGGCTCTATACGTTGATTGTCATTAGTTGCATTAAACATTTATGGCGACTGTTAGTTTGTTAAAGATTACGCTGTGGTATTTTTATTCTATTTAAAAAATTTCATGGTTTGTTTTACTTTATTGACTTTGGGTGCATTATTTTGAGTGGTATATAATGGATTTATCTATTAATATATATCTATATTTTGCTATGTAATTAATTTCAATTCTTTGTGGAGCTTAATGTTTTTCTTGTTTTTAACAACAGATGTATTTAGTGTTTAAATATATATATTTGTTTTTTTTTTTTTTGGTGATAACAATTACATTTTTTGTATTTAAAGTATTGATGTACTTAATAATATTATGTATGTGTTCTTATGATTAAAAATATTTCTGCATCTGGATTTTTTTTTTTTTTTTATAATGCTACTAGCAGATCTTGATGCTTAAAAATAAAATTGTTATAGTATAGTTTTTTTTTCTTTTTTTTTGGAATTATGTACATTTTCTTTTATCTTATATTTAAATTTTAATCGAGTTGACTTGCAGAGCTCGGTGTTTACAGATGATTATTATTGTTATTGTAAACAAATAGAAGCAATACATTTTTTTTTGTTTGAGGTGAGTAGCAGAGCTCAGTTAATTTTTTTTTTGTTTTTTTTTGTTTTGTACTTTTTGCGGTGATTTACAATTTTTTAAAATATTTGCTTATTCAGAGCTAGATTTTTACAAATTATTATATTTGATCGAGGTTATCAGCAGAGCTCGATTTTTATTTACTATGATCGAGTTGATAAGCAGAGCTCGATATTTATTTATTACTATCGAGTTGATAAGCAGAGCTCGATTTTTATTTACTATGATCGAGTTGATAAGCAGAGCTCGATTTTTATTTATTATTATTATGATAAGCAGAGCTCGATTTTTATTTACTATGATCGAGTTGATAAGCAGAGCTCGATTTTTATTTATTACTATCGAGTTGATAAGCAGAGCTCGATTTTTATTTACTATGATCGAGTTGATAAGCAGAGCTCGATTTTTATTTACTATTATCGAGTTGATAAGCAGAGCTCGATTTTTATTTACTATGATCGAGTTGATAAGCAGAGCTCGATTTTTATTTACTATGATCGAGTTGATAAGCAGAGCTCGATTTTTATTTATTATTATCGAGTTGATAAGCAGAGCTCGATTTTTACAAATTAATATTAGTATTTCGTTAGAGGTTAATCGTTAATAGTTAATGAATAGGAAATAGGGCTTCTCTTTTTTTTTGTTTAAACTAACTGTAGAGATCGTGGCGGGGGTTGGGGTATTATTGCTTCCTCGTCTTGAGATTGGGCCACCATCGGAGGTTTCGTTTCTTGCTTATTGAGGTTAAGGGTAAATGTTGGGTTTGATTCCCGATTGGTGATTGTTAGACGATTTTGTTTCCTGCAGCATTTTATGTGTCGAATAGACAGGTATATCCCTATAGTTATGATGCCAATTGTTGTTAAGCTGAGCGATGCTGTGGATAAATGCATATGCTGCTTGTTCGTTTCTTTGAATGTAATTTCATTCAATTGGTCATAAATCTCGTTAAGGGAGTGGGAGTTGGTGTGAAATTGTTTGTTCACATCTTTTTCTAAGAATAGTTGCAGCGAGCTATTAATAGGAATACGAGTTAGGCTGGTTATGTTGAGATTTATTACATTTGGGTCAATCTCGGGGAAAAAGTTTGGTTCTTTTATCTCGAACTTGTGAGTACTTTCTGCTTCGTATGGTATCATTAAATCATGTAGTTGTATACTGCAAGGGAAATGGAGGTATAAAATTCCTTGGCCCATGAGGGTGTGTGTGGTAACATTTTCGTTACATTTGACGTGAATGGGAGTTTCTGATTGAAGAAAATATATCCAGCTATTGGGTTTGTTTAATTTAATGAAAGTATTTCCAATTGTAGTGCTGATCCGAAGGGGTAGAGTAACATTTCTATTGAAGGGGTTGTGCAGCAATGCTATTATTTTGTTCGTTGACGGTGGAGCTCTGATTACAGGAGTCGTAAGTGGCATTACATATAGATCACCAGGTTCGGGATGTTTAATTTTTTTAGAGTTTGATAAATTGTCTCCTTGTAGTAAAAGAAATTGTTGAGTGGGTATGTTACTTGCTATATGTGAATACTCGACATATGGGATCATTAGAAATGATTTATTGGTGGCGATCGGGAAGGTGTGGATTTGTTGCAATTGCATAAGTGGTAATTGAAATATGGGTAGTTTGATTACTATTAGGAATTTATCTTGCAGCCTGTAGTGCTGTATATCTGCTGTTTGCGCCAATATTTGGTCACAGTATTCTGGACATTTATTACCGGGCTTTGTATATACATTTTTCAACTTTTGTTTAGAAATAAGAAGGGGGTGGATTTGATTCAGTTGAGTAGATACTACAATGTCTATTAGAGTACGTTGTTTAAATTCTATTTCTAATAATTGCGCCAATAGTGTTGTTAATAATAGTTGTTTGCGTTCGCTTGCTATTAATGCATCTGTAATGTTAGAAATATCTCGAATTTGTTCGGCAATTTGTTGTTGTCTGGTGATCACGTTGGTTAATGGTTTGTGGAGTTCCTCCAGTAACGTTTTTACGACGCTGATTCGTTGCTTTTCTAGTTTTACTAGTTCTTCTCCATCATGCTCCAATAGATTTAATCTGCTATATAATTCTTGTTCGTTTTTATTATCCATTGTGCCAAACAGTGTGTGCATTGCTTGACCTATCCCATCAAAGAGTGATCTTTTGTTTCTTCTAGAAATCAATGATTCGCGAAGGGTTTCTGAGCGGAATTTCAGATTTTCCGCAAGGACGTGTATGTGACGTTGCTGTTCTTTGCATCCCGTGTTGTTCACTGAGCACAGTAAATATACAAGTTGTTCAGTGCGTTCAGCGAGGTTTAATTGCGATTGAATATCTCCTAAGTTGAGTTCCGTTACAATATTCCATGTGCTGTGGTAGCTCAGTATGGTTCCTAAGTCTTCCAACAATATCCCTGTGTTTTCAATAGGAGTTGTTGTATAAGGATTGGTTTTGGCTTGAACCGTGATTACAACGGAGATTAGTAGTAAAATCACTGCATTTGCCATGACTGAAAGGGGGAAAAGGAAAAGTTATTCGTAGAATGGTTTCAATCTGTTATTATGGACATTTACTAGCTTCTTCCCTATCGCAATTGTTGTGTTGACGGGAGAGGTGATTGATTTAACAATATAAGGGCCTACCCATACTTGCACTAATTTATGCTTCCTGTTTTCATTTTTTAATGAAACTTTGTCTCCTATGTGGAAAGATATTGGCTTCGTGTTTTGGTCATAGTATGTTTTTGATTTTACTTTGCATTTTAATATATTTTTTCGCGCTATCGAATACATTTTCTGAAGCTTATATTTTAAAAGGAAATAATAATTTTCGTGGTTGTAGATTGGGGTTGGCTCTTTTTTAAGGTTTGAGGGTATTTCTGCTGTAAAACCGAAAAGGCAGTCCATTGGTGTGAGCTTGGTGCTGTCGTGTTCACTATTGTTATATACAAAGGCTGCGGTTCTTAAAAATTGGTCCCATGATTGTGGGTTGCTATCTACCGTAGAACGTAGATATTCTATCAGCGGTCTATGAGCTCTTTCTAAAGCTCCATTTGACTGGGGATGGTAGGCTGATGTTTGCAGCTTTTTTATATGTAAGAGTTTACATACTCTTTTAAATAGCTCACTTATAAAATTAGCCCCTTGATCCGTCACTACTTGTTTGGGTATTCTGTACCTTGTTATTATTTCATCGAAAAAAATTTTTGCTATTGTTTCCGATTCTATATTGGGTATGGCGTACCAATCTACGAATTTGGTGAGGTCCTGCAATGTTAATATGTATTTATTTCCTGAGGATGTTTCTACTAAGGGTCCTACTATATCTAGGTAAATCTTATCGAAGGGTTTTTCGGCTATATCAGTGATTACCATGGGCATGCGATGTTTTTGGGAGTTTTTCATTGTTTGACACTTCTTGCATTTCTTGACATAGTTTTTGATATCTTTCAGTATTTTTTTCCATCTATACTGTTTCTTAATTTTTTTGTTAGTTTTTGAGACTCCTTGGTGTCCTCCAAAGGTGGAGTCGTGGAATTCATATAGCACCGCGCTAATTACTTCGGGGGATGTTAGGATAGTTACTTTGGGTGGGCCTTGTAATATATTTTGGGTAGGGTCTGATAGTGCCGAATCATTGCCAATATTATTAGGATTTGTTGTTTCTGGAACTGTATCTGTTACTTGTTTGGTAGCTGGTATATTAATCTGTGAGTCTAACAATTCTTCATTGTTAGTCGCTGCAGGTGGTGGTTTGTCTTGTAGCTGCACTTGTTTTTGCGCCTGTGCTCGTGTGACAATGTTGCACTGATTATTTTGTTCAGACTCTTCTAGTGCCTCATGGGGAATTCTGCTCAATGCATCGGCATTAGTATTATATTTGCCCGGTTTATACTCTATTTGGTAGTCGAGTTCTGAAAGTTTGTGATGGAACCTTACCAATCGTGTGGTAGGGTCTTTTACATTGAATATTCCTTTAAGAGGTTTGTGGTCAGTATAAACCGTGAAACGCCGGCCTTGTAAGTAGCATCGAAATTTTTTTGCTGCCCACACAATTGCCAGGAGTTCCTTTTCAATGGTCGAATAGTTACGTTCCGCTTTATTTAGTGTGCGACTTGCATATGCTACTGGTTTATCTTTTCCAATTTCTCCCTGTGACAGGACTGCTCCTAACGCTTCATTGCTGGCGTCAGTGGTAAGATTGAATGGCTTAGTGAAATCAGGGTAGGCTAAAAGAGGGGGTTTAATTAAAGAATTTTTTAAAAGTTGGAATGCTTTCATGCATTTGTTAGTCCAAGTATATTTGACACCCTTCCGGAGTAAGTTCGTTAGAGGCTTGGCTATTTTAGAGAAGTCTGGAATAAATTTACGATAGTAATTAGCTAGGCCTAAGAAGGATTGCAGTCGTCTAACTGTATTGGGAACCGGGAAATCTTGAACGCATTGAGTTTTACTGGGATCTGGGCGAGCACCTTTTTGGGAACAAATGTGACCTAAATAGACTACCTCAGGTCGTAAGAATTGACACTTCTCAGGTTGAAGTTTCAGGTTATTCTCTTTAAGTCTGGTGAAAATTTTTCGCAGTTTGCTGATATGGTCTTCTAAATTTTTTCCATAAACTACTATATCATCCAGGTAGACAAAACAATCAAATCCTTGTAGACCGGTTAGGATATAATTCACCAGTCTTTGGAATGTGGCGGGTGCCCCTTTTAATCCAAATGGCATTCGCTTAAATTCATAGTGGCCATAATTTGTACTGAAAGCTGTTTTAGGTCAATCTTTAGGTTGCACGAGCACTTGGTGGTACCCGCTAGCTAAATCGAGGGTGCTGAAGTAACGTGAGTGGCCAAGTTGGTCTAAGATGTCCTCAATTCGTGGTAGTGGAAAGGCATCTCCTATTGTTTTGTCGTTCAATTTTCTGAAATCGACTACAACTCGCCATTTCTTTTCCCCGTCGGTGCCTGCTCCTATTGTTTTGTCGTTCAATTTTCTGAAATCGACTACAACTCGCCATTTCTTTTCCCCGTCGGTGCCTGCTTTCTTGGGCACTACCAAGAGAGGGGAATTCCAGGGGCTTTTGCTTTGTTGGACGATGTCACTGTCCAACATTTCTTTCAGTTGTTCATTTATTATTTCCTTCTGAGGTTGACTTAGCCGGTACATCTTTTGGTTAATTGGGGCTTGGTTGGCTATTAGCGGGATTTCATGAGTCATTGCTTTTGTCTAGGTGAGTTTGTCACCTGGTAAATGGAAAATTTTGTCAAAGTCTTGACAAAGTTTTGTTATTGCCGCTTTTTCTTCGGGATTTAAATGTTCATATAGTGAGAGTTGTTGCTTCAGCTTTGCGTTCCGCATTATTACTTCTGGGTGAAAGCTAGCTTTATTAGATGCCAACGTAAGTTGGTTTATTTGTTTATTACCCGTAATGCTTGGGTTAGGATTGTATTCCCTTTCTGGCTCATAAATTCGCTTATTTTATTTAGTGTTTCGATATGGTATTCATTCAATGCCTGGAGCACCAATTGCAGCTGAGTAATTGTAACAGGGGACTCATTGGAGTTAAGGATACTGACCACTGTTTTTGATGGGCCAACCAGACAGTTTGCCAAAAATACTCCGGGTTCCATCTCTTGCGAGAGACAGAGCATTTCTTGTGCTAAATGTATCGGTACCTCTACTATATTTTGGGTTCGGGGGTACATAATAATGGCCTTCTCTAAAGTAACCTTATGTATCCCTTCTAAATTACCCCTAGTGGGTGCCTTTACTATTTCGCAGTCACAGTTTTCATCACTCTGTAGCCCTCTTCGTTGTGTCACGCCTGCTGAAACCTTTTTGGGGATCACTATAGCGCCATTCGACGTCACCGTTTGAGCCTGATGCCTATTCGCTGTGTCTGCTTGAATTTTCAGTGGGACTGAAAATTCCTTACAGTTAAATTCCGTGCGAGGAAACTTGAGTGTCTGGTTTAGTCCTTCGATGTCACAATTTTTTGATAAGAAATCGTTTCCTAGCAAGCCGTCATTGGGTATTCCTGGTATTGTGTCTACCACTTGGAAAGTGCAAGCTAGCGTGGAAGAGAGGGTAAAGTTGCCTTGCGTTACTCCCAGTGTTTTACCTTTTCCAAAGGGGCTTAGCAGTGTTATTTTTTGCTCGGGGATTATTGAACAGGAATCGTTTAACGCGGTTCTTTTGATTATACTGACTTCTGCGCCAGTGTCTATTGTTAGGGTTGTATAATCTTGAATTCCTATATCTAAGGGTAGCTTTACTGTAACTAGTTTAGAATCATGGTTCATATTCTCTCTTTTTATTATTTTTTGCTTGTTTTCTTTTGAGGAATTTTGCTCCATTACTTGAGTAGGTTTAGTAATGACCACTTTTTCTGTTCTTAATTTTAAAGTCGAGTCGGGGTTTTCCGGCTCAACTGTTGTCCGTTTCCCTGGGTTTTTGCTTCCCATTTTTCCTTTTGACGACATGTGCTTACGGTGTGACTTGTACGACCGCAAAAATCACATGGTGCTTGTACACTGTAAACTTGTTTTGTATCGCTGATGTTGGGTTGGGTGCTGGGTGGGTTTGCATTACAGTCCCTCAGATCGTGTCCATATTCTTTACAGTTTGGGCAAAAAGGGGTATTTTTCCTGTGGTAACAGTCTCTGTAGGTGTGCCCCTTTCTCTTGCAAAAATTGCAAGTAATGTTTGAATATTTATTAGGCTTCCCTACATTCGTATTTGAAGTGACTGGAGCTTGTTGTTGAAAGGGTGCAACGTTGTGGGGTTAAAGGAAATGGGGGCTGGGGTGGGTAGAAAATTTAAATATGGTTGACCGCAGTTTGGTTGGAAGGGGACAGCTCCCTGTTGAAGTTTTTCCCTATCTAACGCCTTGGAGACTAGTTCCTCGAAAGTAGCTTCCTCGTTATTGAGCAGATACTGACACAGATGAGGATCAGTTACTCCACTTCTAAGCCTTCCTTTTGCAAAATCCTCCAAATGTAGACTGATTACCTTAATATCTTGTTCGCCATATTTGATTAACGCAGCTTCCTGGCACCGCTTTAGTAGCTGTCGCAGGCGTGATGTAAAAGCCGCGAGAGTCTCGGAAGAACCCTGTTTAGCCGTAATCAATCCATTTATCAAATCCTGGTAAGTCTCTCTTGGTAGATAGACTTGGTTTAGGAGTTTTTCGGCAGCTTCGATGGTCGTGGGGAAGTTTGAGGCAATGAGTTGGTATGCTTCACCGCGGAGACGCGTGGGGAAAATTTGCATAAAAGCCGACTGTTCCGGGGAACTCAGGCATTGCCAGACTCTTTTGCTACAGCCTATGAATGTTTGTAGCTCAAGAATCAATGTAGGGGTTGGGGCTCCTGAGAAAACGGGTATCATTTGCCCCATTAATTTGGCCACTTTTGTATAGTCTGCCATATTGCTGGTTTTTAATACAGATTTTTCAGAGGTTTTATCGTTTGTCGTGAGGCTGTGCTGCAAGGAAGGGGGTGTTTGCAGAACGTTATATGATTCGAAGGAAAACTTAAAGTCTTGGGACGTAAGGGCTGGTTTAAACGATTGCGATGGGTCTCGAGGACTGATTTCTTGACCTAACGAGATTTCACGAAATCGTTGGATTTCTTCTTTAAACCGTTCTGTATTTTCGCGAAAATGTATGACTCTCTCGAGTCTTTTGTTGTGTATTTGGCTTATAGTATCTGTTAATTTGATAATAGATGCTAATTCCTGGGTCGCAAGTTCTCGTGTGACTCCAAATTAGGTTTCTAATAAAGATGATTCTGACTTACTTCTAATTGGTTGTAGAGTTCGACCACTTCTTAATGTTAAACCAGTACTTTTGCTGGGTGTTGATTGGTGATGGATATCGTTGTCGTTGAAAAATCTTTCGTTCATAAGTTCAATTTGTGGGTCAGCGTATAAGTACCGTCGTATAACTATTAATTGATAAGGGTGTATTTGTCTTGTGGCTCGCGTGTGAAATGTTTTACCGGGTATTTTCAGCACAGTTTAGTGTAGTGTTTTTTTTTCTTTTTAACTTTGAATCAAACTTTTCTTCTCACTGTAATCAGGGAATATTATTGGTTAATGATTATACTATTATTAGTGCTTTTTGTTATAGCTTGGTTCTTCTATCTGGAGTTGAAGTTTAAGTATGGGCCGTGAGTACAGGAGTGTAAGGAGACGATATTGCAAGAATAAGTAGGAACGGATTCCGGAGGCACCATGAGATTATGGCACCCAGTTTTATTGCGATGCAGTAAAAATATTGCAGTCCACGCAAACCGAAATCCTACCGGCTGCGCCAATTGTTACGACCCTGCGATGCTATGCTTGGGTTGTATGCAACAACATCTGTCGTCCCTACACTTACCTATATCCTGTGCCTCTACTTTTTCCTTTCAGGGAAAATATTAGTTTGTATATTTGCCTAGTAATTCTAGAGCGTCTAGGCACGCATATAGTTAAGGCGATCAACGCCGGATTGATTGTCTTCATGGAAGAAAACAGAGGCGAACTCGCCGATTTAAGTTAGACCAAGAAGTGAGTATATTTACCTAGTAATTATAGAGCGTCTAGGCACGCATGTAGTTAAGGCGGTTAACGCCGGAATGACTTAGTGAAAACAGAGGCGAAGTCGCCAGTTTAACGTTTGACCAAAAAGTGATTTATTTCCACATCGACTTATCCTATTTATACAATTTTACTTCGTCTTCAATACAAATACATATTCACTTTCTTAACATATTCTAAACATATTTTGTCTACTCTAGCAAAAACATTTTACATACAATTTCCTATCTCTAATATTCTTTCCCGAAAAACTATGCAAAAAAAATTCACATTCTTAATAGCAATACCAAATATATTGCATTTCTCATATTGATAAAAAATACTTTAACTCAACGTGAAGTAAATGCCTTTAACACTTTCATGTAATTTAACACGCGATAGTCTTCGTTCATTATACGTTTGTGCTGTTGTACATATGAAACCATGTGTACACAGAATTATCTTTGTTCGTTGTACGTTAGTACTGCTGTACATATGAAACCATGTGTATACGGAAATGTTTATACGTACGAACGTGTTTTCATATGGGGCTAATGGTAATGTACGTTTAAAAGATATTCATTGTTTACGATTTGCTTTCGATTTTAATGAATGCATTACAATTTTCCTTTCCGTAATTCTTCAAGAAAATTCATATGCAAGTTCAAGCTTAACCCGATACTTTTCATAACATTTTCATTGACGGTGAACATCTTCTTTACCGTGATTCTTTATTAAAATCTTGGCGCAAGTTTCTTACATAGCAAAATACATTACGAACAAAACGATTATGCGTCTCGGGTATCCCATCACTCGTCGTACGGAAAGAGTTTCTAGACGCTTGATTCATGATGAAATATAACCAAAACAATAACAAATGTGGACATGTGTCCATAGTGGCACTAGCCAATGCTTTTGCTTTTAGTTCCGCCGAGTGTTATTTGAGCTGGGAATCCCCTTGGTGGTGACGTATGTGGTGAATGAATGTTTGGATAATTTAGTGGTCGCTCAAAATGCTTAAATGGACAAATGAAGGCTTTTTAAAATGTTATCGATATTTATTTTTATGGCGTACTCATCTCAATCAGACTTGGGGTGATATTTAGCGGAAGACACTTACAGAGGAATCTTTAGTAAATGCATTGGCATTTAATTATCTGGAATAGTTCCTTCTGTAGCTGGAATAGTTCCTTCTGTTCAGCGTGTCTTTTCGGGCGTAACAATATCTTCCCCCATTTTGAATGTCTGTGGCGAGTCTTGGAGAGATGAGCCGCACGTCGATTGTTATGTTATTTTAAGAGTTGAAACTAGTAGGTTATTTTTTATTTTTTGGCTCTATACGTTGATTGTCATTAGTTGCATTAAACATTTATGGCGACTGTTAGTTTGTTAAAGATTACGCTGTGGTATTTTTATTCTATTTAAAAAATTTCATGGTTTGTTTTACTTTATTGACTTTGGGTGCATTATTTTGAGTGGTATATAATGGATTTATCTATTAATATATATCTATATTTTGCTATGTAATTAATTTCAATTCTTTGTGGAGCTTAATGTTTTTCTTGTTTTTAACAACAGATGTATTTAGTGTTTAAATATATATATTTGTTTTTTTTTTTTTTGGTGATAACAATTACATTTTTTGTATTTAAAGTATTGATGTACTTAATAATATTATGTATGTGTTCTTATGATTAAAAATATTTCTGCATCTGGATTTTTTTTTTTTTTTTTATAATGCTACTAGCAGATCTTGATGCTTAAAAATAAAATTGTTATAGTATAGTTTTTTTTTCTTTTTTTTTTTGGAATTATGTACATTTTCTTGTAACTTATATTTAAATTTTAATCGAGTTGACTTGCAGAGCTCGGTGTTTACAGATGATTATTATTGTTATTGTAAACAAATAGAAGCAATACATTTTTTTTGTTTGAGGTGAGTAGCAGAGCTCAGTTAATTTTTTTTTTGTTTTTTTTTTGTTTTGTACTTTTTGCGGTGATTTACAATTTTTTAAAATATTTGCTTATTCAGAGCTAGATTTTTACAAATTATTATATTTGATCGAGGTTATCAGCAGAGCTCGATTTTTATTTACTATGATCGAGTTGATAAGCAGAGCTCGATATTTATTTATTACTATCGAGTTGATAAGCAGAGCTCGATTTTTATTTACTATGATCGAGTTGATAAGCAGAGCTCGATTTTTATTTATTATTATTATGATAAGCAGAGCTCGATTTTTATTTACTATGATCGAGGTGATAAGCAGAGCTCGATTTTTATTTATTACTATCGAGTTGATAAGCAGAGCTCGATTTTTATTTACTATGATCGAGTTGATAAGCAGAGCTCGATTTTTATTTACTATTATCGAGTTGATAAGCAGAGCTCGATTTTTATTTACTATGATCGAGTTGATAAGCAGAGCTCGATTTTTATTTACTATGATCGAGTTGATAAGCAGAGCTCGATTTTTATTTATTATTATCGAGTTGATAAGCAGAGCTCGATTTTTACAAATTAATATTAGTATTTCGTTAGAGGTTAATCGTTAATAGTTAATGAATAGGAAATAGGGCTTCTCTTTTTTTTTGTTTAAACTAACTGTAGAGATCGTGGCGGGGGTTGGGGTATTATTGCTTCCTCGTCTTGAGATTGGGCCACCATCGGAGGTTTCGTTTCTTGCTTATTGAGGTTAAGGGTAAATGTTGGGTTTGATTCCCGATTGGTGATTGTTAGACGATTTTGTTTCCTGCAGCATTTTATGTGTCGAATAGACAGGTATATCCCTATAGTTATGATGCCAATTGTTGTTAAGCTGAGCGATGCTGTGGATAAATGCATATGCTGCTTGTTCGTTTCTTTGAATGTAATTTCATTCAATTGGTCATAAATCTCGTTAAGGGAGTGGGAGTTGGTGTGAAATTGTTTGTTCACATCTTTTTCTAAGAATAGTTGCAGCGAGCTATTAATAGGAATACGAGTTAGGCTGGTTATGTTGAGATTTATTACAATTGGGTCAATCTCGGGGAAAAAGTTTGGTTCTTTTATCTCGAACTTGTGAGTACTTTCTGCTTCGTATGGTATCATTAAATCATGTAGTTGTATACTGCAAGGGAAATGGAGGTATAAAATTCCTTGGCCCATGAGGGTGTGTGTGGTAACATTTTCGTTACATTTGACGTGAATGGGAGTTTCTGATTGAAGAAAATATATCCAGCTATTGGGTTTGTTTAATTTAATGAAAGTATTTCCAATTGTAGTGCTGATCCGAAGGGGTAGAGTAACATTTCTATTGAAGGGTTGTGCAGCAATGCTATTATTTTGTTCGTTGACGGTGGAGCTCTGATTACAGGAGTCGTAAGTGGCATTACATATAGATCACCAGGTTCGGGATGTTTAATTTTTTTAGAGTTTGATAAATTGTCTCCTTGTAGTAAAAGAAATTGTTGAGTGGGTATGTTACTTGCTATATGTGAATACTCGACATATGGGATCATTAGAAATGATTTATTGGTGGCGATCGGGAAGGTGTGGATTTGTTGCAATTGCATAAGTGGTAATTGAAATATGGGTAGTTTGATTACTATTAGGAATTTATCTTGCAGCCTGTAGTGCTGTATATCTGCTGTTTGCGCCAATATTTGGTCACAGTATTCTGGACATTTATTACCGGGCTTTGTATATAATTTGTATATTTACCTAGTAATTCTAAAGCGTCTAGGCACGCATATAGTTGAGGCGATCAACGCCGGATTGATTATCTTGTTGAATAAAAACAGAGGCGAACTCGCCGGTTTAAAGTTAGACCAAGAAGTCATTTATTTCCACATCGACTTATCCTATTTATACAATTTTACTTCGTCTTCAATACAAATACATATTCAATTTCTTAACATATTCTAAACATATTTTGTCTACTCTAGCAAAAACATTTTACATACAATTTCCTATCTCTAATATTCTTTCCCGAAAAACTATGCAAAAAAAATTCACATTCTTAATAGCAATCAATACCAAATATATATCATTTCTCATATTGATAAAAAATACTTTAACTCAACGTGAAGTAAATGCCTTTAACACTTTCATGTAATTTAACACGCGATAGTCTTCGTTCACTATACGTTTGTGCTGTTGTACATATGAAACCATGTGTACACAGAATTATCTTTGTTCGTTGTACGTTAGTACTGCTGTACATATGAAACCATGTGTGTACGGAAATGTTTATACGTACGAACGTGTTTTCATATGGGGCTAATGGTAATGTACGTTTAAAAGATATTCATTGTTTACGATTTGCTTTCGATTTTAATGAATGCATTATAATTTTCCTTTCCGTAATTCTTCAAGAAAATTCATATGCAAGTTCAAGCTTAACCCGATACTTTTTATAACATTTTCATTGACGGTGAACATCTTCTTTACCGTGATTCTTTATTAAAATCTTGGCGCAAGTTTCTTACATAGCAAAATACATTACGAACAAAACGATTATGCGTCTCGGGTATCCCATCACTCGTCGTACGGAAAGAGTTTCTAGACGCTTGATTCATGATGAAATATAACCAAAACAATAACAAATGTGGACATGTGTCCATAGTGGCACGAGCCAATGCTTTTGCTTTTAGTTCCGCCGAGTGTTATTTGAGCTCGGAATCCCCTTCGTGGTGACGTATGTGGTGAATGAAAGTTTGGATAATTTAGTGGTCGCTCAAAATGCTTAAATGGACAAATGAAGGCTTTTTAAAATGTTATCGATATTTATTTTTATGGCGTACTCATCTCAATCAGACTTGGGGTGATATTTAGCGGAAGACACTTACAGAGGAATCTTTAGTAAATGCTTTGGCATTTAACTACATGGTAGCTGGAATAGTTCCTTCTGTTCAGCGTGTCTTTTAGGGCGTAAGTGGACTACAACCATCCCTCGTTGGCTTTGTTGAAATTACACCTAAAGAATGCCCGGAACTTAATCCGGTCATACTTCAGGAGTGAGGTCAGCAATCAATGGGCGGAAAAATTGAGGGGCATTAGCCCACAGGACCCAGACGGCGTTTTCGCGAAAGTGAATAGCATATTCCGCAAGAAGTGTCGAGTGAAGGTATCGAACCTTGAAGTCACTAGTGATGAGATAAATCTTTTCGATAGGGCTGGTATCGAAATTGATCGTACGACTCCGGATAAAAATGGAAACAGGATTATTTGTGAGGGATTGCATAAACTTGCCCTGATTGGAACACATTTTGAATTGGTTCATCTACCAAACCCTGAGAGAGGGAATGAAACATTTTCAGAGGTCGTTGAAGCAAAAGTTTCCAACTTCAAATCAAGCCTGAACGGCCAATCAATTCTTCATTTCAATGAAACATTAACATCTGACCTCATACCGAGCTTGAATCTTATTGATTATTTTGTCAGCTATGAAGACTTGTGTTTCATATTTCGCAGGGTAAACAACAAGAAATCATGTGGTACTGATGGTATTCCAAATGTAGTCCTTCGACATTTGCCTGAGGTTGCTATTAGGAATTATTGCATATTCAACAACATGTTGAGCATTTATATTTCCCAAATGAGCGGAAAAAGGTTAAGGTATTTCCGATCTCGAAGAATGGAAAAGAATCATCTTGCCCTAAAAGCTATCACCCAATCAGCTTGCTGCCTAACATCAGCAAGGTGTTTGAAGTGATACTCAACAAAGCATCAAACGCCCACATTGAGGAATATGAGTTGATGCCGAATTGCCAATTTGGTTTTCGTACCAGGCATTCGACCACACATGCAATAACGAAAGTAACCTCAGACATCTGTTGGAAACTAAATGATAGACAATGTGTTGGAGCGTGTCTCATTTATATGGAGAAAGCCTTCGACACGGTGTGCTTAGATGGGCTAGTTTTTAAACTCCTGCTTTGCGACACCTTGTCGCAATGATGTGCAATATGTCATCCGGAAAATCGTTTGTTGTAACTGATGGAAATCTGACAATAATGCGCGAGTTCAAGGTCTTGAATGGGCTACAGCAGGGAACAGTTACTGCGCCTCTGCTCTTCTCAATATTCATTTGCAAGCAATTGAACGACTTCGATTTTAACGTCTCGCCAACGTGATCATTGGTAGCGTTTGCTGATGATCTGATCATCTATACGGCAGATCGAAAAGCTACAATAGTTCAAAGCAATCTCTAAAAAATGTTCAATGATGGGCAGCTATACACTGACAATTGGCGAATGAAAATCAATGCGCAGAATGGCGAAACAATTTTGTTTCGGACAACGCTGCAGGTGTCAGTCAAGGCCTGAAACGTAATCGGAAGGATTTTCATATCATGGCTGGCGAGTGTAGTTCAGAACGGGTTCCACATAAATCCTGTGTTCGATACCTCGATCAGTATCTGTACTATACTGAACATGTGAAAATCATGCTCAGTAAGGCACTAAAAGTAGTCATGGCCCTACGAAGACTCTTTCATTCCAGATACATTGATCAAAAGGTCAAAATTATCTAGACCAGTTTTGACATATGGATATCAGAACTGGTACAACCAGAATGATAGTACTATGGAAAAATTAAGATTTTCCGAAAGGAAATGTCTTCGTGCATGTACTGGTTTGTACAGAAAGCCTGAGACGGATTGGAAACATTATATATCGAATAGAAGAATTTATCAAACGGCTCAAGTGACGAGAATCGATATCTTCATATTGAAACTTCTTCGCAATCAAATCGCAAGATCTGTAACTGTGAGTGAAAACCCTTGGATTTCACAGCCATTCTACCCTACAGACGGGTATACAGCGACTTGCCTCGCTACTGGCTTCGTTCCTCCAGAAGCATTCGTGTATTTGGACATGAATCGATACGTTTTTCATTCTGACGGCGTCCCAGTCATATATCACATATATCGACGGGCCACCGATAAGAAGATAAAATATCCTCCGAGTTTGAGTTCACGAGACCAACAATTCCAATGGAGATAATCATTTGCTAGATTCGTTGAAGCTGATCGAATTGAGACGGCGCAGTCCACGTATTGGTGGCTGAATGACAATGTCTAAATTATTCGTGTTTATTTCCAGTTTTGTGTTTTTCGTTACTTAGTTTTTGAGTTTCAGCTCATTATAGCTACATTTAGTGTTGTTGTTTATTTTTGTTCAAAATTAGGTATAGGTTAGATATATGTTATGTTTATTATATTGGGTTAGAGATAAGGTTAAACGCTTAAGTTAGGAACATTGTTATAGAATTTTTTAGTATTAGATAAAGTTTTTGATTTCATTTTATTAGAATTAAGTTTAAACATATTAGGTGTAGGATCAAAGTTCACTGTTGTGTTTAAATTATAAATAATTTTAGGATAGTCTAGGTTGGTTTTTCTCCTTTTTCCAATTGAATTTCAAAATATGTAAAAATCTTAATTAATTTGAATTTGCTATTGTTTTTCTTTGATGAAATGTGTTTAATGATAACGTATAAATTTAGAGAGCCATTTAGGCCATTAAGTTTTTGTATTGTTATTGTTGTCAATGCCGATAAACTGACAATTAGAACTGTCATTGGTTGATTTTCAGACAGTAAAAATTGCCTGGAATTCTGGAAATGTTCCGCAATTTACATACACCCCCAAAAGCGAAACAACCGAACCTTTTTATTGAAGGGTGTGGCCTGTCAGAGGAAACAGTTGATCTCCTTCAGATGCTTCAAGAAGTTGCACCAGAAATTGAATTTATTTCCGTTAAAGACTTTGCAACAAGGAGATCGATTGTCGTGCGTAAAAACTTGCCTTTTTATTTGGTCCAGATTTTCAGCAAAGGCAGTTCAAGTGCCCTAAAAAAATTAGGTACTTGAACTTCCGTGCGATGAGGTGGGAACGCCTGAAGAAATGCGAGGTCAACCAGTGCAACAGGTGCGAAAAAACTCGGGCATTCGGCTGCCAATTGCGGCATGAAATATAGGTGTGTAAATTGCAAAGATATCCATGCTCCCGGCGAATACAAATTGGCTCAGGCGTCATCCAGCATAATATTGAGGATGCCCCCGGTATCAAGATGCAAAGGTAAATTTCACTCCAAAACAAAGTCAAGTACACCACAGTGTGATACCTACCAACTTCGTTAAGCCCGGGGTATCTTTTGTACTTGCTGCGAGAGGACCAGCAGAGAATGTAAATAAAATAAATAATGTAAGTGGCAATAATGAGCCACTTCTTAAAATTAATCAGCAATTGAATTCCGCATCGGAGAGAATCGATAAACAAGACACCAAAAATTAATCTTGTTTCTCAGCGTTTAGGAGTTTCAAATGCCTCAAAATAAGTTGTCATCCAGTCACATTCCCATGGTTAGGATTCGTCTCATCTCGATCAACCTCAACTCCATTGTTACTATACATCGACGTGATTATCTCTTGGAGCCCCTTGTAAAGATAAAGCCTGACATCATGCTTCTTACTGAAACCCACCTCAATTCATGGCACTCCATGACATTCAAGATTTTGAATTCGTAAGAAACGATAGGGTAAACGGTGATGGGGGAGGTGGCACCGGGATATTGGTGAGAAGACCCTATTGTTTCCAAAATATTGAAAAAGTCGAATTCAAAAGCTTTGAATCTCTTGAAGTGTCCGTTATCAAAATCTCACTGTCAGGTGGGGATAACCCCTTCGTTATCTCTGCCTATGCAACTGGTGGAGCTGTTCTCAAGTTCAAGGAGGAGCTCAATTTCTTGTTTGAAATACTCGAATTGAAGAGGCTGCATAATTATTATATTCTTGCTGGTGACCTGAACGCCAAGCATACATCATGGCTGAACGCCACCAATAATCCAAGAGGTGTATTCCTGAAATCGTGGATAACAGAGAACCAAATTGAATACAGGTGCAATCTATATGGGCCGGAGTTCCCAACATACCCTAGGACAAATTCATATTTGGACCTCTGCATTGCTGACGCAAGACTTGAATTCAGCTTTAACAGTCCTCAACGGAAACTGCAGGTGCTTCCTTACGATAGCGACCATAACGCAATTGTTATGGAAATCAATCATCAAGATATGATTTCTTCCTCATTCCAGTTCAACATGAACATCATCGGTTGAATTGCAAAAAACAGACTGGGGAAAGTTTCAAAAGAAGTTTAATCAAGAGTTCCAGAAGCAATGTCCCCCTTCTGATGATGGTAACTGTTGCTCAATGGTTCCTAATGACAGGAATCTAACTAACGATGAAATATATCTCTATTTGTCGAAGTTAGAGAAGCTGACGTTGGAAACAATTGAGAAAGTAGTTCCCAAGATTAAACATTGAAACAATATGGAAGCATATGAAACACCAACCATCGCAAGGTTGAAAAGCCTTCTTCTCACACGCGTCAACAAACATTTATCGACGATTTTTGGACTACAACCATCCCTCGTTGGCTTTGTTGAAATTACACCTAAAGAATGCCCGGAACTTAATCCGGTCATACTTCAGGAGTGAGGTCAGCAATCAATGGGCGGAAAAATTGAGGGGCATTAGCCCACAGGACCCAGACGGTGTTTTCGCGAAAGTGAATAGCATATTCCGCAAGAAGTGTCGAGTGAAGGTATCGAACCTTGAAGTCACTAGTGATGAGATAAATCTTTGCCTGAGGTTGCTATTAGAAATTATTGCATATTGTTCAACAACATCTTGAGCAATTCATATTTCTCAAATGAGTGGAAAAAGGCTAAGGTATTTCCGATCTTGAAGAAAGGAAAAGAATCTTCGTGCCCGAAAAGCTATCGCCCAATCAGCTTGCTGCCTAACATCAGCAAGGTCTTTGAAGTGATACTCAACAGAGCATTAAACGTAAGTGGCAATAATGAGCAGCTTCTCAAAATCTACCAACAGCTTGAATCTCTTTCAGATAGAATAAATAAACAAGACCAAAAAATCAATTTCGTTTCTCAACGTTTAGGCCAACATGCTTCAAAATAGTTTGTCATCCAGTCACACTCCCACGGATAGAATTCGTGTCATCTCGATCAACGTCAACTACATTGTTACTATACATCGGCGTGATTATCTCCTTGAATTCATTGTTAGGCAAAAGCCTGACATCATGCTTCTCACTGAAACCCACCTCAATTCATGACACTCCACGGCATTCAAAAATTTTGAATTCGTAAGATACGATAGGGTAAACGGTGATGGGGGAGGTGGCACCGGGATATTGGTGAGAAGACCCTATTGTTTCCAAAATATTGAAAAAGTCGAATTCAAAAGCTTTAAATCTCTTGAAGTGTCCGTTATCAAAATTTCACTGCCAGGTGGGGATAACCTCTTTGTTATCTCTGCCTATGCAACTGGTGGAGCTCTTCTCAAGTTCAAGGAGGAGCTCAATTTCTTGTTTGAAATACTCGAATTGAAGAGGCTGCATAATTATTATATTCTTGCTGGTGACCTGAACGCCAAGCATACATCATGGCTGAACGCCACCAATAATCCAAGAGGTGTATTCCTGAAATCGTGGATAACAGAGAACCAAATTGAATACAGGTGCAATCTATATGGGCCGGAGTTCCCAACATACCCTAGGACAAATTCATATTTGGACCTCTGCATTGCTGACGCAAGACTTGAATTCAGCTTTAACAGTCCTCAACGGAAACTGCAGGTGCTTCCTTACGATAGCGACCATAACGCAATTGTTATGGAAATCAATCATCAAGATATGATTTCTTCCTCATTCCAGTTCAACATGAACATCATCGGTTGAATTGCAAAAAACAGACTGGGGAAAGTTTCAAAAGAAGTTTAATCAAGAGTTCCAGAAGCAATGTCCCCCTTCTGATGATGGCAACTGTTGCTCAATGGTTCCTAATGACTGGAATCTAACTAACGATGAAATATATCTCTATTTGTCGAAGTTAGAGAAGCTGACGTTGGAAACAATTGAGAAAGTAGTTCCCAAGATTAAACATCGAAACAATATGGAAGCATATGAAACACCAACCATCGCAAGGTTGAAAAGCCTTCTTCTCACACGCGTCAACAAACATTTATCGACGATTTTTGGACTACAACCATCCCTCGTTGGCTTTGTTGAAATTACACCTAAAGAATGCCCGGAACTTAATCCGGTCATACTTCAGGAGTGAGGTCAGCAATCAATGGGCGGAAAAATTGAGGGGCATTAGCCCACAGGACCCAGACGGCGTTTTCGCGAAAGTGAATAGCATATTCCGCAAGAAGTGTCGAGTGAAGGTATCGAACCTTGAAGTCACTAGTGATGCGATAAATCTTTTCGATAGGGCTGGTATCGAAATTGATAGTACGACTCCGGATCAAAATCGAAACATGATTATTTGTGAGGGATTGCATAAACTTGCCCTGATTGGAACACATTTTGAATTGGTTCATCTACCAAACCCTGAGAGAGGGAATGAAACATTTTCAGAGGTCGTTGAAGCAAAAGTTTCCAACTTCAAATCAAACCTGAACGGCCAATCAATTCTTCATTTCAATGAAACATTAACATCTGACCTCATACCGAGCTTGAATCTTATTGATTATTTTGTCAGCTATGAAGACTTGTGTTTCATATTTCGCAGGGTAAACAACAAGAAATCATGTGGTACTGATGGTATTCCAAATGTAGTCCTTCGACATTTGCCTGAGGTTGCTATTAGGAATTATTGCATATTCAACAACATGTTGAGCATTTATATTTCCCAAATGAGCGGAAAAAGGTTAAGGTATTTCCGATCTCGAAGAATGGAAAAGAATCATCTTGCCCTAAAAGCTATCACCCAATCAGCTTGCTGCCTAACATCAGCAAGGTGTTTGAAGTGATACTCAACAAAGCATCAAACGCCCACATTGAGGAATATGAGTTGATGCCGAATTGCCAATTTGGTTTTCGTACCAGGCATTCGACCACACATGCAATAACGAAAGTAACCTCAGACATCTGTTGGAAACTAAATGATAGACAATGTGTTGGAGCGTGTCTCATTTATATGGAGAAAGCCTTCGACACGGTGTGCTTAGATGGGCTAGTTTTTAAACTCCAGCTTTGCGACAGCTTGTCGCAATGATGTGCAATATGTTATCCGGGAAATCGTTTGTTGTAACTGATGGAAATCTGACAATAATGCGCGAGTTCAAGGTCTTGAATGGGCTACAGCAGGGAACAGTTACTGCGCCTCTGCTCTTCTCAATATTCATTTGCAAGCAATTGAACGACTTCGATTTTAACGTCTCGCCAACGTGATCATTGGTAGCGTTTGCTGATGATCTGATCATCTATACGGCAGATCGAAAAGCTACAATAGTTCAAAGCAATCTCTAAAAAATGTTCAATGATGTGCAGCTATACACTGACAATTGGCGAATGAAAATCAATGCGCAGAATGGCGAAACGATTTTGTTTCGGACAACGCTGCAGGTGTCAGTCAAGGCCTGAAACCTAATCGGAAGGATTTTCATATCATGGCTGGCGAGTGTAGTTCAGAACGGGTTCCACATAAATCCTGTGTTCGATACCTCGATCAGTATCTGTACTATACTGAACATGTGAAAATCATGCTCAGTAAGGCACTAAAAGTAGTCATGGCCCTACGAAGACTCTTTCATTCCAGATACATTGATCAAAAGGTCAAAATTATCTATACCAGTTTTGACATATGGATGTCAGAACTGGTACAACCAGAATGTTAGTACTATGGCAAAATTAAGATTTTCCGAAAGGAAATGTCTTCGTGCATGTACTCGTTTGTACAGAAAGCCTGAGACGGATTGGAAACATTATATATCGAATAGAAGAATTTATCAAACGGCTCAAGTGACGAGAATCGATATCTTCATATTGAAACTTCTTCGCAATCAAATCGCAAGATCTGTAACTGTGAGTGAAAACCCTTGGATTTCACAGCCATTCTACCCTACAGACGGGTATACAGCGACTTGCCTCGCTACTGGCTTCGTTCCTCCAGAAGCATTCGTGTATTTGGACATGAATCGATACGTTTTTCATTCTGACGGCGTCCCAGTCATATATCACATATATCGACGGGCCACCGATAAGAAGATAAAATATCCTCCGAGTTTGAGTTCACGAGACCAACAATTCCAATGGAGATAATCATTTGCTAGATTCGTTGAAGCTGATCGAATTGAGACGGCGCAGTCCACGTATTGGTGGCTGAATGACAATGTCTAAATTATTCGTGTTTATTTCCAGTTTTGTGTTTTTCGTTACTTAGTTTTTGAGTTTCAGCTCATTATAGCTACATTTAGTGTTGTTGTTTATTTTTGTTCAAAACTAGGTATAGGTTAGATATATGTTATGTTTATTATATTGGGTTAGAGATAAGGTTAAACGCTTAGGTTAGGAACATTGTTATAGAATTTTTTAGTATTAGATAAAGTTTTTGATTTCATTTTATTAGAATTAAGTTTAAATATATTAGGTGTAGGATCAAAGTTCACTGTTGTGTTTAAATTATAAATAATTTTAGGATAGTCTAGGTTGGTTTTTCTCCTTTTTCCAATTGAATTTCAAAATATGTAAAAATCTTAATTAATTTGAATTTGCTATCGGTTTTCTTTGATGAAATGTGTTTAATGATAACGTATAAATTTAGAGAGCCATTTAGGCCATTAAGTTTTTGTATTGTTATTGTTGTCAATGCCGATAAACTGACAATTAGAACTGTCATTGGTTGATTTTCAGACAGTAAAAATTGCCTGGAATTCTGGAGATGTTCCGCATTTTACATACACCCCCAAAAGCGAAACAACCGAACCTTTTTATTGAAGGGTGTGGCCTGTCAGAGGAAACAGTTGATCTCCTTCAGATGCTTCAAGAAGTTGCACCAGAAATTGAATTTATTTCCGTTAAAGACTTTGCAACAAGGAGATCGATTGTCGAGCGTAAAAACTTGCCTTTTTATTTGGTCCAGATTTCCAGCAAAGGCAGTTCAAGTGCCCTAAAAAAATTAGGTACTTGAACTTCCGTGTGATGAGGTGGGAACGCCTGAAGAAATGCGAGGTCAACCAGTGCAACAGGTGCGAAAAAACTCGGGCATTCGGCTGCCAATTGCAGCATGAAATATAGGTGTGTAAATTGCAAAGATATACATGCTCCCGGCGAGTGCAAATTGGCTCAGGCGTCATCCAGCATAATATTGAGGATGCCCCCGGTATCAAGATGCAAAGGTAAATTTCACTCCAAAACAAAGTCAAGTACACCACAGTGTGATACCTACCAACTTCGTCAAGCCCGGGGTATCTTTTGTACTTGCTGCGAGAGGACCAGCAGAGAATGTAAATAAAATAAATAATGTAAGTGGCAATAATGAGCCACTTCTTAAAATTAATCAGCAATTGAATTCCGCATCGGAGAGAATCGATAAACAAGACACCAAAAATTAATCTTGTTTCTCAGCGTTTAGGAGTTTCAAATGCCTCAAAATAAGTTGTCATCCAGTCACATTCCCATGGTTAGGATTCGTCTCATCTCGATCAACCTCAACTCCATTGTTACTATACATCGACGTGATTATCTCCTGGAGCCCCTTGCAAAGATAAAGCCTGACATCATGCTTCTTACTGAAACCCACCTCAATTCATGGCACTCCATGACATTCAAGATTTTGAATTCGTAAGAAACGATAGGGTAAACGGTGATGGGGGAGGTGGCACCGGGATATTGGTGAGAAGACCCTATTGTTTCCAAAATATTGAAAAAGTCGAATTCAAAAGCTTTGAATCTCTTGAAGTGTCCGTTATCAAAATCTCACTGTCAGGTGGGGATAACCCCTTCGTTATCTCTGCCTATGCAACTGGTGGAGCTGTTCTCAAGTTCAAGGCGGAGCTCAATTTCTTGTTTGAAATACTCGAATTGAAGAGGCTGCATAATTATTATATTCTTGCTGGTGTCCTGAACGCCAAGCATACATCATGGCTGAACGCCACCAATAATCCAAGAGGTGTATTCTTGAAATCGTGGATAACAGAGGACCAAATTGAATACAGGTGCAATCTATATGGGCCGGAGTTCCCAACATACCCTAGGACAAATTCATATTTGGACCTCTGCATTGCTGACGCAAGACTTGCATTCAGCTTTAACAGTCCTCAACGGAAACTGCAGGTGCTTCCTTACGATAGCGACCATAACGCAATTGTTATGGAAATCAATCATCAAGATATGATTTCTTCCTCATTCCAGTTCAACATGAACATCATCGGTTGAATTGTAAAAAACAGACTGGGGAAAGTTTCAAAAGAAGTTTAATCAAGAGTTCCAGAAGCAATGTCCCCCTTCTGATGATGGCAACTGTTGCTCAATGGTTCCTAATGACAGGAATCTAACTAACGATGAAATATACCTCTATTTGTCGAAGTTAGAGAAGCTGACGTTGGAAACGATTGAGAAAGTAGTTCCCAAGATTGTATTCCTGAAATCGTGGATAACAGAGAACCAAATTGAATACAGGTGCAATCTATATGGGCCGGAGTTTCCAACATACCCTAGGACAAATTCATATTTGGACCTCTGCATTGCTGATGCAAGACTTGAATTCAGCTTTAACAGTCCTCAACGGAAACTGCAGGTGCTTCCTTACGATAGCGACCATAACGCAATTGTTATGGAAATCAATCATCAAGATATGATTTCTTCCTCATTCCAGTTCAACATGAACATCATCGGTTGAATTGCAAAAAACAGACTGGGGAAAGTTTCAAAAGAAGTTTAATCAAGAGTTCCAAAAGCAATGTCCCCCTTCTGATGATGGCAACTGTTGCTCAATGGTTCCTAATGACAGGAATCTAACTAACGATGAAATATATCTCTATTTGTCGAAGTTAGAGAAGCTGACGTTGGAAACAATTGAGAAAGTAGTTCCCAAGATTAAACATCGAAACAATATGGAAGCATATGAAACACCAACCATCGCAAGGTTGAAAAGCCTTCTTCTCACACGCGTCAACAAACATTTATCGACGATTTTTGGACTACAACCATCCCTCGTTGGCTTTGTTGAAATTACACCTAAAGAATGCCCGGAACTTAATCCGGTCATACTTCAGGAGTGAGGTCAGCAATCAATGGGCGGAAAAATTGAGGGGCATTAGCCCACAGGACCCAGACGGCGTTTTCGCGAAAGTGAATAGCATATTCCGCAAGAAGTGTCGAGTGAAGGTATCGAACCTTGAAGTCACTAGTGATGAGATAAATCTTTTCGATAGGGCTGGTATCGAAATTGATAGTACGACTCCGGATCAAAATCGAAACATGATTATTTGTGAGGGATTGCATAAACTTGCCCTGATTGGAACACATTTTGAATTGGTTCATCTACCAAACCCTGAGAGAGGGAATGAAACATTTTCAGAGGTCGTTGAAGCAAAAGTTTCCAACTTCAAATCAAACCTGAACGGCCAATCAATTCTTCATTTCAATGAAACATTAACATCTGACCTCATACCGAGCTTGAATCTTATTGATTATTTTGTCAGCTATGAAGACTTGTGTTTCATATTTCGCAAGATAAACAACAAGAAATCATGTGGTACTGATGGTATTCCAAATGTAGTCCTTCGACATTTGCCTGAGGTTGCTATTAGAAATTATTGCATATTGTTCAACAACATCTTGAGCAATTCATATTTCTCAAATGAGTGGAAAAAGGCTAAGGTATTTCCGATCTTGAAGAAAGGAAAAGAATCTTCGTGCCCGAAAAGCTATCGCCCAATCAGCTTGCTGCCTAACATCAGCAAGGTCTTTGAAGTGGTACTCAACAGAGCATTAAACGTAAGTGGCAATAATGAGCAGCTTCTCAAAATCTACCAACAGCTTGAATCTCTTTCAGATAGAATAAATAAACAAGACCAAAAAATCAATTTCGTTTCTCAACGTTTAGGCCAACATGCTTCAAAATAGTTTGTCATCCAGTCACACTCCCACGGATAGAATTCGTGTCATCTCGATCAACGTCAACTACATTGTTACTATACATCGGCGTAATTATCTCCTTGAATTCATTGTTAGGCAAAAGCCTGACATCATGCTTCTCACTGAAACCCACCTCAATTCATGACACTCCACGGCATTCAAAAATTTTGAATACGTAAGATACGATAGGGTAAACGGTGATGGGGGAGGTGGCACCGGGATATTGGTGAGAAGACCCTATTGTTTCCAAAATATTGAAAAAGTCGAATTCAAAAGCTTTAAATCTCTTGAAGTGTCCGTTATCAAAATTTCACTGCCAGGTGGGGATAACCTCTTTGTTATCTCTGCCTATGCAACTGGTGGAGCTCTTCTCAAGTTCAAGGAGGAGCTCAATTTCTTGTTTGAAATACTCGAATTGAAGAGGCTGCATAATTATTATATTCTTGCTGGTGACCTGAACGCCAAGCATACATCATGGCTGAACGCCACCAATAATCCAAGAGGTGTATTCCTGAAATCGTGGATAACAGAGAACCAAATTGAATACAGGTGCAATCTATATGGGCCGGAGTTCCCAACATACCCTAGGACAAATTCATATTTGGACCACTGCATTGCTGACGCAAGACTTGAATTCAGCTTTAACAGTCCTCAACGGAAACTGCAGGTGCTTCCTTACGATAGCGACCATAACGCAATTGTTATGGAAATCAATCATCAAGATATGATTTCTTCCTCATTCCAGTTCAACATGAACATCATCGGTTGAATTGCAAAAAACAGACTGGGGAAAGTTTCAAAAGAAGTTTAATCAAGAGTTCCAGAAGCAATGTCCCCCTTCTGATGATGGCAACTGTTGCTCAATGGTTCCTAATGACAGGAATCTAACTAACGATGAAATATATCTCTATTTGTCGAAGTTAGAGAAGCTGACGTTGGAAACAATTGAGAAAGTAGTTCCCAAGATTAAACATCGAAACAATATGGAAGCATATGAAACACCAACCATCGCAAGGTTGAAAAGCCTTCTTCTCACACGCGTCAACAAACATTTATCGACGATTTTTGGACTACAACCATCCCTCGTTGGCTTTGTTGAAATTACACCTAAAGAATGCCCGGAACTTAATCCGGTCATACTTCAGGAGTGAGGTCAGCAATCAATGGGCGGAAAAATTGAGGGGCATTAGCCCACAGGACCCAGACGGCGTTTTCGCGAAAGTGAATAGCATATTCCGCAAGAAGTGTCGAGTGAAGGTATCGAACCTTGAAGTCACTAGTGATGAGATAAATCTTTTCGATAGGGCTGGTATCGAAATTGATAGTACGACTCCGGATCAAAATCGAAACATGATTATTTGTGAGGGATTGCATAAACTTGCCCTGATTGGAACACATTTTGAATTGGTTCATCTACCAAACCCTGAGAGAGGGAATGAAACATTTTCAGAGGTCGTTGAAGCAAAAGTTTCCAACTTCAAATCAAGCCTGAACGGCCAATCAATTCTTCATTTCAATGAAACATTAACATCTGACCTCATACCGAGCTTGAATCTTATTGATTATTTTGTCAGCTATGAAGACTTGTGTTTCATATTTCGCAGGGTAAACAACAAGAAATCATGTGGTACTGATGGTATTCCAAATGTAGTCCTTCGACATTTGCCTGAGGTTGCTATTAGGAATTATTGCATATTCAACAACATGTTGAGCATTTATATTTCCCAAATGAGCGGAAAAAGGTTAAGGTATTTCCGATCTCGAAGAATGGAAAAGAATCATCTTGCCCTAAAAGCTATCACCCAATCAGCTTGCTGCCTAACATCAGCAAGGTGTTTGAAGTGATACTCAACAAAGCATTAAACGCCCACATTGAGGAATATGAGTTGATGCCGAATTGCCAATTTGGTTTTCGTACCAGGCATTCGACCACACATGCAATAACGAAAGTAACCTCAGACATCTGTTGGAAACTAAATGATAGACAATGTGTTGGAGCGTGTCTCATTTATATGGAGAAAGCCTTCGACACGGTGTGCTTAGATGGGCTAGTTTTTAAACTCCAGCTTTGCGACACCTTGTCGCAATGATGTGCAATATGTTATCCGGGAAATCGTTTGTTGTAACTGATGGAAATCTGATAATAATGCGCGAGTTCGAGGTCTTGAATGGGCTACAGCAGGGAACAGTTACTGCGCCTCTGCTCTTCTCAATATTCATTTGCAAGCAATTGAACAACTTCGATTTTAACGTCTCGCCAACGTGATCATTGGTAGCGTTTGCTGATGATCTATACGGCAGATCGAAAAGCTACAATAGTTCAAAGCAATCTCTAAAAAATGTTCAATGATGTGCAGCTATACACTGACAATTGGCGAATGAAAATCAATGCGCAGAATGGCGAAACAATTTTGTTTCGGACAACGCTGCAGGTGTCAGTCAAGGCCTGAAACGTAATCGGAAGGATTTTCATATCATGGCTGGCGAGTGTAGTTCAGAACGGGTTCCACATAAATCCTGTGTTCGATACCTCGATCAGTATCTGTACTATACTGAACATGTGAAAATCATGCTCAGTAAGGCACTAAAAGTAGTCATGGCCCTACGAAGACTCTTTCATTCCAGATACATTGATCAAAAGGTCAAAATTATCTAGACCAGTTTTGACATATGGATGTCAGAACTGGTACAACCAGAATGATAGTACTATGGAAAAATTAAGATTTTTCGAAAAGAAATGTCTTCGTGCATGTTCTGGTTTGTACAGAAAGCCTGAGACGGATTGGAAACATTATATATCGAATAGAAGAATTTATCAAACGGCTCAAGTGACGAGAATCGATATCTTCATATTGAAACTTCTTCGCAATCAAATCGCAAGATCTGTAACTGTGAGTGAAAACCCTTGGATTTCACAGCCATTCTACCCTACAGACGGGTATACGAGTATAGCGACTTGCCTCGCTACTGGCTTCGTTCCTCCAGACGCATTCGTGTATTTGGACATGAATCGATACGTTTTTCATTCTGACGGCGTCCCAGTCATATATCACATATATCGACGGGCCACCGATAAGAAGATAAAATATCCTCCGAGTTTGAGTTCACGAGACCAACAATTCCAATGGAGATAATCATTTGCTAGATTCGTTGAAGCTGATCGAATTGAGACGGCGCAGTCCACGTATTGGTGGCTGAATGACAATGTCTAAATTATTCGTGTTTATTTCCAGTTTTGTGTTTTTCGTTACTTAGTTTTTGAGTTTCAGCTCATTATTGCTACATTTAGTGTTGTTGTTTATTTTTGTTCAAAACTAGGTATAGGTTAGATATATGTTATGTTTATTATATTGGGTTAGAGATAAGGTTAAACGCTTAGGTTAGGAACATTGTTATAGAATTTTTTAGTATTAGATAAAGTTTTTGATTTCATTTTATTAGAATTAAGTTTAAACATATTAGGTGTAGGATCAAAGTTCACTGTTGTGTTTAAATTATAAATAATTTTAGGATAGTCTAGGTTGGTTTTTCTCCTTTTTCCAATTGAATTTCAAAATATGTAAAAATCTTAATTAATTTGAATTTGCTATCGTTTTTCTTTGATGAAATGTGTTTAATGATAACGTATAAATTTAGAGAGCCATTTAGGCCATTAAGTTTTTGTATTGTTATTGTTGTCAATGCCGATAAACTGACAATTAGAACTGTCATTGGTTGATTTTCAGACAGTAAAAATTGCCTGGAATTCTGGAGATGTTCCGCATTTTACATACACCCCCAAAAGCGAAACAACCGAACCTTTTTATTGAAGGGTGTGGCCTGTCAGAGGAAACAGTTGATCTCCTTCAGATGCTTCAAGAAGTTGCACCAGAAATTGAATTTATTTCCGTTAAAGACTTTGCAACAAGGAGATCGATTGTCGTGCGTAAAAACTTGCCTTTTTATTTGGTCCAGATTTTCAGCAAAGGCAGTTCAAGTGCCCTAAAAAAATTAGGTACTTGAACTTCCGTGCGATGAGGTGGGAACGCCTGAAGAAATGCGAGGTCAACCAGTGCAACAGGTGCGAAAAAACTCGGGCATTCGGCTGCCAATTGCGGCATGAAATATAGGTGTGTAAATTGCAAAGATATCCATGCTCCCGGCGAGTGCAAATTGGCTCAGGCGTCATCCAGCATAATATTGAGGATGCCCCCGGTATCAAGATGCAAAGGTAAATTTCACTCCAAAACAAAGTCAAGTACACCACAGTGTGATACCTACCAACTTCGTCAAGCCCGGGGTATCTTTTGTACTTGCTGCGAGAGGACCAGCAGAGAATGTAAATAAAATAAATAATGTAAGTGGCAATAATGAGCCACTTCTTAAAATTAATCAGCAATTGAATTCCGCATCGGAGAGAATCGATAAACAAGACACCAAAAATTAATCTTGTTTCTCAGCGTTTAGGAGTTTCAAATGCCTCAAAATAAGTTGTCATCCAGTCACATTCCCATGGTTAGGATTCGTCTCATCTCGATCAACCTCAACTCCATTGTTACTATACATCGACGTGATTATCTCCTGGAGCCCCTTGCAAAGATAAAGCCTGACATCATGCTTCTTACTGAAACCCACCTCAATTCATGGCACTCCATGACATTCAAGATTTTGAATTCGTAAGAAACGATAGGGTAAACGGTGATGGGGGAGGTGGCACCGGGATATTGGTGAGAACACCCTATTGTTTCCAAAATATTGAAAAAGTCGAATTCAAAAGCTTTGAATCTCTTGAAGTGTCCGTTATCAAAATTTCACTGTCAGGTGGGGATAACCCCTTCGTTATCTCTGCCTATGCAACTGGTGGAGCTGTTCTCAAGTTCAAGGAGGAGCTCAATTTCTTGTTTGAAATACTCGAATTGAAGAGGCTGCATAATTATTATATTCTTGCTGGTGACCTGAACGCCAAGTATACATCATGGCTGAACGCCACCAATAATCCAATAGGTGTACTCCTGAAATCGTGGATAACAGAGAACCAAATTGAATACAGGTGCAATCTATATGGGCCGGAGTTCCCAACATACCCTAGGACAAATTCATATTTGGACCTCTGCATTGCTGACGCAAGACTTGAATTCAGCTTTAACAGTCCTCAATGGAAACTGCAGGTGCTTCCTTACGATAGCGACCATAACGCAATTGTTATGGAAATCAATCATCAAGATATGATTTCTTCCTCATTCCAGTTCAACATGAACATCATCGGTTGAATTGCAAAAAACAGACTGGGGAAAGTTTCAAAAGAAGTTTAATCAAGAGTTCCAGAAGCAATGTCCCTCTTCTGATGATGGCAACTGTTGCTCAATGGTTCCTAATGACAGGAATCTAACTAACGATGAAATATATCTCTATTTGTCGAAGTTAGAGAAGCTGACGTTGGAAACAATTGAGAAAGTAGTTCCCAAGATTAAACATCGAAACAATATGGAAGCATATGAAACACCAACCATCGCAAGGTTGAAAAGCCTTCTTCTCACACGCATCAACAAACATTTATCGACGATTTTTGGACTACAACCATCCCTCGTTGGCTTTGTTGAAATTACACCTAAAGAATGCCCGGAACTTAATCCGGTCATACTTCAGGAGTGAGGTCAGCAATCAATGGGCGGAAAAATTGAGGGGCATTAGCCCACAGGACCCAGACGGCGTTATCGCGAAAGTGAATAGCATATTCCGCAAGAAGTGTCGAGTGAAGGTATCGAACCTTGAAGTCACTAGTGATGAGATAAATCTTTTCGATAGGGCTGGTATCGAAATTGATAGTACGACTCCGGATAAAAATGGAAACAGGATTATTTGTGAGGGAACACACATTTTGAATTGGTTCATCTACCAAACCCTGAGAGAGGGAATGAAACATTTTCAGAGGTCGTTGAAGCAAAAGTTTCCAACTTCAAATCAAGCCTGAACGGCCAATCAATTCTTCATTTCAATGAAACATTAACATCTGACCTCATACCGAGCTTGAATCTTATTGATTATTTTGTCAGCTATGAAGACTTGTGTTTCATATTTCGCAGGGTAAACAACAAGAAATCATGTGGTACTGATGGTATTCCAAATGTAGTCCTTCGACATTTGCCTGAGGTTGCTATTAGGAATTATTGCATATTCAACAACATGTTGAGCATTTATATTTCCCAAATGAGCGGAAAAAGGTTAAGGTATTTCCGATCTCGAAGAATGGAAAAGAATCATCTTGCCCTAAAAGCTATCACCCAATCAGCTTGCTGCCTAACATCAGCAAGGTGTTTGAAGTGATACTCAACAAAGCATTAAACGCCCACATTGAGGAATATGAGTTGAAACCGAATTGCCAATTTGGTTTTCGTACCAGGCATTCGACCACACATGCAATAACGAAAGTAACCTCAGACATCTGTTGGAAACTAAATGATAGACAATGTGTTGGAGCGTGTCTCATTTATATGGAGAAAGCCTTCGACACGGTGTGCTTAGATGGGCTAGTTTTTAAACTCCTTCTTTGCGACACCTTGTCGCAATGATGTGCAATATGTTATCCGGGAAATCGTTTGTTGTAACTGATGGAAATCTGACAATAATGCGCGAGTTCAAGGTCTTGAATGGGCTACAGCAGGGAACAGTTACTGCGCCTCTGCTCTTCTCAATATTCATTTGCAAGCAATTGAACGACTTCGATTTTAACGTCTCGCCAACGTGATCATTGGTAGCGTTTGCTGATGATCTGATCATCTATACGGCAGATCGAAAAGCTACAATAGTTCAAAGCAATCTCTAAAAAATGTTCAATGATGTGCAGCTATACACTGACAATTGGCGAATGAAAATCAATGCGCAGAATGGCGAAACAATTTTGTTTCGGACAACGCTGCAGGTGTCAGTCAAGGCCTGAAACGTAATCGGAAGGATTTTCATATCATGGCTGGCGAGTGTAGTTCAGAACGGGTTCCACATAAATCCTGTGTTCGATACCTCGATCAGTATCTGTACTATACTGAACATGTGAAAATCATGCTCAGTAAGGCACTAAAAGTAGTCATGGCCCTACGAAGACTCTTTCATTCCAGATACATTGATCAAAAGGTCAAAATTATCTAGACCAGTTTTGACATATGGATGTCAGAACTGGTACAACCAGAATGATAGTACTATGGAAAAATTAAGATTTTTCGAAAAGAAATGTCTTCGTGCATGTTCTGGTTTGTACAGAAAGCCTGAGACGGATTGGAAACATTATATATCGAATAGAAGAATTTATCAAACGGCTCAAGTGACGAGAATCGATATCTTCATATTGAAACTTCTTCGCAATCAAATCGCAAGATCTGTAACTGTGAGTGAAAACCCTTGCATTTCACAGCCATTCTACCCTACAGACGGGTATATAGCGACTTGCCTCGCTACTGGCTTCGTTCCTCCAGAAGCATTCGTGTATTTGGACATGAATCGATACGTTTTTCATTCTGACGGCGTCCCAGTCATATATCACATATATCGACGGGCCACCGATAAGAAGATAAAATATCCTCCGAGTTTGAGTTCACGAGACCAACAATTCCAATGGAGATAATCATTTGCTAGATTCGTTGAAGCTGATCGAATTGAGACGGCGCAGTCCACGTATTGGTGGCTGAATGACAATGTCTAAATTATTCGTGTTTATTTCCAGTTTTGTGTTTTTCGTTACTTAGTTTTTGAGTTTCAGCTCATTATAGCTACATTTAGTGTTGTTGTTTATTTTTGTTCAAAATTAGGTATAGGTTAGATATATGTTATGTTTATTATATTGGGTTAGAGATAAGGTTAAACGCTTAGGTTAGGAACATTGTTATAGAATTTTTTAGTATTAGATAAATTTTTTGATTTCATTTTATTAGAATTAAGTTTAAACATATTAGGTGTAGGATCAAAGTTCACTGTTGTGTTTAAATTATAAATAATTTTAGGATAGTCTAGGTTGGTTTTTCTCCTTTTTCCAATTGAATTTTAAAATATGTAAAAATCTTAATTAATTTGAATTTGCTATCGGTTTTCTTTGATGAAATGTGTTTAATGATAACGTATAAATTTAGAGAGCCATTTAGGCCATTAAGTTTTTGTATTGTTATTGTTGTCAATGCCGATAAACTGACAATTAGAACTGTCATTGGTTGATTTTCAGACAGTAAAAATTGCCTGGAATTCTGGAGATGTTCCGCATTTTACATACACCCAAAAACCAAAAAAACCGAACCTTTTTATTGAAGGGTGTGGCCTGTCAGAGGAAACAGTTGATCTCCTTCAGATGCTTCAAGAAGTTGCACCAGAAATTGAATTTATTTCCGTTAAAGACTTTGCAACAAGGAGATCGATTGTCGAGCGTAAAAACTTGCCTTTTTATTTGGTCCAGATTTCCAGCAAAGGCAGTTCAAGTGCCCTAAAAAAATTAGGTATTTGAACTTCCGTGTGATGAGGTGGGAACGCCTGAAGAAATGCGAGGTCAACCAGTGCAACAGGTGCGAAAAAACTCGGGCATTCGGCTGCCAATTGCGGCATGAAATATAGGTGTGTAAATTGCAAAGATATCCATGCTCCCGGCGAGTGCAAATTGGCTCAGGCGTCATCCAGCATAATATTGAGGATGCCCCCGGTATCAAGATGCAAAGGTAAATTTCACTCCAAAACAAAGTCAAGTACACCACAGTGTGATACCTACCAAATTCGTCAAGCCCGGGGTATCTTTTGTACTTGCTGCGAGAGGACCAGCAGAGAATGTAAATAAAATAAATAATGTAAGTGGCAATAATGAGCCACTTCTTAAAATTAATCAGCAATTGAATTCCGCATCAGAGAGAATCGATAAACAAGACACCAAAAATTAATCTTGTTTCTCAGCGTTTAGGAGTTTCAAATGCCTCAAAATAAGTTGTCATCCAGTCACATTCCCATGGTTAGGATTCGTCTCATCTCGATCAACCTCAACTCCATTGTTACTATACATCGACGTGATTATCTCCTGGAGCCCCTTGCAAAGATAAAGCCTGACATCATGCTTCTTACTGAAACCCACCTCAATTCATGGCACTCCATGACATTCAAGATTTTGAATTCGTAAGAAACGATAGGGTAAACTGTGATGGGGGAGGTGGCACCGGGATATTGGTGAGAAGACCCTATTGTTTCCAAAATATTGAAAAAGTCGAATTCAAAAGCTTTGAATCTCTTGAAGTGTCCGTTATCAAAATCTCACTGTCAGGTGGGGATAACCCCTTCGTTATCTCTGCCTATGCAACTGGTGGAGCTGTTCTCAAGTTCAAGGAGGAGCTCAATTTCTTGTTTGAAATACTCGAATTGAAGAGGCTGCATAATTATTATATTCTTGCTGGTGACCTGAACACCAAGCATACATCATGGCTGAACGCCACCAATAGTCCAAGAGGTGTATTCCTGAAATCGTGGATAACAGAGAACCAAATTGAATACAGGTGCAATCTATATGGGCCGGAGTTCCCAATATACCCTAGGACAAATTCATATTTGGACCTCTGCATTGCTGACGCAAGACTTGAATTCAGCTTTAACAGTCCTCAACGGAAACTGCAAGTGCTTCCTTACGATAGCGACCATAACGCAATTGTTATGGAAATCAATCATCAAGATATGATTTCTTCCTCATTCCAGTTCAACATGAACATCATCGGTTGAATTGCAAAAAAACAGACTGGGGAAAGTTTCAAAAGAAGTTTAATCAAGAGTTCCAGAAGCAATATCCGCCTTCTGATGATGGCAACTGTTGCTCAATGGTTCCTAATGACAGGAATCTAACTAACGATGAAATAGATCTGAATTTGTCGAAATTAGAGAAACTGAAGTTGGAAACGAATGAGAAAGTAGTTCCCAAGATTAAACATCGAAACAATATGGAAGGATATGAAACACCAACCATCGCAAGGTTGAAAAGCCTTCTTCTCACACGCGTCAACAAACATTTATCGACGATTTTTGGACTACAACCATCCCTCGTTGGCTTTGTTGAAATTACAGCTGAAGAATGTCCGGAACTTAATCCATTCATACAGGGTTTTCCAATAAGAGGTGTTATTTTGATATTAAAAGAAAAATGCCATTTTTAAATATAAATTATGGAACGTTTATTTCATTATAAAGAGGAAGGTATGCCGTTAATAGTGGAAAATAACATCAGGCAAATGACCACCACGACCACGCTTACAGGACCATATCCTTTTCATGAAATTTTCCATAACCAAATCGCAAAGTGGATGCTCTATGTCCTCGATAGCCTCACGAATTCCATCTTTGAGGTCTACAATCGACGTGGCATCGATGGAAGAAGTCACAAGGAGTTAAATCACAAGATCTCGGTGGCCAATTGTGATCACCTCTTTGAGAGATAACACGGTCCAGAAACTTTTCCCGTAAAAGATCAATGGTTTCGTTGCTTGTGTGGCACGTAGCACCGTCTTGTTGAAAGTAAACGTTGTCCAGATCAATTCCATCTAATTCCGGCCATATAAAATCATTAATCATCTCCCTCTCCAGCTCATTTTCGAAAAAGTAAGGTGCAATGACTCCACCGGACCATAAACCGCACCAAAAGGTCACACGTTGAGGATAACAATAACTCTTGGGTTTCCTGAGCCCGAGATGCGACAATTTTGCTTGTTGACGAAGCCACCGAGGTCGAAATGGGCCTCATCACTCAAGATGATTTTTCGATGGAATTCCGGATCATTTTCATGCATTTCAAGGACCCAATCAGCAAAGATCCGACGTTGTTGATGACCGACCGGCTTGAGTTCTTGTGTTAACTGAACTTTATAAGCCTTAACATCCAAATCTTTATGCAATATACGGAGGAATGGCATTTGTGGAATGCCTAATTCCAAAGAACGACGAGGAATGGACAAACCTGGGTTTTCTTCAACACTTTCGGCTTAAGCAGCAATATTCTCGGCTGTTCTTGAGTAAAATGCACGGGTTTTATTCTTCACATCACAAAGCTGTCCCAACAGCTCGAATTTTTCCACCAATTTCTATATTGCGGTCCGACAAGGTGCCTCACGACGACCCAAAAAGGTTCGAGTTTTACGAACCGTCTCTGCCAACTCTTCACCATTTTCATAGTGAATTTTAATAATTTCAATGCGTTGTTGAATTGTGTATTATTCCATTTTTATTAATGACGCAGTTTCTACTTGTCAAATGTCAAAACACGACAGCTTCAAAAGTGACATCTACCGAAATAGCGGGCTATTCAAAATAACACCTCTTATGGGAAAACCCTTTACTTCAGGAGTGAGGTCAGCAATTAAGAGCGGAAAAATTGAGGGGTATTAGCCCACAGCACCCAGATGGCGTTGTTGTGAAAGTGAATAGCATGTTCCGTAAGAAGTTTCGAGTGAAGGTATCGAATCTTGAAGTCACTAGTGATGAGATAAATCTTCTCGATAGGGCTGGTATCGAAATTGAAAGTACGACTCCAGATAGAAATGGAAACAGGATTACAGGTGAGGGATTGCATAAACTTGCCCTGATTGGAACACATTTTGAATTGGTTCATCTACCAAACCCTGAGAGAGGGAATCAAATATTTTCAGAGGTTGTTGAAGCAAAAGTTTCCAACTTCAAATCAAGCCTGAACGGCCAATCAATTCTTCATTTCAATGAAACATTAACATCTGACCTCATACCGAGCTTGAATCTTATTGATTATTTTGTCAGCTATGAAGACTTATTAGAAATTATCAACAACATGTTGAGCATTTATATTTCCCAAATATGTGGAAAAAGGCTAAGGTATTTTCGATCTCGAAGAATGGAAAAGAATCATCTTGCCCTAAAAGCTATCACCCAATCAGCTTGCTGCCTAACATCAGCAAGGTGTTTGAAGTGATACTCAACAAAGCATTAAACGCCCACATTGAGGAATATGAGTTGATGCCGAATTGCCAATTTGGTTTTCGTACCAGGCATTCGACCACACATGCAATAACGAAAGTAACCTCAGACATCTGTTGGAAACTAAATGATAGACAATGTGTTGGAGCGTGTCTCATTTATATGGAGAAAGCCTTCGACACGGTGTGCTTAGATGGGCTAGTTTTTAAACTCCTTCTTTACGACACCTGGTCGCAATGATGTGCAAGATGTTATCCGGGAAATCGTTTGTTGTAACTGATGGAAATCTGACAATAATGCGCGAGTTCAAGGTCTTGAATGGTCTACAGCAGGGAACAGTTACTGTGCCTCTGCTCTTCCCAATATTCATTTGCAAGCAATTGAACGACTTCGATTTTAACGTCTCGCCAACGCGATCATTGGTAGCGTTTGCTGATGATCTGATCATCTATACGGCAGACCGAAAAGCTACAATAGTTCAGAGCAATCTCCAAAAAATGTTCAATGATGTACAGATGTACACTGACAATTGGCGAATGAAAATCAATGGGCAAAACTGTGAAACAATCTCGTTTCGGACAACGCTGCAGGGGGTCAGTCAAGACCTGAAACGTAATCGGAAGGATTTCCACATCATGGCTGGCGAGGGTAGTTTAGAACGAGTTCCACATAAATCCTGTGTTCGATACCTCGGTGTTTATCTCGATCAGTATCTGTACTATACTGAACATGTGAAAATCATGCTCAGTAAGGCACTAAAAGTAGTCATGGCCCTACGAAGACTCTTTCATTCCAGATATATTGATCAAAAGGTCAAAATTATCTATTACAATGCCCTGGTTAGACCAGTTTTGACATATGGATGTCAGATCTGGTACAACCAGCGTGCTAGTACTATGGAAAAATTAAGATTTTTCGAAAAGAAATGTCTTCGTGCATGTTCTGGTTTGTACAGAAAGCCTGAGACGGATTGGAAACATTATATATCGAATAGAAGAATTTATCAAACGGCTCAAGTGACGAGAATCGATATCTTCATATTGAAACTTCTTCGCAATCAAATCGCAAGATCTGCAACTGTGAGTGAAAACCCGTGGCTTTCACAGCCGTTCTACCCTACAGACGGGTATATAGCGACTTGCCTCGCTACTGGTTTCGTTCCTCCAGAAGCATTCGTGTATTTGAACATGAATCGATACGTTTTTCATTCTGACGGCGTCCCAGTCATATATCACATATATCGACGGGCCACCGATAAGAAGATAAAATATCCTCCGAGTTTGAGTTCACGAGACCAACAATTCCAATGGAGATACTCATTTGCTAGATTCGTTGAAGCTGATCGAATTGAGACGGCGCAGTCCACGTATTGGTGGCTGAATGACAATGTCTAAATTATTCGTGTTTATTTCCAGGTTTGTGTTTTTCGTTACTTAGTTTTCGAGTTTCAGCTCATTATAGCTACATTTATGGTTGTTGTTTATTTTTGTTAAAAATTAGGAATAGGCTAGGTATATGTTATGTTAATTATATTGGGATTGGAGATAAGGTTAAACGCGTAGGTTAGAAATATTGTGATAGAATTTTTTAGTATAAGATAAAGTTTTTGATTTCATTTTATTAGAATTAAGTTTAAACATATTAGGTGTAGGATCAAAGTTCACTGTTGTGTTTAAATTATAAATAATTTTGAATAGGGTAGGTTGTTTTTTTCTCCGTTTTCCAATCAAATCATATAATATGTAATAATCTTAATTAATTTAAATTTGCTATATTTTTTTTGATAAAATGTCTTTCATTGATAACGTATAAATTTAGAAAGCCATTTGGGCCAATATGTTTTTGATCGATATTGTTTGGAATTTGCTTTATATTTTTTTAACATTCATAACGATTAGTATTGAATAAAGCGCTTTTGACTTTGACTCTGATGATCTGATCATCTATACGGCAGATCGAAAAGCTACATAAGTTCAGAGCAATCTACAAAAATGTTCAATGATGTGAAGCTGTACACTGACAATTGGCGAATGAAAATTAATGCGCCAATTAATGTGTTCGGTCAAAGCGGAAAGCATATGATTCGGCAATTGGCAGCCGAAAATAAATTAACTAACTTCGAGATTAAAAGAATCAATGCCGAAAAATTAACAAACAGAACGAAATTACTGGCTGATTTCAAATCAGTTAAAAATGCACTAAATTCTGGGGAAGTTCCACACTTCACATATACCCCGTAAAGTGAGAAGAACCAGACCTTTTTGTTGAAGGGCTTGGACTGCGGAGAAGATACCGTCGATCTTCTTCAGGTGCTCAAGGAAGCAGCACCAGAAATTGAATTTATTCCCGTTAAAACATTCGCGACAAGAATGTCGACGATAGAAAAACAAATTTCACTGTATTTGGTGATCGATCTAGAAGAAAGAAAAAGAATCTTCATGCCCTAAAAGCGATCGCCCAATCAGCTTGCTGCCTAACAT
The DNA here is from genome assembly GCA_963969285.1 of Odontomyia ornata. Taxonomy (NCBI): domain Eukaryota; kingdom Metazoa; phylum Arthropoda; class Insecta; order Diptera; family Stratiomyidae; genus Odontomyia; species Odontomyia ornata. Next base: position 226,812,662 of record OZ017740.1, on the reverse strand, counting down.
CAGCAAGGTCAAAAATATAAAAAAATTCTTATTAATATAAATAGTTATATTTGCCCATACGCCGACGTTTCGAAGCACACACTTGTTTCTTCATCAGTGGTACAATAACTAATCTTACATTTTCCTTAAAGCTACTTATATACCTACTACTTTTACAATTTTACCCCTTACCCTAATTACTTCCTTAATTGGTTATTACGGCCAATTACTCTCATAAGGGGTGAGAAATTATATTATATTACTTAGATCGGTCTTTAATAGTATCTCCTGTGGTTGTCTTGCTATAACCAGGCTTTCGTAGGCGTCCAATTTGTATGTCGATTTGAGTTCTTTGATTAACTTAAGATTCTCGTCGCTCATGCTGTGCTTCTGCTCTACAATATGTCTTGCTACCGATGATTTAATTGTACTGCTGCTTTTCTTGTGCCTGGCTGCCGCTTCCGCCTCCTTAATATGTTCCTTAAATCTTGTTTTGATTAATTGCTATGTCTGGCCGATATAAACGTGTGAGCACTGAGTACAGCTTACCCGGTAAATTCCGCTGACTTCCTCCTTGGTTTTCTTGTCCTTAGCTGATCTTAACATCGTCTTCAGTTGATGGTTTCTGCTGTGTGTGACGACCTGAATATCATGCGCTTTAAATAATTTTTTAATTTTCTTCGTTCGGCTAGAATATGGTACCGAGATTCTTCGCATTTGTTCAAGCTGTTCATTTTGTGTGTACAACGTTGTTAGTTCGTCCTGCCTTTGCCGCTTCATTTTTTTGCGAATTAATTGATCCACTATTATGGCTTGGAATCCATTTATTTTTGCTTTCTTAACAAAGCAGTCGCGTTCTTTTTTGAATTCTTCACTACTCAACGGTATTTTTGTCAACATATGTACCATCGAATGATAGGCTGCCATTTTATGCTGATATGCGTGGTTAGAATCACTGGTGATCGTTCGCTGCGTGCTTGAAGGTTTTCTGTAGATGCCAAATTCTAGGTGTTGATTATTGCGAATAATTTTGAGGTCCAGGAAATTCAATACGTTGTTTACCTCTTCTTCCATCGTAAATCGTATGTTTTGGTGAATGTTGTTGATTTTCTCCAACGTTACTTTAGCTTCGTCCTTTTTCACCACAGCCAAGAGATCGTCAACGTATCGCCACCATATTTGAGGAGTTATTTGGAGATGGTCCATTTTTTCCTCAAATTTGGCCATGAATACTTCAGCTATTATCGGAGAAAGGGGGTTTCCCATCGCAGTCCCGTCTTTTGTTTTAAAAAACTTACTTCTGAAGGTAAAGTAATTCTCCCTCATACATAATGCTGCTAATTTTACATATTGCCTAGTTGTTTTTTTGGCTACATGATCTACATTGCCATCTTGTAACCAATCTTCGAAAAAACATAGTGCCTCTTTGACAGGGATACTGGAAATAGCGCCTTGACATCAAAGGAAACAAACATCTCGTCTTCTTGGATGTGTAGACCTTTGATTTTTTATACTAAATCATGTGTATTATGTACTGATCGCCTACTCAGTTCCTTACCAATGTTGTCGATTTCAGCAACCAACCATTTCGCAATGTTATACGTTGGGGAATTCGTGTCCGCTATAATTTCCTTCATCTCGTTTCCATTTTTGTGGATTTTAGGTTGGCATCTAATACGTGGCAGCGAGGGATTAGGCATCTTCAACTTGTTGATATTCTGGAACGTTGAGCTAGCTTCCTTCAGCGCTTTTTACACCCGTTTAATTGAATCTGGTAGTGGGTCTTTGCGAATTTCGACGAAGTTTCCTGTTGTCAGTTTCTCCATAGTGCGGTTGTCATATTCCGTCTTATCAATAGTAACGACTTTATTTCCTTTATCTGCTTTGAGGTAAAATACCGGCTTCTTCTTCAGTTCGTTAATCGTTCGTTCATCGTTGGACACTCTACTGTTCATTGATGTACTCAAATCTTTTTGAATACTACTACGAATGTTTTCTCTTTCGCCTAGGCTGAAGTTACGCATAGCTGTTTCGATGTCTACGACCAGATCGTCCGCAGGAAAGGTTCCTCTGGTAGCAAAGTTTAATCCCTTATTCAATAGTTCCATTTCGGCTGTTGAAAAACTTGTACTCGACTTATTAATGACAAAATCCGGTATTAATTCCACTTTTGGTATATTCGCTTGATTGCTTATGCTATTCATCTTCGCCTCAATTAACGCTGCCACTTTTCGTTCATGTATTTCTAGTATACGTTTTTGCTCACATTCCACTGCTCGTGCAATTTTCAAAATCATTACATTCAAATCTCCCTTATTGGCTGCCTGTCCTAGCTTAAGATGTGCGTTGTATGCTTTCAATGTGAACTCCGCCAATTTTTCGTAAAGGTTCTTAATACTTAGTTTAATTAAATTCTTTTCGACTAACCTTTTCTGTTGTTCCATCCCTGGTAACTCAAATTTGATCTGTTGGAAACTAAATGATATTCAATGTGTTGGAGCATGTCTCATTGATATGGAGAAAGCCTTCGATACGGTGTGCTTAGATGGGCTAGTTTTTACACTCCTTCAGGACAGGTTCTCCAGACACCTTGTCGCAATGATGTGAAATATGTTATCCGGGAAATCGTTTGTTGTAACTGATGGAAATCTGACAACAATGCGCGAATTCATGGTCTTGAATGGTCTACAGCAGGGAACAGTTACTGCGCCTCTGCTCTTCTCAATATTCATTTGCAAAAATTGAACGACTTTGATTTTAACGTCTCGCCAACGTGATCATTGGTAGCGTTTGCTGATGATCTGATCATCTATACGGCAGATCGAAAAGCTACAATAGTTCAAAGCAATCTCTAAAAAATGTTCAATGATGTGCAGCTATACACTGACAATTGGCGAATGAAAATCAATGCGCAGAATGGCGAAACAATTTTGTTTCGGACAACGCTGCAGGTGTCAGTCAAGGCCTGAAACCTAATCGGAAGGATTTTCATATCATGGCTGGCGAGTGTAGTTCAGAACGGGTTTCACATAAATCCTGTGTTCGATACCTCGATCAGTATCTGTACTATACTGAACATGTGAAAATCATGCTCAGTAAGGCACTAAAAGTAGTCATGGCCCTACGAAGACTCTTTCATTCCAGATACATTGATTAAAAGGTCAAAATTATCTGTTACAAGGCCCTGGTTGCACCAGTTTTGACATATGGATGTCAGATCTAGTACTATGGAAAAATTGAAGAGTTTTGGTGCATGTACTGGTTTGTACAGAAAGTCTGAGACGGATTGGAAGCATTATATATCGAAAAAAAGAATTTATCAAACGGCTCCAGCGGCAAGAGTCGATATCTTCATACTGAAACTTCTGCGGAATCATATCGCAAGATCTGTAACTGTGAGTGAAAACCCTTGGATTTCACAGCCGTTCCACCCTACACACGGGTATATTGTGACTCGCCTCGCTACTGGCTTCGTTCCTCCAGAAGCATTCGTGTATTTGGACATGAATCGATGTTTTTGATTCTGACGGCGTCCCAACCATATATCACATATATCGACGGGCCACCAATAAGGAGATAAATATTCTCCGAATTTGAGTTCACGGGACCAACAATTCCAATGAAGATACTCATTTGCTAGATTCGTTGAAGCTGATCGACCTGAGATGGAGCAATCTAGGTATTGGTGGCTGAATGACAATGTCTAAATTATTCGTGTTTATTTTCAGTTTTTGTGTTTTTCGTTACTTAGTTTTTGAGTTTCAGCTCATTATTGCTACATTTAGTGTTGTTGTTTATTTTTGTTAAAAATTAGGGATAGGTTAGGTATATGTTATGCTTATTATATAAGGTATAGGGATAAGGTTAAACGCGTAGGTTAGGAATATTGTGATAGAATTTTTTAGTATAAGATAAAGTTTTTGATTGAGTTTTATTAGAAGTAGGTTAGTATTAGGTGTAGGATCAAGGTTCACTGTTGTGTTAAAATTTTAAATAATTTTGGAACAGTGTTGGTTGGTTTTTTCTCCTTTTCCAATCAAATTATAAAATATGTAATAATTTTAATTAATTTGAATTTGCTAGTTTTTTGATAAAAGGTTTAACTGATAACGTATAAATTTAGAGAGCTGTTTGGACCAATAAGTTTTTGTACTGTTATTGTTTGGAATTTGCTTTGCATTCTTTTAAAATTTATAACGATTAGTATTGAATAAAGCGCTTTTGACTTTGACTTTGAAGTGATACTGAGCAAATCGTTTAACGCCAGCATTGAGATCTGTAACTGCGACTGAAAACCCTTGGACTTCACAGCCCTTCCAGCCTACAGACGGGTATATTGCGACTCGCAACTGGCTACTGGCGTCGTTCCTCCTGAAGCATTCGTGTATTTGGACATGAATAGATATATTTTTGATTATGACGGCGTCCCAATCATATATCATATATATAGACGGGCCACCGATAAGAAGATAAAATATCTTCCGAATTTGAGCTCACGAGACCAACAATTCAAATGGAGATAATCATTTGCTAGATTCGTTGAAGCTGGTCGAGCTGAGACGAAGCAATCTAGGTATTGGTGGCTGAAGGAAAATGTCTAATGTAATCGTGTTTATTTTCAGTTTTTGTGTTTTTCGTTACTTACCTTTGTAGTTTTAGCTCATTATTGCTACTTTTAGTGTGTAATTAATTTGAATTTGCAATGGTTTTTTTTATGAACTGTGTTTAACTAATAACGTATAAATTTAGAGAGCCATCTGGGCCATTATGTTTTCATATTATTATTGTTTTTTCAAATTTCAAATTTATAACGATTAGTATTGAATAAAGTGCTTATGACTTTGTTTTTTGACTTGAAACGTTATTGGAAGGATTTTCATATTAGGTATAGAATAAAAGTTTGCTGTTGTGTTAAAATTATAAATAATATTTGAATACACTGTAGGAACTTGTACAGTCCGTTGGCACGCATCGGGACTTCACGTCTATAACCGATGAGGTCGGTTTAGATTTCCTTCCGGCCAATCTGGAACGAACGTGACAAAATCATTACGGACTTATAATAAACAATCTAACAGCAAAATTTTTACTCTTGAATGTGACATAAGCGGACTGATTATTTAGAGCATTTGCAGAATGTTCAAAATTTGCATATTTTTGCGCATTTTGATGTGTTTTTGTGTTTTCTTTATAGTGTTGCATATTTGTTTAAGGGCTTGATCGATTGAAAAAAGATTTATTTGATAGTTTCCAGATAATACTATAGTAAACTCAGTTTTTGCAATGGAGTAACGGTTTTTTATTCAGCTTTGTAAAACCGTTCAATCTACATTTAATATTGTTTGGGATTAGATAAAAAGAAGCATTGAAATGTATACTGATACTCATTCTATTGTCAAATTCAGTAAATTTCATAATTTTATGCCAAAAGGTATTAAAATTTTGCTAAGGGTGGGTTGAAAATTTGTGAGACAGAGTGTAATTTATAGTGACATCATGAACTTATCTTTCTACTAATTACGGCGCTGAAAATAAACGTTTGAGGATGCCTATGACAATTTTCTCCGGGTAATTTGAACGATGAAAAAATAATTAAGTTGCGAAGGTAGTTTAAAGTATCAGAAAAGTGTGTAATTGATGGAAAAAACCAACAAAACAGGAGATATGTAGTGAATTGGGTGAATATAAATTTCCATATTGGACTGCAGCGATAGTCTGCTGCCTCGGCGAGACAAGATGTTGGTGGTCCCCTAAATTGGCCTTGTCTGAGGACGGGTGCATGCGGTGGTAGGCTAGCATTTCAGTGTCGTGGGGCGGTTTCTTTCCTCCAGCACAAGGGCCCACTACAAAAAGAATTTTGTATTCACGAATTAAGTAGTCGTTGAACTTGGTTCGACGCTGTCGAGGCAGAGGTAATATACTGCAGGGATGTATTGCCAAAGCAAAACGAATGACTGGGCCTGGCGAACGCGGAGGAGACTTGAGAGGATCTCGTCTTTACCATATATACTTACGGCTCCCTAATAAGAGTGGAGCATCCAAGTGGTAATTTATTGTTTGCACACTCATCGTTCAAGAAAATTATTATAAAAAAATATATTAAGTTTAAATTTTATTGCTGTCTGCATTTGCAAATTATAACATTCTAATTTTTGCATATCATCTACGATATTTCACATTGCTTTCTCTCTAACGCTAACTTTAACGCTTGTATGTGAGTCACTCTCTGAGAGTGTAGTTCACAATATAGATATATAGGATAGATATCTAAAAAAATTATTTATTTGGTAAACAAAACAATTTAGGCAAATAAACAAGCGGTACTTAGCCAGTCCTCGTCCGACGAGCACTCGTAGACGGGGTGGGTAAGGCATGGAATTTAAACTTTTAACAATTTGCTACTTTAGCTGGCTGTTATGTTACACAGAGTGACAATAAGGCAGAACGCATTGAAATTCACGCCAGGATTCTTACAGACCCGATATTCTAATTCAAATAAATTCTAAACAGATACGATATACTAATTCAAATAGCTTTTAAATAGACACAATATACTAATTCAAATAGATTTTAAACAGACCCGATATAATAATTCAAATAGATTTTAAACAGACACGATATACTAATTCAAATAGATTTTAAACAAACACGATAGACTAATTTAAATAGATTTTACAATTATCCAAAGTGGCATGAATATTCCATTTTTTTTTTTCGTGCAGCAACATCTGAGCATATGCCAGTATAATATTCAAAGTATTACTTAAACGTTCAATTAATTCGTTCAATAGTTCTTCAACCTCTTCTACAATAAATAGAGTGATTAATGTCTCAAAATAGAGTGATTAATGTCACAATCATCACCAGTATTATAATAATCATCGATTTCAAAATCATTGTCAGAATACCTGAAATCAGAATCGCCAGACATAGTCACTAACAAGACAATTTTCACATTTGAAACACACTTTTCACGCTTTTCAAAATCACATATATTTTACTGAAACTTAAATGGGTATCGAACAGAACAAAACCAGTGTAAAACTCTTTCATAATTTCCACATTCACGTTATTTAGAACATCTATGAGAGTAAATGTTGCAGTAATGCCGCTAATCCGTTGAACTGCCGTGAAAAGAAAAAAACCTATGCTGGATGGGATACAATTTAGTGCATTCGCTAATTATACAATAACAATAACTTGCATCCGTCGCTTTACGATTTCGTCGATGTAAATTTATTATACAAAATCACCGAAAATTTCGCGAAATCTTTTCGATGTCAAATAACCCGTCACTCTCTGCGAGTTGTCTAAGACATTGCGCGACAATAACAATGCATTTTAACACGTGATTTTCCTTACTTGATCCAACCTCAAAGATAACTTGAACTCTTCGAAACGATTATTTCGACTTTGTGTCAGCGTTTTCACATACTTGGAACAAAATTTATGATTCAAGAATAGGAACTTTGGTTCAAAGTTGCTCCACGTACGGCTTACGAACACGACGACGTCGATAATTCTTTCCCAGCTGAGCCATCGCTTTGCATGTCTCGATGAGACTCCTCCATGCCGTAAGGATGGTTTACTTGGCGAGCCCTCTGCATGCCGCCAACGGTGAGACTGGAATTCATTTTCTAAATTGCGTTGCAAAAGGGGTTGCCGTCATCAAATTTTGAATGTTATTTTTTATTTAATTTTTTTTTTTATTATAGATATAAAAAATTCAGAATGAAAATTAAATCTAATAAATTATTATTTAGAATTATTTTCTTTTTAAATTTATTTTTAAGAATTTGAAATTGATTTTATTATTAAACAATTTTTATATTAAATTTATTTTTTAATTTTTAAATTACAAATATAAATTAAATTATACTAAATGATTTTTGAGTAAAAACAAAAATGGTTTTTTCGCCCGGGAATGTTATTCAAGCAGTTTGCATAGGCTACTGCTCGATTACTACAGGGCAGCTAATTTCTTCGCAATCCTGAAGAGATGAGGATTGCGAAAAAGGAGCTGAGGAATCTTTTGGTGGATAACCGATTGTGTTTGGAGCAGGAAGAAGAAACAAAGGCAACAGGAAAAAACGATAAGTCAACGGACAGGCTTGACGCAAATACTTTCGACTTGCTGTAAATGGGGAAACCAATGTATGTGATTGAAACTAAATACGGACGTACAAAACAGACGTGTATGGTTAAACTATCGACGCAGGTCTTTTGCGTGGTATACACCCACTTCCTTCCCAGAGAGATCCGTGAGGCGATAAAAACCAGGTCCTACAATTTTATGTACACGGCTTTTCAAGAACCGACGATTTAACTTCGCATTTTTAATGAATTGCGACGAAAGACTTCACCCCTTTCTCTGAACTCAGGAGGTCGAGATGTTAGATTATAATGCGGTTCATTTGCAATTCCTGCTTCTCTTATCTTCCGTCTGATTTATTGGTGGAGATCGCCTAATCTTTCGTGGGGCTCCAGCGCAACGACGAGATCTCCCAAACATTTCAATTGTCGCAAAGCTTGCATGATTTTCCACGGCAAATCATGTGCTGCCCGAAGGCGGCAAAGTAAGGCGAGACATAGGACGGGTCACAGCTAACAGGGTGCGATTCAAACGTTCTGTGATGCGTTAGATTGAGGAGAGTATATTGGCGTCAGTTGGTGTTCGACACCGTATTGTTCGAGTAGACCCTTAAGCTGCCGAGATCGTACCTGTACTCCATTGTCCGAGTACAAGCTTTCTGGTACACTAAACACATGGAATACTCAGCTCTCTAAAAATTTCACGATAGGGTCAGTCGTGAATTTGCGAATAGGTTCCACCAGCGTGAACTTAGATAGCTGATCTAGAACAACGATAGCTCCGATGTCTCCCATAGAAGAACGAGGGTATGGCCCAAGTAGATCTATATACAGGCGTTGGAATACACGCTCCGGAACATTGAGTTGACTCATTGGAGGTCGAAGAGGCTGGTTGGGAGCCTTAGTGCCTTTACAGGTTTCACGGGCGCTTACATACTCCTTGACCTGAGATGACATTTTAGGCTAAAAGAAGTACTTCTTAAGACGCCGAAGCGTCCGACCCTAGCCGCCGTGGGCACTTAGAGGATGGTCGTGTGTACGAAGGATCAGATTGTGAGTCATTTCCTCCAGCACCCAAAGCTTCCAAGATTCTTCTTCCTGCAACGAGTCACCGGTTGCGTATTCATTACGTCGATAAATATAGCCGTTGACCACTTTAAAATCAGGCAACTGTGATAGTTGGGTTACGATGGTTTGCCTCAACTCGTTGTAGTTGTCTGAATTGAAATGGGGGCTTTCTAAATCTATCTCGATGGGATTATCGTCATTTATTGCCAATTCTGCTCCCTCGGGTGAAAACATTCGCAAGAGGGTATCGGGCACGATGTTTTGGGTCTCTTTTCGTTGTTCGATGGAAAACCTAAACCCTTGCAAATTAAGAGCCCATCGGACCAGACGTGACTGCAGGTGTCCTTGGCTCATCAGCCATTGTAACGAAGCGTGGTCGGTGATTTCAAACGGGTGCCTTCTGTGTACGCTCGGAATTTCTTGACAGCCATCACTGCTGCCAGACATTCTCGTTCGGATACGGGGTAGTTCCTCTGGGCCGAGTTCAGTTTACTGGACATAAAAGCAATGAGAGCTTCTTCTCCTTCTTCGGTCAATTGCACCAGCACGGCTCCAAATCCATGTTGACTTACGTCGCAATGATTGGAGAAGGGTTTCTGAAAGTCAGGGCTGTGCAAGACTGGAGCAGATGTCAGGGCTTCTTTGAGCTCTTCGAATGCCTTTCGACTGAGTTCGGATCAAATGAAATTACCTTTCCGGAGCATGTCCGACAGGAGTGCTGAAACCGTGGCGTAATTCCCAACGAACGTTCGGTACCAACCGAACACTCCTAGAAAACGTCGCTTAACGGTATTCGGTAAAAGAAACACAACAATCGCCCGAGTATTGTCCGGATCCGTTTTCTGGTACCATGTCCGATGACATGTCCCACATATCGGACTTCGGTCATGACGAACTTGCTTTTCTGGACATTGATGGTGAGTCCCGCCTTACTGATATGCAGGGCTATTTCTTGCAGCAGTAGAAGATGTTGGTCAAACGCTTCTGTGATGAGAACAAGGTCATTCAGGTAAACGAACGCTTGGTGTTTCAGATGAGGTGGAATGACTTTGTCTATCAGACGGGTCATCGTTTGCGGGGCGTTACACAGCCCGAAAGGCATTATGACGAACTGTTATAGTGGTTGTCCAGGCACTGTGAAAGCCGTTTTATCCCTCGACCCTTCATCGAGTGGAATTTGTCAGAAGGCATCCTTCAAATCGAGACTCGTAATACAGTTTGCTTTCGGCAGCCTTCCCAATATTCCCTCGATGAGCGGAAGAGGATATGCGTTAATTCGTGTCTGTCGGGCATAGAAGTACGATCATGGACGTGTCTAGTGTTAAAGTGTGATTCCACGAATAAATCTGGAGCCAAACCAAATTGTAGAAATCAACGCCAAGGTACACGTTCTGAGTCAGAGGGAATGTGACGGGTGTTGTCAATCTATCCTTGATAGGATGTTTGGTGCCGTCAGCTGTGCTGATATCAGAGCGTTAACGTAGGGTGTTGATGGGGTACCTTTGAGGCGAGGTTCGAGGCAAGGCAGCTAATATTTGCCCCCGTTTCAATTAACGCGACAGCGATTTCGCGCAACTCTTTGATTAGTGGGTAGGGTCTAGTGTCATTCGCGGAAACTTCCGAGATGTTTCATATGTTCAGGATTTGACGGCAAGTGCGCACTCTCTTACGGAATCTCCGCCAACGACGAGTGAAACATTTTATTTGTGCGAGCGAGAGGTGACCTCTTCTGATGCAAAGATTCGCTCTCGAGCCACACGGTATTCCTGCAGTCGAATGTGATATGGCTTGAGTACACGAACCAAAGGCGGTCTGGCTTCAACTGTTGGTTGGTGTGGTGGTCGCTTCAAGGTCGTCTTTAGAGAAGCCTCCGGGAGAGAGGGAACCCCTGCAGAAATCGTTGTCAGGGCCAGCGGAGTGTTGTCATGCTTGGTATTCGCAGTAGGCTGGCAACCTACGGTTGAGCTTTGGAGCACCGTTGCCGTGGTCGGGTACTCGCCCATCCGTTTTTTGAAATGGGACAATCCGGACAATCTGCGAAGTAGGCATTTGGTTAACGGCTCCGTGGCAGAAAACCGTGCGCTCTGCTCGACATGCGACAAACCGATGTCCGATTTATCTGGAGTTCCAGCAGATCGTGAGGTTCCCCACGGCGGCAACCGCAAACTCGTCTGACTTCCCGCCGGTGTCTTCCAGATCGGGAGTGCTGGGCTCCTGCGCCACGGACCAGGTCTCGTCAACAGGTAAGGTTGTTCTCGTAGGTCTTCTTCAACTCCTTCCTATCTACTGACGGGTTGTAACAGCGGCGCCAAGTCCTGAGGGTCAGAGCGTAAATTGCGCTTTAACACCCGCAGCAATTTGGTTTGGATCAAAGGCTCCGTCAGTTGGTGATTGAGCCGAAAAACATTGGGTCTAAATTTGCTGAAGGGTTCGTCCGGTCTTTGCCACCGGGCAAAGTATCCTCTTCCAGTATCCTATCGTCCATATTGACGGTAGGATACTCCATACGGAGTACTTGCTTCAGGCGTGACCAGCGGTGAGATGAAGTAGTGACATGTACTCGTATGCACCAGCAGGTTTCGAGCGTTGCTCCTCTCAACAACATCGGCAAGTAGCCGGCCAGCGCCGTGTGGTCTCCCGCCAACATCTGATCAATTAGTGACTCCACCCGTGCAACAAAGACCTCGACGGTGATGCAGTTAGGTTCTCCGCCAAAATTGAGATTCCAGCCCTGTATGATGCTGGGGATTTGAATCGGCTTAACCGATGTGATAGATGTTGAGGTCCGCGTTGCTCCGGAGAAGCCATTGAACCTAGTGTCGGTGGTTGCACCTGGCTCAGTCTCGGCCGGTATACTGAGTGCATTGGGCTCATTGACGAGCTAGGAATGTTTCCCTCGGGTTCGAGTCTCGGACCTACCGGGAAATCTCCAGGATTTGGGTCCGAGTCCCACAGCGGGGGCGTTCGGGAACGTGCTTGGAGAGGGCTCTCCTTCTTACTCTACAGAGCGGCTACTCGGGTGGTCAAGCCCTGCAGTAGTGCCATCATGTCTTGCAGGACTGTCGTATCTACGGATATGCCCTACAACAGACAGCACTGCTCGAGCTCCTTCCATGTCGTCAAGTTTGCCTGGTAGTGGCGAGCCTCGGTGCCTGCGATCATTGGTTTTCGGCACAGCGCCTTGTGTGGCTGGTGTCTCGTCAAGTCCGGTTGGTGGTATGGTAGAAGTTGCCGGTTGTCGACAATGTTGTCAAGTACGGTTGTTCAGTAAATGTTGAGTCACGCAGGTTTCATGAAACTGATGGCCACAAGGTAGCGTTCGCACTGGCGGGCCATGATTTCTCGCCTGCTGGCAAGTCACGCACAGCGCCGTTGGTCCCGAATCTGAACGCAAACGGCGTTTGTCTGGCGTGTGTTTCTTTGACATTGTTCCTATAATGTAGATTATTTAGATTAAAAATTATATAAATAATATTTTATTATTCAAGAATAATTCTAATAAAAACGATATTTCAAAACAATATAGTGGCCGAAAGTGGTAAACTATTTGTGAACCTACAAAAAAATATATATATAGCTCATGAAAGTTTGGTCTTTCCATTTACTTTCCCCCTTCGCATGCAGGGATACTTCCTATACGTCACGTACTAATCTCTTGAGGCACCGTAAATATCATAGTTCGCAAATTATCTCTTGTACGCTTGCATTAACCAAGTACCGTTTGTCGGCCCAGAGTTGATTCCGAGCCGCAAGCAGCTCGTGTCTTATCATGGATAGTCACGGACTAGCTAATCACGTAAAATCAAGAATTCATGTACTGGAAGACACTAAGGCACCGTTTGGTTTGGGCTGCAGATCAGAAGCCGCCGCAAAATGATGTTAAGTAACAACTTCCGAGTACACGAAAGGACACTAACATTATTTGGCCTTGCTAGCCATACAATGGTGGTAAACCACCAAGGTATTAATCAAAAGCAGATTCAAATGTTATTGATGTCCGAGGATAACACAAAGTCGGGAAGTTGTTAAGGATGCTGGGGAACGTTTATTACTTTAAAATAAATAAATAGGAAACTCGAGTGGAAGGCTATTCCACCCTACAAGAACACCTGCAACGCAAAAAGAAGGGCTGAGCTCACCCGATGGCTAACTCATGAGTGGCGGGTCCCATACCCGGTTAAGGTTCCAACTGAATGAAAAGGCCGGGCGTCTACTTCATTCATGTTTTTTTCACAATATCCATATAAATAATTTATTGTTTGCACACTTATCGTTCAAGAAAATTATTATAAATAAATATAGTAAGGTTGAATTTTATTGTTGGCTGCATTTTCTAATTATAACATTCTTATTTTTGCATATTATCTGCGATATTTCACATCCCTTTCTCTTTAACGCTTGTATGTGAGTCACTCTCTGAGAGTGTAGTTCACAATATAGATATATAGGAAAGAAAAAACCGATGCTGGATGGGACATTCGCTAATTATACAATCACAATAACTTGCTTCAGGCGCTTTACGATTTCGTCAATGCAAATTAATTACACAAAATCACCGAAAATTTCGCGGAATCTTTTCGGTTTAGGTGGAAAGCACTTTCAAATTTCTTTTCCTTAACGAAAAACTGTCGAATAACTGATCACTCTCCGCGAGTTGTCTAAGAATTGCGCGACAATAACCATGCATTTTAACGCGCGATTTTCCACACTTCATCCAACCCCAAGGATAACTTGAACTCTTCGAAACGACTATTTCGACTTTGTGCCGGCGTTATCACATACTCGGGACAAAATTTATGATTCAAGAATAAGCACTTTTGTTCAAAGTTGCTCCACATACGGCTTACGAACACGACGACATCGACAATTCTTTCCAAGCGGAACCACCCGCTTTGCTTGTCTCGAAGAGACTCCACCATGCCGCAACGATGGTTTACTTGGCGAGCCCTTTGCATGCCGGTTTCTTTCTGACGCAATGAGACTGCAATTCATTTGCTAAATTGCGTTGCAAAGGAGGTTGCCGTCATGGAATTTTTGAATGTAATTTTTGATTTAATTTGTTTTTTTTTTTTTATATTATAGATATACGAAAATTCAGAATGAAGATTAAATTTAATAAATTATCATATAGCATTTTTTTCTTTTTAAATTTATTGTTAATCTTCTTCTTAGCACTACAGCCCCTTTCGGGCCTTCGCTTCCTGCAAACAGCGCCTCCAACTGTCTCGGTCCGTTGACCGCATCATCCAATTCCGTAATCCGAGCAGCGACGAACTTCAGTTCTCCCAACGAATACCTTTTTGGGTATGCGTTGTTCGTCCATACTATTCATGTGGCCAGCCCATTGCAGCTTCCGCGGTCTTACCATCCTTGAGAGCTCCGGTTCGTCAAAAATTTCATACAGCTCATGGTTGCGCCGAATTCGCCATTGGTCCCCGTCTAGTTTCGCTCCGATTATTCGCTTCAGGACCCGTCGCTCAAAGGCGTTCAATATATTTGCGGATGCTTGGGTTAGGGTCCATGTTTCACACCCATTGCATAACACAGGTCTTATCGCAGATTTGTATACTTGGAGCTTTGTTTTCCTGTGTATGCAGCTGGTCTTCAAAATCGTCAATACTGAATAGAATATTTTATTTGCGAGCTGTATTCTTCGGCCTATTTCTTCTCTTTCATTGCCCGTTTTCGTTATTTTGGCGCCTAAATACACAAATTCGCTAACTCTCGATACTGTATTCGCCAAGTGTGATGTTTTGTGTATTTGAGGTACTTTTCCTCGACTCGTCATGAGCTTTGTTTTATTTTCGTTCATTTGTAGCCCTACTAGTTTTGCTTCGCTGTTGAGTTTCAGGAAGAGTTCTTTGGCA
This sequence comes from Odontomyia ornata, assembly GCA_963969285.1. Lineage (NCBI taxonomy): Eukaryota > Metazoa > Arthropoda > Insecta > Diptera > Stratiomyidae > Odontomyia > Odontomyia ornata. The sequence continues at coordinate 226,797,657 of OZ017740.1, read as the reverse complement.
GTTGTTAGTGACCGTGACCAAATGTGGCTCGACTTGTATAGTAATGTAACTCGCGTATCGACAGGTAGCTTCCGTATGACGTACTCCAGAGCCAAATTGAATAGCAATGGGGCCAGCCCATCTCCCTGCTTTAGTCCGATATTTGTATCAAAGGCATCGGTGAGTTGATTATTGATGCGGACTTGGGAGGTTGTCGACGTCCTTATCATTTTGGTAAGACGGACGAATTTGGCTGGGATGCCAAAACCAAGCATTATTTGGTACAGTACGTTACGATCAATACTGTCGTATGCTTGCTTGAAGTCAACGAAAATTTGGTGTACGTCTATGTTGAACTCCCAGCATTTTGCAAGTACCTGCTTGACTGTGAACAATTGGTCTGTTGTTAATCTACCTGCCTTAAAACCACCTTGATACTCCCCAATAATACTGTTGGCGTATGATCTAAGATTTTAGAAAATATTTTATACGTCGTACAAAGTAGTGATATGCCTCTATAATTTTCGCACTGTAGCTTGTCACCTTTTCTAGATGTCTGCGGAGAGCTTCCATTGGCCCCACCAACTCTGGATGGAGTTTGTTCCATCATCAAAGCCCAAAAGAATAATAAAGCGCCGGGCATTGATGAGATTCCAGTACAGCTCATCAAATGTGGTGGCAGTAGTGTTCATCAAGCTATTCACAAAGTCATCCAGTACATTTGGCAACAAGAACATATGCCGAAAGAGTGGAGCCAATCAATTATATTCCCTATCCACAAAAAAAAAGGTGAATTTAATTTTGATAGTAACACATAATTCGAAATGATTATATTAAAATATTTTTATATTAAATATTTTAATTTATTTTTAAATTACAAATAAAAATTAAATGATATTTAAGGATTTTTTAGTAAAAAATATGTTTTTTCGCCCAGGAATGTTTTTCGAGCAGTTTGCTTAGGCGACTGCTCGATTACTACAGATATGAAGATTATTAAACATATTAAATGTGAATCAAATACAACGTACGAATTTAGTATGAGGTGGGTATCGCTAAAAATTTACTAATTTTAGTAGATAAAAATTTGTTTTTTTTTCTTCGTTTTCTTGAAAAGCCGTCGGGCCTTGCTTCTTTGAGTGAGCAGACGCGTTTCGGTATCCTTGACTCATCTTCAATGTCTAGGGCATGTGTGAAAGGAAATGATTTTACATCGGTTTAACAGGTAGGAATTAAATTATATCAGATAGAGGGATATTATGTTTTTATTTTGGGAATGTTGAATGTCCGTTTGTTCTGGTTCATCTCGCTTTCGTTTCCGTCAGAGTGTGGTCTAGTACTGAGAACATGGCGTCAGGATTTGTAATAAGTTGTTGGTTAATAAAGTTACCGTCTTTTTTCTGTTTTTATATATTTTAAGCCTTTCTATGATGTCTAGCCTCGGTTCTTTGTTTTGCTTGCGTAGCAAGTTTGTCATAGCGTCTGGCTCATGTACGTGGTTTCGTAGGATCGTCGCATAATTGGAGTCTGCCTTGTTGTGTAAGAAATATCGTAAATGCTCTTTGTATCTTGTCATTAGTTTCCGTGTTGTCCTTCCTATGTACGAGTATACCATGTCGTAGTCCTTGCATGTCAGTTTGTATATGCTGCTGTTCACGTATATTGATGTGTCATTCAGTATTGGTTTCAGTTTACTTCTAATGGTGTTGTTAGTTTTGAATGCAGTTTGCAGTTTGTAGTTCCTAAGTAAGTTTAATAGTTTGTATGTTGCCTACGTATGTTAACGAAATCCACTGTTGGTCGTTCTTGTTGCGTTTCAGTCAGTTGGCGCTACTGTTTGTCAATGTCACGTTGTTTGTATCCGTTATTGCTAGCTATTTTGTAAATGTTGTTTATTTCGTTGGAGTAGTAAGTAGGAGGTCAATGGGATGGAGTGAAGTTTCTGTACGCTGCTAGCCTATGTTGTGCGGGGTGATTAGATGTTACGTGTATGGTATGATCAATTGTGTTCGGTTTTCTGCATATTTTGTAGTCTAATCGTGTTTTTTCACGTGTCACGGTTATGTCCGTATAGTTGGGTTACCCGTTTGTTTCTTGAAATTTATATTCGGGTGTAATTTCATCCTATAGCCAAGTAGTTTGTCGTTTTTATTTTCTTGTGAGTCAATAACGATGGAACAGTCATCCACATATCGTCTGTGAAATATTACATTGAATCTTTTGACAATGTTCGGTATAAAGACTTATTCTAAAGATGGTAAGAATACTTCTGACGTAATTGAGGACATTGGGTGTCCCATACCTTGGCAATGTATGTGTTATTATTGAACCTAAAATAGTTCTGCTTGATTGTGGTCTTTATGAGATTGTGAAGTTGATCTTGAATCATCGGCTATTGTTGAATGAAAGTTTTTCCTTTAGCATAGTCAGTGTTTCATAAGCTGGTATAGACGTATAGAGGTTGATGTCTAGTGATAAAAATCGACTAGTGTCAGACAATGGGAGGTGTATGAAATTAACGCACAGAGTGTGGGACTCCCATGCTCGCAAGAAGGCGAGTGGACTACCCGCTAAACACCTCCCCTCTAAACCTGAGAACCCAGCCTGGAACCGTTTGACACATTACTTCGGGCCAGGTCTTGTTTTGTTACGCCGTGAGGCGTCTTCAAGCTGGGGGATCCCTTTCCTAGCGGGAGGGAAGAGGTGAAGAGGAAGTGCCAGAAAAGCGATCCCCCAGCCCCAGCGCCCCCGGCTGCTGTGAGTCCCTTTTACACTTTAGGACTGCCCGAGCATAATGTGCCACCTGGTTCTCTCTTCACTAATCCATTATCCTTTCAATTTCATCCAATAGTATACCTCCAAATACAAAAAAAAAAAAAATTGAATTTTTCACCACTTCATAGATCAAACAAAGTGTTTCACGGAAACTTTCCTCTGTTTTTTTGTTTTTATTCTCGTTTTTTTTTTTAATAAATCGAATTAAAACATTTCACTTTTAACTGCCGTATCCAACAATTAAAATTCTAATCCGCAATACAAGTTTTTATTTTATCTTCCACACAATTTTTTTTTTGGTTTTGAATTATGCCTGATTATTTTTATTCTCGGTTCACTCTACTTGACTGAGTTTTTCTTTCTTTAAAATCCGCACTTAACTTCACTCGCAAATGCCACAAGCACAATTTTACTAATTTTTCTATTCAATTCGCACGTTTGTAATTAAATCCAATTCAAAACCCCACTTTTCACCAAATCAAAATTTATCTTTATCTAGACACTACCAAAGCACTTTCTCCTCTTCTTCTTTTCAAACTCAAAAAAAACCGAATCTTTTCTCCTTCAATTAACAATCCCGCACCGCCAAACACAATCCCTTTTATCCAAGTCAAATCCTGGCTGCCCCAATCCTCACAACTTAATCCCGCATTTCACCTTTCCAAATCAGATTCCGCAATCCTTTTCCCAATTACCGCTGCCGCATCAGGGTAACGTAATCGAAGTTCATTACACTTCGACTCCGCTACCCACACATCTTTTGTTCCATATCGACAAACTCAATAGTATCCATTGTTTTACATATGGCACTTTGCCCAATCCAAGAAGCGCTTGGTTGAATTCAAAGTGTCACATATACACATTTCGGAAGCTACTGGTTTTGCCGATACCCCAAAAAGAGTGCTTCCGTGCGCCCGGGAGAACTTGAACTCAGAGTTCCAGCAGACCCTCGATCGAGAACTCACGACGCAGCTAATGGTGCCATGGATTGTCGATCTCCCGTTCATCAGATTAGCAACTTCAACGATGTATCTGGGCATGGGATTGAATTTTGTTAGTAGGGAAACGTGAACTAATTTTCGTTAGCAAGAAAAATAAAATTTGTTATGGGAACTAGTGAATAGAATTTGTTAGTATGAAGGAAGAAATTAGGTTTTGTTAGGAAGAATGAATAGAATGAAATTTTGTTAGTGGGAATTAATAAATGGAATGTTGTTAGTGGGAAAATTGAAATTTTTAGTATGTATTATTTTTTTATAGTTGGAAATAAGGGAAAAGGGTAGGATTGTGATGATGGGGAAATACAAATTAAAGGAAAAATGGAAAGATGCTAAAAAAAATAAATAAATTTACAGAGGAAAAGGTAGGAGTGCCCAAAGGAAGGTGGAAGTTGCGAATGGAAGAAAGTCGGTACGCCGGAATTCGCAACACAGTCTGCACGCGCCCTCTAGATTTCGCCCCCAGCGCTTCTTTAGCCTTTTGCTCTTCTTCTACCTTTAACCAGCTTCCCCGATAATGCCCTATGCGGTCTAGGAGCTCCTCTAGTTTGAGGAGCCCAATCCATACTGCTTTGGTGATTTTTGGCGAGCCGCATTCAGATTGTATTCTTTTTAGAATAACTCCCGCTTTTCGGAATAGCCTTTCTTCTTCATGTCGCTGGGCGGCAATTGTACTTTGCGGCCATCGCCAAAAGGTTATCGGTTTCTGTTTCCGAATACAGTACTTCCGCCACATTTTCGACGTTGGCGATGAAATCATACATCGTCGCTTTATTTGCCTGGTCACTCGTTTCTTATCCTGCCGTAATCTCCTCGTTGACTTTAGGATGGTTCTTTACTAATTCGGGATTTACGAACCTTGCTTCAATCGCTTCTGTAGCGATCGCAGCCGTGACCATCGAATTCTCGAGTTTATTATGTTTTCCTCCGCCGCTCGAGCATCTGGCGAGTCCTGCAGAGTTTCCCGCTTTTCCTTTATAGGGCGCTCTGGCGTTTGCATCATTTCAGTCAGTCAATGTTAAAGAGGTGGTAGGGATCGCTAGATCGCGGCTGTACTTTAATATTTATTTGCCGTCAAGGTGCATGACATCTGCAAATATCGTTGCCAAATACCGTGTTAATTGGTTTTGAGGAGCTGGGCGGTCATTGACAACAGGCCGGATAGAGATATTAAGACTGTGCAACTTAGGTTGTGCTTTAAGGGGTAGCGTGAATGGATCTCGGTTTATGTAGCGGTGCTTAATATTATGAGGACTGATTAATAGGGACTTTGTTATAGCAGTAAGTAAATTCGATTGGAATTTATTAGTGGGGTCTTTGTTTACCGGTTTGAATCCGTTAGAGTTAATGAAGTCTGTTGTTTTTCGTTGGTATTCCGATATTTTTAGGATCACCGTTGTATGTCCTTTGCCAGCCTTTGTCATTGTTAGTAGGAAATGCGTTTTGCTTATGCTAATGCGTATTTTTTGTTGTATATCTACTGCAGTGTGTCTTGCAGGTGTCTGTTGTTCCTACAGCAGTTTGTTAATGACTAGTTCAGTGTCGATTACTAGTTGTTGTAGGTCTTTGTTGCGGTTTGTGTTATACGAGTTGTGTTTCAGTCCCCTGTGTCTTAAAAGGCGTCTCTGACAGATTTACAGCCTGTGGATAGAAGAATTTGTTCGTTGGTGTGGTCGTTGTTTTTTTTATCTATTTATCAAGTTTTTTCGTCATGGCGTCTTGTTTTGTCTCACGTCATTATGGAATGCTTTCGGTTTTTTTATGGCCTTATTTCTTTGAGTGAGCAGACGCGTTTCGTCTCTTTTGAGTCACCTTCAGTGTCTAAAAGATGTGTGCAAGGAAATGACTTTATGTAAGTTTAGGATGGGTTCTACGTGTACAAACTTGCGGCTTGGTCTCAGAGAGGGACCAGGCGTTCGGCACTATGGCAGCCCCAATCGGAGTCGACAACTGTCTGAGTGAAAGATTTCTGTCCGGGATCCGCCATCGAGAAAAGTTGTGTGTCGTGAACTCGTCTCGATTTGTTCTCGTCGGATCCGAATTCACCTCTTAAAAATTTAATTATGCCGGCTGCCGTTGACCATTAAATATTCCGACAACGCTTTTATATTGGTAAATTTATGGAGATACAAAAATCTGAGTGCTACTTGTCCGATTTTTGCTAGTGCACGTGCAAGTTTTGTAGATCTTCTCGTGCAAAGTGGTAGTAAAATTTTCATGTACTTAACACGAGTACGTCGTGTCGAGAGATCCATGCGGTTTCGAAAAACGGCCGATTAACGGTTGCCCGAGGGCAAGGTTAGAGTTTTCCGTGATTTCAATGCCACGCCACCCTCAAAATGATTTCATTATCCATAGAATCATGAAAACCTTCACTGGTTCGACGTCAGCGATATTAATGGCAGTTCGGCCTCGTACTTTGCCATTGGGCGAGTTCCCGGGCATCGCTACTTGGGCTGGCGCCTTGAGTTCGCAGTTAAATGTAGTCTTATTCGTTTATCCCGTGCCTTAGGATAGAATAAGCTCGGGCGCAGACCTTGAGCTAGCGAATGGAGAAATACTTGTCTTATTTTCTTTTATAACATGATTAGGCTGACTTAATATTTTACCAAACTAAATAATGAAAATGATTAAAACTAGTCCAAAATCAAAGTTCATATGTTTAACCGCCATTTCTCTGTGGCTGGCGCAACCACACAACCCAAGTTTTCGCTCGGGTTGCTGAATTGCGCATGGGTGCAACCAATTCGTTCCACTGTTACTGAGGCGGTACGGTCGATACCGATGTCTTGTGTGTACATGTTTTAATACTTGAAACTAGTATGGATACACACCCACTTCTGCTAATGTATGATACAACCAGCGCGCCCACAGATGGTTTGATTACAGTTTGCAGCTTTTCGCATATGTTGCCATCCACAGTACACAGACAGGAACGACGGGACGCGGAGAAAGTCGTAATTGCACTGCGGGTCCCGTAACAGGCCCATCGTGGAATCGGAAGATATAGGCTTTGATGTAACTATTTCCAATGTTAAGCTGGTTAGGGCTCAGCTGTACCTCAAGAATCCTGATTGCCTCTTCGTTTCCGAAGCAACAGATAAACCATTCCTTAGTGTTGGCTAAGCCAGGAGTAGAGTTAGGGCATATTGTTTTTGATGAATGTAATATTCAGGATCCAAAACATGTTTGTTCATTGGCGATGCCCTCGAGCAGAATATTAGATAGGAAAGATGTGCGACTTCCAAACTCTCTCGATATTAACCGGAATTTCAAGCAAAACTGATGTTGAAAAGTATCATGAGGAAAATAACGCCGCAATACTATGCAAATGAAATTGCGGACTTTGTGAAATTGTTTCAACAGGTTTAGGATTCACAAGTTTAGATTAGTAGTCATATGTGTATGGAGATTCATTCCACGAATTCGCTTCGAGTCGGTCGATCGTTTATTTTTTTTTTTGAATTGCATGGTAGACCCAACATAGGTCCGGTCCGAAAAATAAAAGGCATTGGCCAGCGGGTTCGATACGTTGTCCCAACTGCTCACATACTGAGCCCGGACGCGGGTGTACAAAAAAATAAACTTGTTAGTAGTAAGCGTGAGGCTCGAGAAATGTTAGGATAAATAGTTAGATGATCAGCCAAAAGAAAAACCATGACCCTCTTTTAAGTGTAGTTAAGACCAAAACAAAGATAATCTTCTGGGCGATAAGCCAGAGTTAAATTCATGCTAAAAATATGAGCCTCAGTTTAATAAGCTTAAAATACTAAACGTTATGTGGCGAACCGTGTAATAACCATATGGTGAAATTAATACACATACAAAGCCTATTGACGTGAGCACCCTTTGTGCCTTTACGCATTAGTGTGACTTGTTTCTGATAAAAAAGGAGAAAACTTCCCTATGATTGCAGAGTATGGCTTTATTTTCCGTAAAGGAATTTAAGAAAGTCTATGATGTAATCAGTGTCCTTTCCTTAGCAGGGAATTATTAAAAACTAAAAAATAAGGAAAGAAAAAATGAAGTGGCAAAAAGACAAAATAGGACCTCCATAAGCTCTACATCTCATAATTCTGTTTTCCGCTGATTACCAAATACCGTGCCATGTTTTAAATCATAATCTTTGCAGTGTCAATGTATAGATTCCAAACGATCAAATTTCTATCATTTTTTACCAGGGTGTTGTTTACGATGGTTAAACCTTTGAATTTATTAAAGGAACCTAACTCGACTCTATTCGTTTTGTACTCGTATGTATCACATCTAAAAAAGTTGTGATGGTCCACATCATTGCAGTACTTGCACTTTTTTGAACCTACACGTTTTTCATTGAACGGCCTCAATTTGTTGTAGCCTCTGATGACCAGGATTCTATTTATGAATTTGATTGCGAGGCTGCTAATCGCCAGAATGTGGAACCATGATTTTTTGCCTCTCAAGTGGTGGGCTCTTTTCCAGGTACGAGTATACTTCGTGAGCCCTAGTCCTTTGTCTAGGCAATGATTCCTCTAGTCACGAAAAGTGAGTGTGTATCAAAAGGCCTCTCTTAGCCCCTCCTTTAGCATAATAATCAACTTCTGCAATCGCCCCCATTTCTTTATGGCCGCGGATACAAAAGATGAACCTGACGTTCGGTTTGGTGTTGATGATCTGCCAGATGTCGTAGATTACTTTTTAAAATTTAAGTTATTTCCAGTGTTCCGCAGTGCGACCCTGGAATCTGAGAACAAATTCAATACGATGGTCGAGGTTACAGCAGGATTCTTCAGAGCTGCCAAAATGGCATGCAATTCAGCACTGAGTGCAGGAACGTGTTCTTCTTCTTCTTGTTAGCACTACAGTCCCTCTCGGGCCTTCGCTTCCTGCAAATAGCGCCTCCAACTGTCTTGGTCTATTGACCCCGTCCTCCAATTTCGAAATCCGAGCAGCGACGAACTGTCTTCGTCGACCGAGTCAGACCAGCGTTTCCTCGGTTTCCCCACTGGTCTCCGGCCTTCAGTTCTCCCAACGAATACCTTTTGGGTATCCGTTGTTCGTCCATACGATTCATGTGGCCAGCCTATGGTATCTTCTGCAGCCTTACAATCGTTGAGACCTCCGGTTCGTCAAAAATTTCATACAGCTCATGGTTACATCGAATTCGCCATTGGTCCCCGTCTAGTTTCGCTCCGATTATTCGTCTCCGGACGCGTCGCTCAAAGGCGTTAACTGAGACTAAAATAATAAGCCTCGTTATTATTGAGGTTGATGAAAGTACCACAAACATAAGCAATACTCTTTGCTGTGTCGGTAATATTGATAAGCTAAGAAATACCGCCGTAGACGGTAAGAAATACCGCCGTAAACGGTCCCAAGCCCGTTTGAGAAAGGAGAAGGGAGCCAGTTGTTTCCCCAACCAATAGCTCCCATGATTCCTCATTCCAAGCCTTCCAATTAAATGGTAGTAAGTGATCTCGGGGTCACACATTGGGTTTACTGGTTCCCCAATAATGGGACATTAAATGCCGAGAAATGCTAAAAACTGTAAATACATCTACAGCTCGGCTATTAAATCCTACTTACACCTCGTTTGTGGGGACGTAAGAGGGTGCATGCGAATCTTCCGTGCCTGATAACGGAATCGACGTAATAACCATGCCGCCGGAATATAGGTTAGTCGACGGGCTAATTCCTCGTCCCTGGAAAACGTTAAAATATTTCGAAACCTGCAGATGGGCCTCGGAATGGATTGGAATCACGGCAACGACCTCGCAAACGAAAAAAGGACGATGGCATTGGATCCTGGAATGTCAGATCACTCAATTACCCTGGCACTGTTAAGGACTTTTTACAACAGCCCAGTCAATATCAATTAAAAATACTGGCAATCCAGGGAGCCAATTGGACTGGAAACGATATGCAAGACATGAGATCGCATACAATATTCACAAGAAGCCTGCTGGAAAACGAGAATTCCTTCATTGTGGATAGCGAGTTCAAATCGCACGTTATTGATTTTAAGACAGCCAATGAAGGGTTGTGTGCGATCCGTATAAAAGCGAAATTCTTCAAAATCTGGCTGAAACATGTACACGCCCCGACCGAAGAAAAGGACGAAGAAGTGAAGGAAACGTCCTACAATCATCTGGAAAGACTATGGACTCATTGCCTACAAACGACACAAAAATAATTCTGGGTGATTTCAACGCTAAGGTTGGCAATGAGCTATCTCATCGGGGAACGACTGAAGGATATAACCTCCACGAGGAAACAAATGACAACGGCCAGCACCTGATTGACTTTGCATGTAGCAGAAATCTAGTCATACGTTCGATTTGCTTCCCAAATATACGCATTCATAAAATGACACACAAAGCCAGATCGATCATGTTCTGATCCAACAACGTTGGGCCTCGAGCATACTTGACGTCCGTACATACTGAGCAGCCAATTGTAACTCAGATTATTACTTGAACAAATTAACCTATCGATGTCGTATGTCAAAGGCATATTCGGCGAAGAAGATAATTAGGATTAAGAAAAGAAAATACTATGACGACAAATTAAGAAGTATAGATGTAAGTCAACAACACAATACAAGCATACATAATAATGAAACGTGGTTATCAGCTCAAGATCACGCTTTGTCCTGATAACATCGGCATCATCATCGCTGATGAAACCAAGATTAAGCAAAAATGGGCATCACATTTTAAGAATCTCCTTAATCCTCCGCACAGCTCCAGAACATCGGAGCCTATAGATGTCTGCGGCGAGCTTCCACCGGCCCCACCAACTCTGGATAAAATTTGTTCCATCATTAAAGCACAAAAGAATAATAAAGCGCCAGGCATTGATGAGATTCCAGTTGAGCTCATCAAATATGGTGGCAGTAGTGTTCATAAAGCTATTCACAAAATCATCCAGCACGTTTGGAAACAAGAACATATGCCGAAAGAGTGGAGCTAATCAATTATATTCCCTATCCACAAAAAAGGTGACAAGCTACAATGCGAAAACTATAGAGGCATATCATTACTTTGTACGGCGTACAAAATATTTTCTAAAATCTTAGAAAATAAAATCGGATCATACGCCAACAGTATTATTCGGGAGTATCAAGTCAGTTTTAGAGCAGGTAGATCGACCATAGACCAATTGTTCACTGTCAAACAGATGCTTGAAAAATGCTGGGAGTTCAACATAGACGTACACCAAATTTTCGTTGACTGCAAGCATACGACAGTATTGATCGTAACGTTCTGTACCAAATAATGCTTTGCTTTCGCATCCCAGTCAAATTAGACCGTCTTACCAAAATGACATTGAATCAACAACTGCCAAATAACTCTTCTTGAAAATCGACAGCGAAGCAAAACTAGTAGGTTTAAAAATCAATGAAAGTAAAACAAAGCTCATGACGCGGTCTCAAAGACACAAAATATCATACTTGGCGAAAACAATATCGAAAATGTTGGCGAATTTGTGGATCTAGGCGCCAAAATAACGAAAACCAGTAATGAAAGAGACGAAATACGCCGAAGAATACAGTTCGCAAATAAAATATTTTATTCAGTTTTGACGATCTTGAAGACCAGCTGCATACACAGGAAAACAAAGCTCCAAGTATACAAATCTGTGATAATACCTGTGTTATGCTATGGGTGTGGAACCCAAGCATCCACAAATATATTGAACGCCTTTGAGCGACGGGTCCTGAGGCGAATAATCGTAGCGAAGCTAGACGGGGACCAATGGCGAATTCGATACAACCATGAGCTGTATGAAATTTTTGATGAACCGGAGATCTCAACGATTGTAAGACTGCGGAAGCTGCAATGGGCTGGTCACATGAATCGTATGGACGAACAACGGATACCCAAAAAGGTATTAGCTGGGAGAACTGAAGGCCGGAGACCAGTGGGGAAACCGAGGAACGCTGGTCTGACTCGGTCGATGAAGACAGTTCGTCGCTGCTCGGATTTCGAAATTGGAGGACGCGGTCAATGGACCGAGACAGTTGGAGGCGCTATTTGTAGGAAGCGAAGGCGCGCGAGGGGCTGTAGTGCTAAGAAGAGGAAGAAGAAGAAATACCTTTTAGTTGCTCCACATACTCATAACAGATTAATTTGTCGTTGTTACGAGGGTCATTCAACAAGTACTTAGCTTCACCGCCCGATGGCGCTGCTATTACAAAAGAGTTTTACCATCGTGCAGTACATTCTTTTAGTAGCCTACTGTCAAAGTTTCAGTCAATTCCCTTCATTAGTTTTGTTTTGATAGCCTTTGGAAGCGAGCGTGTCGGTTGGTTGTACAAAAATGGAAAAAGAACAATATCGTTTAGTGATTAGGTTTTTGTTTTTGGAAGGGAAAACGCGCAGCGAAATCAAAGATCGCTTGGATGCTGTGTACGTTGACTCTTCTCCTTCGATGGCGACCGTCAAGAATTGATTCAATAATTTGTTCGTGGCCGCACGTCGGTTTTTGATGAGCCACGCCCAGGTGCCCCGAAAACGGTTGCTACGGAGGAAAACGGCTGCTACGGAGGAAAACGTTAAAAAAATTCATGATCTCGTATTGGCAGACCGTCGATTGAAGGCATCGTTCCTTCTGCGATGCATCATATTCTACACGAAGAACTGGGCACTAGAAAGCTGTCGGCGCGATGGTTGCCGCGTTTGCTCACACCGGAAAACAAACGCAACTGAGAGACTACATCGGTGACGTGTTTGGCGCTGTTTCAGCGCAATTCGGCGGAGTTCTTGCGTCGTTTCGTGATCGTCGACGAAACATGGATTCACAAGTACACACCAGAGACCAAGGAACAGTCGAAACAGTGGACTTCACCCTGCGAACGTGCTCTGAAGAAGGCGAAGACGGTTCGGTCGGCCGGAAAGGTGATGGCCACAGTTTTCTAGGATTCACAAGGTGTGATCCACATCGATTACCTCGAGAAAGGTGAATCAATCACGGGGCGCTACTATGCAGATTTATTGGGCCGATTTGGCGTCGAATTGAAGAAAAAGCGGCCGCGCTTGGCGAAGAAAAAAGTACTGTTCCACCACGACAACGCGCCGGCTCACGCCTCCGCCGTCGCCATGGTCAAATTGAATTGCGTTACGAATTGCTGCCTCATCCACCGTACTCTCCAGATTTGGCCCCCTGTGACTACTTTTTGTTCCGAAACCTGAAAAAATCACTCGCCGGGAATAGAGTTGGGTCGAATGAGGAGGTCATCGCCACCACGGAGGCGTATTTTGCAGTCCTCGAGAAAATGTATGACGGGTTGAAAAAGTTAGAGCATCGTTGGGCCAAGTGTATCGAGCTTGAAGGAGATTATATGGAAAAATAAATTGCCACCATTCCAAAATTTTTGTTTTTCTTCAGTAGGCTAAGTACTTGTTGAATGACCTCGTAAGTGCGACTAAAGCCGTTGCATGTGTTGCCATTGGATTTCCAACCTCTTGAAATATCTTAAAGTTGGGTGGTCTAACAACCCCGTAATTCCGTCGAAGGAGGCCTTAAATTTCTGGCATACGTGGGCATAGCTGCAGGCTGTATTCTTTACTTCCACCAACTCTGTATCTAGGAAATTGTGCAAAAATTTTTGCTGGCTCTCTTGCTATGAGCAATTTGGCTCTATCCTTTGTCATGAGTTCTTCGGTTATTTTGAATGCATGTACATTGGCAGAGCTACGTGGTTGGTTTGAAATAATTCATTGGTCTGCACAACATGCGGATCAGATTTTGTTGGTTCCGTTTCCTGATCATTTCGTCACTCCATTCTTTAAAGGATCCTGTCCTGTCTGTTTTCTTTCCTAGGTAAAGAATACTGTTTTGCCATGCAATCTGGCTTCCATTGATGCCAAGAGAAGTTGAGGGTGCTAGTGTCTGGAAAAATTATGGCTTGTGCAGTGAGTGACAAGCTCTGCTGAATTCATTTAACTTACTTTGTAAGGTATTCACAACGTCCAGGAGCGTCTTTCCTTGTGCTAGCATGAAGAAATTTTCGGCGTATTGCAGGAAGGTAATCTTATCGTTTGCTAGGCGATGAAGAACAATTGTATACACGTTGAACAGGAGGGGGCTTAAAATGTCTCCCTGTGGTAGGCCGTTGTTTACAGTGACCCTTTGATTATTTAGCAATAGAGTTCTTCGATCAAAAAGTTTGATGATCCAGTTGATATTAAGAGTGCTTATGCTGACGTTGACTAGAGTTTATTTAAGCAGGTGTAGATCCACGTGCTCGTATGCTAACGTCGAGAATGACAGCCATTTAAAACTTGGAACCCTTGTCTTTTTCTAAAGGTGGGGAACCCTTGTCTTTTTCTAAAGGTGGACTTGATTTTCCTGTATGCATAGCAATTCGGGGATAAGATGTTATTTTGTTCAATAAAACGGTCCAGTTTATTTTTGATCAGTTTGTTTATTATTTTAATTGGTACACTGATTAACAAAGTCGGTCTGTAGCTGCTGAGTTGTGTTCTATTCTTGTTGTTGTTTTAATCGTGACCTTAATGGGGCAATGTCCACTGTTGCACAGGTCGTCCTTGATCAGGCACTGGTAGGTCTGCTCGAAAGACACGTTTGACACGGTAGCGTCTGGCGAGGTCTGATTCCATTTCCATTCTTTT
>OZ017740.1:226748289-226778289 GCA_963969285.1 Odontomyia ornata | reverse complement strand
GCTACTATTGCAGTTATGAGGCGGGAATATATCCGAGCATGTTTTATGTGTTCGCTCGCAACTAATTACTAATTGCAGTAATTTACCAATGCAACAGCTTGTCATTTTACGTTGGTTGCGACCAGTGCACATCCCACGTCTATTTTATCGTGGGATGCAGAGTGCAGAGTGTGTGGTTAGGGTAGTGAGTGCCATCGAGAGCGATTGCATTGATCGCAGCGGAATTTTGGGGTGAAAAATTCTATTGTGAGTTTTGTGGATGGAGGGAGGATTTTGTGTTGTAGCCTAAACCCAAACGGGAGCACTTCAGGTAAATATACTTTTGGACGAGGTTAACTGGTGATATAACTTAGTTCTTAATTCTCGCTAGACCAATTGAATCAGTGCGCCGCTAATGCTTAGCCAATTTGCGGGTGGTCGTGTATCGGAAGGCGATGGAAATGTGATGCTTTCGCCGGTCCGTCATAGGAAATTCATACGCTCGACACATGTCGGCCACGATTGCAATGAGGATGGAAAAAATGGCCAGTTCGATGTAGAATTTCTGCGACATAGTTTTGGAGGTTAGTAAAGCGCGTTTAAAATTATTGAATCTTTTGATTATACTCGTAAAAAAAACAACAAAGAAAGAAACGAAGAGACTTCTAGGGACTCCAAAGTCAATAGATGAGTTAATAAAATAAGAAAAAGTTGTCGGAGACACGTACCACCTGCGAGAAACAAACAGGCGAAATTATATTAGAATCCACTTATCATTAGATTCGACACATGTATTTAATGGTAGTTTGAGCCTTAACCACCCACATACTCGTATATCCGGGAGAAAATAATTTTATTGATAAACGAAAGTAGAGGATGAGGATGAGACGCATTGGCAGGATCGTATAAGCTCTGGATTTGATCGCCTAGTTGCCTTGGCTTCCACCGAATTCGACAAAACAAGACGATCAATAGAAAACGACACGGCCCCTTCGATCAGCTGTAATACATCTCCAGACTCGGGAATCACACACGGAAGCAACAGCGATACGCGAACGCTTCTTACATCATCCTCATCTTCGTCGCAATTGGACATCGCAGTTGGACCAGTCGTTTCCACCACTGGACGAAGCAGCAGTTTAAGCGATCGAAGAAGCGACAGCACAAAATGCATTGACACGGTGCCGATAATAAAAACCTCTCCGTCTGATCCTATAGATAGCCCGCCATTGTCTGAAGCAGGTTTACCCAGAACTCCGTCCCCCTCACCAGCAACTCCTCCTTTATTGCCAATTGTCTCAAATACTGCGAGTTCGCTGCTGCTCTCCTCTTCCTGCCCCAACGTATCTCAAACGCAGCCCAATGCTCTGAGGATTCCAATCAGGTATCAGCGACAATCATCCGAAAAGAAAAGAAAAAGTTCCGAGACCGAACATGGGAGTACGACTACGATGACTATGGATATGGTGGCGATCAATGAGAGGAAGACGGGCGTCATCGATCGGGGAGTCCAATTCATCACAAATCATTGAAATTTCGCGCAAAAGGAAAAGACTGGGACTGGTCAAATGAAGGTAAAATGAAGGGCAGCCACGACGACCGTTCTGTTTCATAAGTTGTGATTAGTGCAACGTTTTTATTTGTTATCAATTCCATTGTTGAAATGTATTTATTTTAATTTGCTAAATATTCTATATTCGGGGACTGCAGAATTAATCATAAACTTGGCGATTTATTTTATCGAAACAAAACAATATCCCGCAGAATAGTTGCTGGAGTGAAGGGACAGTAATCTCTTCAATTTCAATATCCATTTTTCGAACGTGTTCTCCTTTAGACTCGTTCTGTCATGAAATAAGCAGGTTTTCAGGATTTTCGACTCTCTTTGAAACTTAGGGACCAACTGAGTACAAAGCGTGTAACCTTATTCACATAAATTCATTAATTCAACGCAAGAGCTCCGCATCAGAGATTACATTGTGAGTTCTCTAACGTTAGACATTCCGATAGAATGGTCTCTGACAAAATAGTAGCAATTGAGTTCAAATCCCTACAGTCCTTAAATTCTTTAATACCCTGCCAAAACAAACTGCCGCGAGTTAGCGTTTTCTTTTATTTATTTTTAAGCACAAAATACATTTATTGACATTCATTTAATATGGTTAGCAGAGAATATTATGCATTAAATCTTCGTTAGGATTATTGAGAAAATTAAGCAAATTGTTTTGCATTTAGTTTCGAGCAGAAAATGTATACATAAATGACGGAAAGTAGAGATATATTGCTGTAGTTCTTCGTATAGTAGTTGTATAATTTAGTGGAACGAATTAAGCCGCGAATGGGACGAGGAAAAACTACTTAAGAGTAAAAAAACTAAATTATAAAAATATCGTAAGCGCAAAGTCTTGAATAATGTCTATAAGTTAAATGCAAATAATTAGATAAACCTTTAATTAGCACTCACATTATTCATATTTATGTTGTTCTAAATATCAATATAAGCATAGTGTTAAGTAACTAATTTATCGTGAAGAAAAAAAAAATATATATTTAAGGGAATAAAATCTTTCTCGGCACTTTGTCAATTGCGTTAGTGTCTAAACAAAAAAAGAACGAGAGACAATTTGCGTAGTAATACCAAGAAATAGTTTTCCCAACTTTGTGCGTACGAAGCATATTTCAGTCGCACTTGTATAAACTTTATGGTTTTGTATACAAATCTTAATAGAAACGTGAATTTTTAGTAAATCGGGTTTTTGACTAGCTCAGATTGGCGATTGGAATGTGCGCAATTGACGGAATTCTTGTTTTCAAGCGATTATTGTGTTTTATCGTTAATTTGGAGAAATATTTTAATAAGGTCCCACACCGTAACTAACAGAATATTGTAGAAATTTAGTGCTAAAAATCCTTAAATTATTGCAAAGTTAAGAGTGTAAAAAGAGACTGAAATGTCATCGTATATAATTTTTCAATTTCATTTAGCGTTAATTGATAACTTATCGATCACGCCCATGGAGGTATAAGATAAAATATAGGCCCATACGCATCAACCGTATCCGAACCTCATGAATAAATAGCAAATTCATCAATGCATCACTTTACTATAGTAGTGAATCATTAATTCTTGAACTTTGTCTAGAAATGCTTTATGTTCAGTATTCATTGCTTATATTGGCTATCATTCGAACGATAGTATTTTAATAAATTTAGGAGCGATTTTAAGGTATAGACAATTATTGTAGACTATTTGTTTTTCCGAATTTATGACTACACTTAACAGTAAACTTTTGTTTCTTAAAACCATGTCTTCATTAATTCTATTTGACAGCATTATAAATAATTCGAATGTTCAAGTTGGCACAGCTTTTACACTTTACAAACAGTGAGAAAAAGTTGGAACACACACGGATACACACTCTATATGTCTTATACCTCTAGGATCACGCCACCTAAATATTTTGCACATATTATCGAAAGAAAAAGTGTAATAAGATTTATGTATTCAAATTTATTCATGGATATCTAAATAACAAAATGAATTACTAACGAAAAAAATAGACTTTCCTTTCCAGTAGTTCTGCTTTTCAGCGGGAAATGAGGTGCAGGGTAAGTATGCCGTCGCGAGGGTAGGGTTTGAAAAAAATCCGCTGAGGTCGGTTTCACGTTGCGCGCGGTACGCGGTATCTTAGTTGTTTTTGATTTTTCTTTAACGTAGCTTTCGTCGGGTTGAGTTAACGTAGTATACTTTTCGGTACCGCGTCGGAAATTCGGGAACGCGAAGTAAAAATTAGGTTTTTGTTCTTGACTGGTTGATGAAGAAATACGGTTATGGAAAATTTCATGAAGAGGATATGGTCCTGTAAGCGTGTCGTAGTAGTTATTTGTCTGATGTTAGTTTTTGCTATTAACGGCATATCTTCCTCTTAACAATGAAATAAACATCCGACCATTTATATCAAAAAATAGCATTTTTCTTTTAATATCAAAATAACACCTCTTATGGGAAAACCCAATATCAACCATAAACACGTGTTATTTTTGTTGTAATTCCATATAATTGAAATGGCTATAACTCACTTGATTATGATTCGATCTCAATTAAATTTTGTGAACATATATATCTTATGTCAGTTTATATAATTGCGAAATTTCAAGAAGTTTAAAGGTACCGTTTTGGTTTTATGGGCAAAAATGTAAAATCTTAAAATCATACTATTATTAACAAAGTTGAGCGAATTTCGATTTCTGAGGTATTTGATGCCCTTGTACTCATAAAGGACCACGTTCGCGATAATTTTCAGATTTTTCGGCTGAAAGGTGTCCAATCGCGAGGGGGGGGGGGGGGGGGAACACAAATTTTGGGTACATTTTGCCTTCCTCTGGACCCCCTAATTCATAAAATGATTTTTTTATTTCAGATTCTAAAAGTTCTAAATAAGACCTTTAATTTGATACCCCACTCGACTACCTTTGATTAAAAAAAATTTAAGGGCCAATTCGTTATAAGCGGGGGACCCCCCTTAAAAAAAATTTTAAATTTTTTTTAAGACCTTAACTTTTGAGAGACCATCACTTTTGACCTTTTCACAAAGTTTGATCATTCTAGCTACTATAGGTTCTGAGGAATTTAGCTGTGACGCACGGACAGACTAGTAGGTCTTTGTAAAAAAATTTTTTACAAAGACCTAAAAAAGTATACAAACATCTAGCTGAAAAAGTAAATACATAAATGAATATATATATATATATATATATATATATATATATATATATATATATATATATATATATATATATATATATATTCATAAATGCATATATATATACACTTGCCAGAAAAAGTATCCGTACATGCAAGATAACAAAGTTATCGTTGTATTAAAAAGGACATGTGCACTTAATTTGAATGCTTTCTTTTATAATATAAGATCCACACGTTTGCATGATTCCCAGTATGTTTCATAATACTTACTATTTAAAAAGACTTGAAACTCGAACAAAATCAATTTATGGCAATAAAATAGACCAGAAAAAGTATCCGCATAGAACAAACTGGGGGATTCCCCACTTCCCATCCAACCTTCTGAGTGTGCAGTGAGTTTAGTGAGTGTTTGAGAAGGAAAGTTAACCTATAAAATTCAACGAAGAACCACAATTTGAATAAAATAAAATCTTTTCACTTTTGCGATTATAAATTAATTCTAATAGGGTTGGTAAATCCCCCGAACAATTCAGATTTGAGTACAGTGAGATATAATTAATCATTTAAAGTAGAGCCAAGTGAAATCAAAGCCAGTATAATGATGTTGGACCTACCGTGGATACGGGGGTTGGAACTTCCCTGTTTTGGATACGTTTGTTAAGGAAAATTATCTAAAAGAGTAAATTTCCTTACCTAACCAAGCGGCTTTCCGCAGATATTTGTTGGCGAGAGCCGGAGCTCACTAGCGCCATTCTTTCTAATAAAAAAAAAACACACTCCTTTGTCGATCTCGACAAGTCCCTGAGAATATTACTTTGCGCGCAGCGAATCACCGCGACTTTTAGTTTATGTGTATTCGCTGCAAGGCACAGCGTTATTGATTATTTTATGCTGCAAGACACAGCAAATTCCAAAAAATCAAATTGAGCTGCGAGGCACAGCTATGATTTAAACTCTAGGAGTTCTGGTTCGGAAATTAAAATTTTATTTACAAGTCTTTGCCTTTTATACTATTCTAAAGTCTTATTCTACATTTTTCTCTCACCTAATTAATTCCATAAACTTATTACTCGCTATTCTACACTTCTAACCTACTTTGCTTCACATTTAATAAATACATTCGATACTTCAATTTCAATACCCTAATTTAACTCTATGGTATTATCCATGACCAACCAATAAATTAGTCATGGTTAATACCAGTGTATCTGACCCCTGTCTGACCTGTGTGCTGACCTACATCAACACTCCATACACATACATTACTCATATCATGAATGCACGTGTCCACAAAACGTCTTCTTTTCATATTCCCATTCATGCGCTTGAGTTTTATTTTTCTTTCGAAGCGTGCCATAAATTATCAACAATGCAAAGAACACTTGTTGGATTGCATTGGTTTTATCTTACCGCGTACCCATGCGCATGAATGGTCTACGAATATTTTTCTGGGTTGTCATTTGACACCTACATGAAAACAATCTACTTTCGTAGTTGTACATTAATTATTCGTCTTATCTGAAGATGAATGTGCATTGTATGTACATTGATATTCAATGCACGTAATGGTTATTATTTTAGGATGAGTAATTTCTATAGATAATGAATAACGTATGAATATTTATGTTATTCAATATCAATAATCAAAATTATGTGTTCGTACATTACACCCTAACCCTTAAGATGAGTATTAGTATTTAAAATATTTAATATTAAGACGAATCTAATATTTGAGTTGTAGTTAGCTTAAAGCTAATATTTCGTAAGTATCTATTGTTATTGATTTATCTCACATAATTTTACTCTATTTTTATGTATTGTCTTATGGAGTCCATTAATGTCAATTGAAATATTACAATCATTAATATCTACTACTTTGTATGGTCCTTTATAAGGCGGTTGATGTTTTTCCCTATTTTCGTTTTTGACCAATACTAGATCACCAATTTTTACATGAAGAGGGTTTATACCATTTTGTTCTAGAACCCGTTTTCGTTTTACATTCTCGATTATATTTCTGGCTTTAGTAATTGAAATTTTTAACCTAAGTCTTAGTTCCCTGGCATAATCATCTAGGTTATAGACTTTCTCATCGTTCTCAATTATGTCACTTGGAAGATATGGAAGCTTTCCAAATACCAATTCGTAAGGTGTATAGTTGGTGTCCACATGTGGGGTGGTATTATACGCAAACGTATAATATGGAACCCATTTGTCCCACTGCTGGTCATCAGCAAAAGAGTACATATATTCATTCAACACTCGATGATTTCTTTCGACCGACCCTAATGTCTGGTGATGATAAGGTGTTGAGAATATTTGCCTGATTTTTAACTACTCACATATGTCACTCATAAGCCTATTGGTAAATTCTGTTCCTAAATCGGTCTTAAGCACCTTAAAATGTCCAAATTTCAATATGAAATTATCAACTAATCCTACAGCTATAGTTTTCGATTCCTTATTTTCTATCGGAAAGGCAACTACAAATTTAGTAAGCTCACATTGTAATGTCAAGATATATCTATAATTATTTGAAATTCTCAATGGTCCTACAGTGTCTATTTGTATTGTTTCAAAACTAGTCGATGGTGTTTCCGTTTTCACCATTTTTTCTTTTGTGTGTCTTACCTGTTTGTTAGTCAAACAAGCTACACATTTATTAATATGCGACTTAACCATACTGCCCATCGCTTTCCAGCAGTATCGTTGTTTAAGTTTCAGCAAGGTTTTCCGAATTCCTAGGTGTCCTCCATGCGGAGAGTCGTGATACTCCTCTATTAGCTTTTTTTGTTCAAGTTTATCTACTATTCTGATGGGTGGCTTGTATATCATTATTTTTAGCTTCTTTTGCGTACGCTCATTTTGTTGCAACATAGTGAAAATTTTCTTAAATGCTCTTTTGTCAATAGATTTAAGTATAGCATCGTCATTTGATAATGAGAGTTCACTGATATTCTCTTTATTCGCGAACCTCAATAGCTTCTCCAAAATCGAAACGAGTTTTGAGTTTAGATTATCACTACTGATCTCATTTTTCTGGTTAACCATATTATTCATTGTTAGCTTCTCATTGACGGAAACGGATTTCACATCAGGTTTATCGCTACAATGTATTTCGACAGTATCTTTTGTACGCACAATATTGACTTTATCTTCTTTTATTCTGCGCAGAATAAACTTAAGTTTCATTACACCGGTGATGTCTGACAAACTCGTGCAATCCCAACAGTAGAGTTGATCAGGTTCTACTTGCTTGTGGGTGCTCTCGTTGTTGACAATCTGTTTTTGCTTTTCAGCATTATTCGCCATACCCCTCGTGATAGCTAATAGTTTCTTTTTTGCATTTTCGTCATTCTCAGGAGGTATCATCGCTTTCAAAGTATTAGAGTCTAGCTCAATTCTTGATAAAGCGTCTGCATTTGTGTTCATGCTACCTTTCTTGTACACAATGGTGAAGTCGTAATCGGATAAGTCGACACGTATCCTAGTCAGTTTTGATGAAGGATTTTTATGTGTAAATAAAGATACCAGTGGTCTATGATCTGTCACGACCACAAATTTCCGTCCATATAAATATGGCCTGAAGAAATTTATTCCCCAATGTATGGCTAAGAGTTCTTTTTCAATAGTAGGCTTATTTACATCGTGTTTAGCCAATGATTTACTTGCATAGGAGATAGGTAAGTCTTGACCTATTTCACCTTGGGATAGCACTGCGCCTAGAGCGTAGTTAGATGCATCCGTCGTCAAGATAAATGGCTCATCAAAATTTGGATATTGGAGTATCGGTGGTTCTATCAGCTTCCTTTTCAAAGTTTCGTATGCCTGCTGACATTCTTCCGTCCAGACAAAAGCTACATTCTTCTTTAGTAGAGAATTTAAGCTCTTTGCTGTTTCAGCAAAATTCGGTATGAAACGCCTATAATAATTGCAGAATGCTACGAATCTGCGTACCTCGTCTGCATTTTTCGGAACAGGGTAGTTTTTGATCGTATTATGTTTAGCTGGATCGGTTTTAATACCTTCACTGGTAATCAAATGACCCAGGTATACTACCTCTGACCTTAAGAATTGACATTTGCTAGGGCTCAGCTTCAAATTATGCTGGCGTAGTCTTTGTAATACTTTACAAAGATTAGCATTGTGGTGTTTTATGCTACAACCGAATACGATAACATCATCAACATACAAAAATGCTTCATGGCTAAGCCCACTAAGAGCTATGGTTAACATTCTTTGAAAACTGTTGGACGAAATTTTAAGCCCAAATGGTAGTCTTTTAAACTGATAGTGCCCATCACCAGTGGAGAATGCTGTCAATGGCCTTGACTCCTTTTCGAGTTCAATTTGATGAAAAGAGCTAGTCATATCCAGCGTAGAAAAATACTTTGCTCTACCTAGCTTGTCTAAGACGTCTTCAAGTCTCGTTAATGGAAACTTGTCATTGACTATCTTATCATTAAGCTTGCGAAAATCCACAACCAGTCGCCATTTTGCTTTCCCGTCCGTGCTTTTCTTTGGCACTACTAACAGTGGCGAATTGTATGGGCTGTTGGATGGTTCAATGATGTCACTGATCTCCAGATCTCTAACCTGTTGAAGTATTTCCTCGTTCTGGGCATGAGGCAATCTGTAATTTTTGATATAGACTGGATTACTGTCTGTAGTCAGTAATTTTTGCTTATAAAAGTTGTTAGTAGCTAGCCTCTCACCATCCAAATGGAATACATCTTGATACTCCTTTATTATCTCAAGCAAGGTGTGCATTGCGGGTTTATCTAAATTATCCTTATCTATAACTTCGAGAAGTCTCTTAAATCGATCTTCGCTGTATTTTAGTTTTTCCGTCTTGAAAATGTCGTAATCTCGCAACGGTTCAACTTCTACATTAAAATGATTTAAGACAATATCTTTATCTGTAGTATTTAGAATCTTAACATGTCGTACACCTTTTACAGGTATTATTGTATTCCCTATGAATACACCCTTCTCGACTTCAGTGTTCAGTACTATACTATCTTCCTCAATTTCTATATTAATTGGAACTACCGTCTCTGTTCTTGCAGATACGCTAACCTGGGGATAACCATGCCTTTGTGTGTCCATAGGCAACACAACATCTTCATCGTCAACGCTAAAGGTTATTGTAAATGTTTCATAATCAATCTTACACCAATAGTTGACCATCAAGTCACGACCGATAATGCCATCTGTACTTATCGGAAAATCGTTGTTCACAATGTGAAAGGATTCTATAATCTTGCGCTTCCCGAGTAATAGTTCTAAATCACATGTCCCTAGGGATGTGGTTACTTCCTTAGTTATACCCGTAAGTCTAATTTTATTATTACTTTCTATCTCATAACGTAGGTTAGTGCAGATATCATTTTTACATATTGACACATCAGCCCCTGTGTCAATTAAAAACAATAAATATCTGTCCGCATTGAAATTGTAAATTCTAACATAATTTGTACAATTTTCAGTTATGCGGTAGATTTTTCGTTCATCTATTGTGATTTTTATTCCGGGAGGTTTTCTATGTCCTCTCCGGAGGTCTGCACGTTTCCCTGGTCGGTTACAACGCGTACGTTTCTCCTTCCACCGTAGTAGTTCCCACCATTATTATTATTGTTACGATTCCTATTTCTTCTATTATTACGTCTATAGTTCCCGTTGTTATCAGAGCGGTCATAATTGTTATTGTTATATCGATTATTCCTGTTGTCATTCCGATCACCATTTCGGTTACTGTTATAACTATCATTCTTATTGGATTCTCTGTTTCCATTCCTATTGCTACCGTTACTATCACCATTGTTCCGATTGCGATTATTGCGCCTTCGATCTTTCCTATCAGAAGTACCATTGAAATGCATTATACTATTAGTGGATTGGTTTTCAGCATTTTCTAGCTCTTGGGCAAGAGATACCGCTTCAGTGAAACTTTTGGGCCTAGCTGAAAACACAGTATTTCTCAGTTGATCGTTTAAACCGTTTTTAAAAACAGTTAGCGCATAGGTTTCGTTCATCTGAGCGATCACTTTCTTTTCCCCTGCAGAAGCTCGATCACCCAGCTCTTGAATCTGCAATTGGTTTAATTCATCCACCAAATTCAATATTTTATCCTTGAAAGAACTGACTGAAGATTTCTTTTGAAATGAATTACTCAGCATTGTGTGAATTTGTGGAACTGTTTTAGTGTTCCTAAACCTGGATGTTAATTCTGATTTTAAAGAATCAAAAGTTGTAATGGAGGAACCAGATAGGGATAGCCTAACTGTGGCACTTAGCTTAACATTGGTAACAAAATATAATAAACTAACCCTGGCAGTTGCAGATAGTGTGGAATGAAGAATTTCCAAAATCTTGAGAAAAGGGTCCAATTCTCTATATTTGCCGTCAAAGACAGGGATGATTTTCATGGCTGTCTCTAAATTGAAGTCTGCCATGGCAAATCTTTCCTCTAAAATCGGTAGGCTAGATTCCAAATCTTCACTTATTGATTGTTCGTGAACCTCTTCTACAGAAAAACCTTGTTTTCCTAACTGCAGCCAAATTTCTCCTTCCAAAATAGATGATTGTGCCTTGAACTTAAGCTTGAGATCAAGAACTTCAGGGCTTTCGTCACTACAATCTTGTAAAATTTCACCGAACTTCTTCCTACGTGTTTCTAAATCATTTAATTTCGTCTTTAGGGTCTCAAACGTATATAAACTTTTTGAACATTTTTTAAAATTCCTCAAAACCCTCTCATTCTCAATTACTATTAGCTCCAGAAACTCCATTAATCAATACACATTACAAAAAAAATAATCAAATTATCATCAGACCGGAAACATAGGACTCAAATAGAAAACTCTTAACCCTTATTGTGAAGTGAAAGATCTATAAAAATTCTTTTCATACATTTATACTCCTATTCAATCTTTTGACAACATAATTCTTGTTGTGTCGGTGGTACAAATAAAAGATGACAATTATTATTACAAAGACTGCCGTTGTGGCCAATGATTGTTGATACTGTTCGATGAACGTGTTTTCGACTGAACAGCTGTTTCCCATTGCTGCCAATACGTTTTCCTAGGCTTCAATTCCAGTAACTGCTGCTGAAGGATCTTCCTGTTTTCACCTTTCGCCAGCTTCAAATTCCTGTGTAGCTCTGCTCGCTCTCTTTTTAATTTCGTCTTCCGTCCTCCTCTTTGTCGTCGTATCTTTGGAATCGTCTCCAAAATATCTCGTTCCTTTGGTCTTGGCTTTCTGAAGTACGGCTCAATACTTCGCGGCTTGGGTCCTCTCAGGTCTGATGTGCCGATCTTCGTGGGGATGTAGGGTGGTGGAGATTGCTGCCTTCCCTTAATTTGTTTTGGAACGTACTCTTGTTCCGCTCGTTGCACGCACCTTTCGAATATCTTATCGAACTCTTCCCAGTTCGAATCCAGCTCTAATGCATCGTCGCTTTCGGAGTTCGCAGGATCGCCATATAATGATGTTGGACCTACCGTGGATACGGGGGTTGGAACTTCCCTGTTTTGGATACGTTTGTTAAGGAAAATTATCTAAAAGAGTAAATTTCCTTACCTAACCAAGCGGCTTTCCGCAGATATTTGTTGGCGAGAGCCGGAGCTCACTAGCGCCATTCTTTCTAATAAAAAAAAAACACACTCCTTTGTCGATCTCGACAAGTCCCTGAGAATATTACTTTGCGCGCAGCGAATCACCGCGACTTTTAGTTTATGTGTATTCGCTGCAAGGCACAGCGTTATTGATTATTTTATGCTGCAAGACACAGCAAATTCCAAAAAATCAAATTGAGCTGCGAGGCACAGCTATGATTTAAACTCTAGGAGTTCTGGTTCGGAAATTAAAATTTTATTTACAAGTCTTTGCCTTTTATACTATTCTAAAGTCTTATTCTACATTTTTCTCTCACCTAATTAATTCCATAAACTTATTACTCGCTATTCTACACTTCTAACCTACTTTGCTTCACATTTAATAAATACATTCGATACTTCAATTTCAATACCTTAATTTAACTCTATGGTATTATCCATGACCAACCAATAAATTAGTCATGGTTAATACCAGTGTATCTGACCCCTGTCATCACGTGCATTCAGTCATTATGATTCAAGTGTGCTGACCTACATCAACACTCCATACACATACATTACTCATATCATGAATGCACGTGTCCACAAAACGTCTTCTTTTCATATTCCCATTCATGCGCTTGAGTTTTATTTTTCTTTCGAAGCGTGCCATAAATTATCAACAATGCAAAGAACACTTGTTGGATTGCATTGGTTTTATCTTACCGCGTACCCATGCGCATGAATGGTCTACGAATATTTTTCTGGGTTGTCATTTGACACCTACATGAAAACAATCTACTTTCGTAGTTGTACATTAATTATTCGTCTTATCTGAAGATGAATGTGCATTGTATGTACATTGATATTCAATGCACGTAATGGTTATTATTTTAGGATGAGTAATTTCTATAGATAATGAATAACGTATGAATATTTATGTTATTCAATATCAATAATCAAAATTATGTGTTCGTACATTACACCAGTTCCTTAGAGTTCATACGTCACAGGTAAGAGTTTTCACTTATTAATGCCATAATGGAAGAACAACCAAATAAAAAGAAGGTACCCCCCGACCCTGGGGAAAGGAAGGAGACTACTTTGAGAAAATCAATGAGGAAATAGATGCCAAAAGAATAAAAAGAAACATCAAAGGCGACACCACGTGTAAGGTCAATAGCCTCAATACAAATGCTAACGCTAGTTTCAACGAACCAATGGACACGTCTGAAACGGAAAAAACCAGTGAAATTGCTAACGGTAAATTGTCTAGCGCTCCTAAAAACATCGAAAAAAACAACAGTAACAGAAACCACGCCAACCATATCCACGCCAATGGAAGACATCGAAAACTTCATGGCGGATACTTTAAACAAAGCAGCTAAACCTAAAAACAACATTAAGCAGATGCTGAAAGAACATATGGCAACTTTAAAGGAAAGCGACAAATAAACAGCGGAATCAACGAAAAAAGGACAAAACATCAACAAATATGACACGAGGAAAAAATTCTTTGTACTAATGGACCTTTCCAAAGAAAAGGCTAATGAAAAAATGAGACTCACTCCAATGGCTTTCTACTCAATGAACAAAAACATGAATATAAAGAACATCAAGGACATTAAACAGGTAGGGTACAACAGGATCAAACTAATGTTCAACAAACCTGAGGATGCCATTTGATTTCCATAAATTCGTTCCCGATTCTATTATATGGTTTAGCTTTAACTTCTATAGTTCCAGCCCAAGATCAATATCCTTGACTACTGTATTGATACCCATTTTTAAAACAAATCTAGTGATAATCATTACATTAATACTCAATCAATCTAATGATTATCACCCGGAACAAATTTACTGCAATAGCAATAAATTTTACTTGAGAACATAAATATTTTGAACATGAAACCTATTTCATTCATACCTTAAAATGTAACATGAATCACATACGAAGACTCATTATGGAAATTCATTCACACTTAATGTGTGAACTGAAATCTCATTTTTCCTTTTCATTACGAATGGCACGCGACACTTGAGATTTAATACATAAGTCAATATTGCCCGTATGTCGAAGAACCAAGTGCATGACTATGTGCAAGGATGATTCTTGTGGGTTCACGTCTGTCATTTTCTGTGGTCGTGTTTTGGTTGCATGAATAATAAAATCCAGAATTGGATCATTTTGAAAATCAATATGAGTGTAATTTATGACCAAGAAATTCTTATATTTTATGTTTAGCTTGTAAGAAATGAAATGTATAAATATCGATGTAAGACGTGAAAATACATAGAGTTTTACTGCGGAACCGCTGCAAATTGTAGCGAAAGTATATTTGTTTAGAAACCATGGCGTTCGTGGAGTTTAAAATTCCTCGCCATAATCCTCTACGGCCCAGCCGCTTGGTTAAGTAAGTAATTTAAAAATTTCCAAATTAAAATAATAATTCTAGCTTAAATCCCAGTACGGAACAAGCTAAAGAATTGGAAAGACGTATTATTTTATGGCAATCCTGCTTTCTCAAACCAAGAATCTTCTGAAGATGAAGATACGGTCGAAAAAGATAAACAATATATCAACGAGGCGTTCGAAAAACTATTGAAGCGTGCAGAAGAATATGTGCCGGTGGCGATACGAAAATCAGACCAACTTACACCACCTGATGTACCAACGGAGATAGGTACGCCAGATCTGCAAGGACCGAAGCCACGTAGAACTGAGCGGTATTTGAAGAAACCCACCAAACAGCAAGACATCGAAGCGCCAATCCCGAAGAAGCGTCGACCAATAGGAGGTCGAAGGACGAAATTGAAGCGCCAACGGGCAGAGCTGCATAGGGTTATCAGAATCTCGGTTGGAGATCAAAAAAGGCAGTTGCACCTCAAACCAAAGCAAAGATTTTCGAATAAACATGGGGAATAATTGCTCAGTGGAGAATACTTTTGTGGAGCGATACCAGCAATCATTGGTAACAACCGGCATATTTGCGGTAGCATTGTTATGTTCTATTTTTATAATAAGCAAAGTAAAAATTATGTTATGAAGAGGATTAATAGGAACATGAATGTATAGATCTGTATATATGTTATATCGTATAAATTATATTAATAGTATGAAATTGGCCTTACTTTTTATCCTTGTTGAGAATGTTATATAAAATTTTGATTGGGCTTTATGTTAGAATTGTTTAGTTGGATAATTAATCTTGGTGTCTTGTTTTTTTTATTGATTTATGGAGCTGTTGGAGCAGATTTCTGAAAACAAAAGGACTTTATATAACCTAAAAAAATGTGCAAAGAGTTTGTATACATTTGAAACCCTTCAGGCAAAGTTAGAGGAATTAAAAATTAGGCCGAGAAAAATTCAATAACGCGCTTAAGAGTTGTAGTGAGGAAGACTCTAGGGTTCTAGATCTTAAATTGAAATTCAGAGCACAATCATCAATTTTAGAAAGAGAAATTTGGATACAGCTGAGCAAACAAGGATACTCTATAGAAACCCACAAAGAAGAATCAATTAGTGAGGATTTAGAGTCATTTACCATTTCTTGAGGAAAACCTTACCATGGCTGATTTTAACCTAGAAACGGCTATGAAGTTGATCCCTATTTTTGAGGGCAAATATAAGGAATTACATCCGTTCCCGAAGATCTTAGAAATTTTGCACACGACCTAGTCAGCTAATGCAAAAATTAG
This sequence comes from Odontomyia ornata, assembly GCA_963969285.1. NCBI lineage: Eukaryota > Metazoa > Arthropoda > Insecta > Diptera > Stratiomyidae > Odontomyia > Odontomyia ornata. The sequence goes on along the minus strand of OZ017740.1, from coordinate 226,762,308 downwards.
CTTGATAGACTTTGTTGTAAATGTGAAACTGAGTGCCACCGTCAGGCTTTCCTTGGCAACACTTCCATTTTAACTTTTGACTCTTTAAAATCAGAGTTGTAGAATCGTTTCAAAAATGATAAAATTGTCACTTCTGAGCGGTAATTACCAGAAAAAATCTTCTCTGAACTCCTACAAAGACAAGATTCTGAATTTGGTTGATAAACTTAATCAGCTGCAAATTCAAGAATTAGGCAGGCCCAGGCCGCTAATGAAAAGAAGATAATAACGCAAATGAATGATACATATGCCTTAATCGTCTTCAAGAACGGACTAAATGATCAGCTGAGAAGCACCATCTTCTCAGCAAGACTAAAAAGCTTTGCTGAAGCCGTGTCCCTTGCGCAAGAGTTGGAAAACGCAGAGGCGCAAACTATGAATAGCGTGATGCATTTCACTAGTGATTCAGGCAAAAAAGGTAGAAAACAAGATAACCGCAATAGAAAAACAACAGTTCTAAGACTAGCTCAAACAACAGCGACTCGAAAAGATATAATAGTAATCGTAATTATAGTGACAGCAACAGCAATAGTGGCAACAGTACTGATACGAACAATCGTTACCCTAATAACCGAAACAATGACAATATAGAGGCCGTAGGCGTATTAATAGAAGAAACAACCGTAGTAATAACTATAGTAATGACAACAGTTATGGGAATTACAATAATGCACGAAGGAATGTACACATAGTTACCGATCAGGGAAACGTGCAAGGTTCCGGAGAGGATCCTCAGAACCTCCCAGTTTAAAAACTCTACAACAGAAAGAAAAATTTATAGGATTACTGAAAATTGTACAAATTTTGTAAGTATTTACAGGTATATATAATTTTTTTTTAATATTAAAAGTATAATAGTTGTTTATAATTAAATGTGTTCATTGTGACATAACGTTATATGCTTTTACCCTATCTTTATGTATTGATTTGTGGAGCCCATTAGCATTAATTATTACATTACTATTCTCAATGTTTACAACTTCAAAAGGACTCTTGTAAGGGGGCTGATTTTTCTTTCTGTTTTCATTTCTGATTAATACTAAGTCTCCAATGCTTATGTGTATAGGGTTTGTATGAATTTGATTTTGATCTCTTTTGGATTTGACATTTTGTATTATGTTCCTAGCCTTTGTTATAGATTGTTAATCTTTAGTTCTTTAGATGGTAGACCATATCCCTATTCTCAATTAAATCATTCGGAAGGTAAGGGAGTTTTCTAAAAACTAGTTCATACGGTGTATAATTGGTGTCTACATGTGGTGTAGTATTATATGCAAAGGTGTAGTACGGAATCCATGTGTCCCATTGCTGGTCATCAGCAAAAAAATACATATATTTGTTTAATACGCGATCGTTTCTTTCAACCGAACCCAATGTTTGGTGATTATACGGAGTAGAAAAAATTTGCTCTATTTTCAGTAACTCACAGGTATCGCCCATTAGTTTATTTGCAAACTCAGACCCTAAATCAGATTTCACTACTTTAAAATCTTCCATATTTTAATATAAATTTCTCTACTAGTCCTCTAGCTATTGTTTTAGACCCCTTATTTTCCACATTTCCCTGCAACTACAAATTTCGTTAATTCGCATTGTAGTGTTAGTATGTATTGGTAGTTATTCGAAATTCTTAATGGACCTACGGTGTCTATTTGTACCGTCTCAAAGCTTGATGTTGTCAGTCTCAACCATCCCCTCTTTCGTATGTCTTACTTGTTTATTAATCTGACATGCTGTACAATTTCTTATGTGAGTCTTAACCATATTGTTCATATTTTTCCACCAATATCGTTGTTTTAATTTCAGCAATGTTTTGCGAACTCCAAGATGTCCTCCGTGCGGTGAGTTCTGATACTCTTCTATTAGCTTCATTTGGTTTGTTTTATCTATTATCCTGGTTGGTGGTTTGTATATCATGATTCGGAGTTTCTTTCGCGTACTTGTTTTATATATATTTAATATTCCTTTAAATATTACTTTGCCTATAGACTCAAAAATAATGACTTCACAAGATAATGAGAGTTCATTTATGCATTCTTGATTCGCGAATCTCAATAGCTTCTCCAAAATCGAAACGAGTTCCGTCTCATTATATTTGAAATGTATTTCGCATCAGGTATATCGTTATAGTGCACTTCTATGATATCATTAGTACGTATAATAGAAACTTTCAGAACAAATTCTAAATTCATGATTCCAGTGATGTCTGACAAACTCGTGCATTCCCAACAATGGAGTTGATCAAGTTCTATCGATGTCTGGGTGCTCTCATCGTCGACTATCTTCTTTTGTATATCCTTTTTAGAGGCCATTTGCCTGGTAATAGCTAAAATTTTTTTTCGCGGTTTCATCGTTTTCTAGAGGTGTCATCGCCTTTAAGGTATCAGAGTCCAGCTCGATTCTTGATAATGCATCAGCATTGGTATTCATGCTACCTTTCTTATATACAATGGAAAAATCGTAATCAGACAGGTTTACACGAATTCTAGTAAGTTTTGACGAAAGATTTTTATGTGTAAACAAAGATACCAGTGGTCTGTGATCAGTCAGACCCACAAATTTCCTTCCGTATAGGTAGAGTCTAAAGAAGTTTATGCCCCAATGTATGGCTAAAAGTTCTTAGTCGATGGTAGGTTTGTTAATATCGTGTTTAGCCATAGATTTACTTGCATAAGAATTTGGTAAATCTTGGCCAATTTCTTCTTGCGATAGCACTGCGCCTAAAGTGTAGTTAGAAGCGTCAGTCGTTAATGTGAACGTTTGTTGAAATTTGGATACTGAGGGAGTGGAGGTTCTATCAATTTTCTCGTCAAAGTCTCGTATGCATTCTGACATTCTTCAGTCCAGTTAAATGTTACATTCTTCTTTAGTAATGCATTCAAACAATTCGCCGTTTCAGCAAATTTAGTAATAAAACGTCTGTAATAATTGCAGAGCGCCACAAATCTGCGTACTTCATCTGCATTTTCGGGACCGGGAAGTTCCTGATGGTATCATTTTTAGCTGGATCAGTCTTGATCCCTTCATTGGTTATCAAATGACCCAGGCATACTACCTCTGATCTCAAGAACTGGCATTTTTCAGGATTTAATTTTAAATTGTGCTGACGCAGCCCTTGTAATACTTTACGAAGGTTGTCATTATGATGTTTGATGCTGCAACTGACTACTATAATGTCATCAACATACAGGAATGCTTCGTGACTTAGGCCATTAAGAGCTATAGTCAACATCCTTTGAAAGCTGTTTGATGAAATTTTCAATCCGAATGGTAATCTTTTAAATTGCTAATGTCCATTACTGGTGGAGAATGCTGTCAATGGTTTAGACTTTTCCTCAAGTTCAATTTGATGAAAAGAGCTAGTAATATCCAGCGTAGAGAAATATTTCGCTCTACCTAACTTGTCTAAGACGTTTTCAAGCATCTGAAAGTAAACTTGTCGTTGACTATCTTGTCATTAAGCCGTCTGAAATCCACAACCAGTCACCATTTAGCCTTTCTATTTGCACTCTTTTTTGGGACAACCAAAAGAGGTGAGTTGTAGGGGCTTATCGACGGTTCTATGATGCCATTTATTTCAAGGCCCTTTACCTGTTGTAGGATCACTTCATTCTGGGATTGTGGCAATCTATAATGTTTTATATAAACCGGTTTTTTGTCTACGGTTTGTAACATCTGTTTGTACAAATTTTTGGTTTCGAGTTTTTCTCCATCCAAATGAAACACATCTTGAAAATTTTCTATTATCTCAAGTAAATCGTGCATCGCGGGTGTGTCTAGAATATCTTTGTTCATTATCTCTAGAAGCTTCTTGAATCTGTCTTTGGTATGTCGTTGTTTCTCCCACTTGAAAATGTCATAGTGTTTTATAGGTTCTATTTCAACGTTAAAGTTCCTTATGACAATATCTTTGTCATTAGTGTTCAATATTTTTATATGTCGAGCACCTTTTGCAGGTATGGTAGTATTTCCTACAAAAACACCCTTCTCAATTTCCGTGTTAAGGACAATACTATCCTCAGAAACTTCTATGTTAACTGGGATAATCATCTCGGTTCTGGCTGAAATATTTATCTGTGAATGTTCTTGTCTTCGTGTGTCCATTGGTAGTATGATGTTTACATCGTTTACGTTGAAAGTTATTGTAAACGTCTTGTAATCGATTTTACATAAGTAACGGATTATTAAGTCTCTGCCGATGATTCTATCCCTGCTTATCGGGAAATTGCTGTGCACAATATGGAATGATTCCTTTAACGACTGATTCCCAATTAGCAGATCTAGATAAGCTGTGCACAAGGATGTAGTTATTTCTTTAGTAATGCCCCTTAATTTAATTTTATTACTAGTTTCTATTGAGTTCTCTAAATTATATAAGATGTTTTCCTTGCAAATCGACACATCTGCTCCAGTATGGATTAAAAATAGTAGATACCTTTCTGAATTACAATTATAATGGTAAATACTTACAAAATTTGTACAATTTTCAGTAATCCTATAAACTTTTCTTTCTGTTGTAGAATTCTTTAAACTGGGAGGTTCTGAGGATCCTCCCCGGAACCTTGCACGTTTCTCTGATCGGTAACTATGTGTACATTCCTTCGTGCATTATTGTAATTCCCATAACTGTTGTCATTACTATAGTTATTACTACGGTTGTTTCTTCTATTAATACGCCTACGGCCTCTATATTGTCATTGTTTCGGTTATTACGGTGACGATTGTTCGTATCATTACTGTTGCCACTATTGCTGTTGCTGTCACTATAATTACGATTACTTCGAGTCGCTGTTGTTTGAGCTATTCCTATAACTGTTGTTTTTCTATTGCGGTTATCTTGTTTTCTACCTTTTTTGCCCGAATATATATATATGTATATATATATATATATATATATATATATATATATATATATATATACACACATATATACATGTATATATATATATATATACATATATATATATATATATATATATATATATATATATATATATATATATATATATATATATATATATATATATATGTATATATATATATATATATATATATATATATATATATATATATATATATATATATACATACATACATATATATACATATATATATATATATATATATATATATATACATATATATATACATATATATATATATATATATATATATATATGTATATATATATACTCGTATATATATATATATATATATATATATATATATATATATATATATATATATATATATATTTATATATATATATATATATATATATATATATATATATATATATATATATGCATATATATATGCATATATATATATATATGCATATATACATATATATATATATATATATATATATATATATATATAGATATAGATATAGATATATATATATATATATATATATATATATATATATATATATATATATAGATATATATAGATATATATATATAGATATAGATATATATATATATATATATATATATATAGATATATATATATATATATATATATATATATATATATATACACATACTCAAAAAAGTCTGCGTACACTTGCTGGTCGTAGCAAATATATCAATATAAAAACCTTTGCCATTTGTTTATAACTTAAAATCTTTTCTTTATTATATTCATTAAACTATATGGTACATAAATATGTAAGTCGTCACTCGTTCGCTGTTTAGAATAACCAAAATAAAAAAGTTTCTTCCAAAGTCATGAAAATCCATCCAAAAAAGTCTGCGTACACCTGAAAAAATTTATTCATTTTATTTGAAAACCACTATATTAGCTTTCAGATTTTGAACCTTAATATCTAGTAGCATAGCCTTTCCTATTAATGACTTCCTTTAGCCTATTTTGCATGGATTGAACAAGTTTGATGTTTCTTCGGCCGTTATTTTGTTCTACTCGTTCAAAATAACATTTTTTAATGACACTTTGCTAGTTATGTCATGCTCTCGAATTTTTCTTTCAATTAAATCCCACAAATACTCAAATGGGTTTAAGTCTGGTGATTGAGGAGGTGTACGTAAGAGTTTTGGGACGTTGTAGGCCAACCAAAGCCTATTTATTTCAGCTGTATGTTTGGGGTCATTATCGTGCTGAAAGAAAAATGCGTTCCCCAGCCGCAATTTCTCGGCACTTTGCTTAATATTATTTTTTTAAATATTAAGGTACCCGTATTTATCCATTGTAGATTCTATGAAAACGAGTTCCCCCACTCCACTGGCTGCCATACACCCCCAAGCCATCACACCGCCGCCACCATGCTTTACAGTGGGAATCAAATTTTCTTTATTGAATTCTGTCGAGCGTTTTCTTCATACTAATTTGCGTCCTTTTATCCCAAATATACAAAACTTACTTTACTTAAAAAACTTACGCTTTCCCAAAATTCTTTTCGCATTTTTACATAATTTTTGGCGAATGCCACTCTCTTTCGGCGATTCCGTTCCGATATGAACGGCTTTTTACGTGCGACTCGACCATGGTAACCGCCTTTTCTGAGAATTATGCGCACTGTTTCATCGCTTATTGTTTTATTGTATTTCTTTCTTATATCCTGCGCAATTTGGAACGCGGTTAATTGGGGATTTTGTTTCACAGCATTAATAATACTCCTACGTTCACGTGCTGTAAGTTTGGGAGGACGTCCTGACCGATGCCGTGAAATAATCAAACCGCTTTCTTTGCAATTAGCAACAACACTTTGGACCGAGGAATGGGTTCTCCTAACTAATTTTGCGATTTCACGAAAACTTTTTCCGTTTTCACGCAATTTTACTTTGACTTTACGCTCACTAACACTGATTTCCTTATTTTTTACTTCCATATTAAAGAATAGTCTTTTATTCACGCAAAACACACAGACAATTTTCCAATGAAGTACTGTCACGCAGAACAATGAAAAAATGAAGGCATAAACATTGCACATTTCGGGGAATCCCCAAATTTTGTGATGTGTACGCAGACTTTTTTGTGGCTGCTCACAGACTTCCAAGTATTGAAATTACTATATGTTCGATAATTCAATACATTTCTTGCAGTTCAGGCTCTTATATCGAAACGATTAAATCAAGATCACATTATTGATTCATACGATTCCAACATAATTCAGTTTGTACTAATGAGATGTACGCAGACTTTTTTGAGTAGAGATATATATATATATATATATATATATATATATATATATATATATATATATATATATATATATTGTTACATGTACAAATAATTACATGTACAAATAATTCTGCGAGCTACTGTCGCAATTATTTTCATCATCATTAAGAACGTCAACAAATGAATTTACTCGAACCCGCGAGTAAATTCAACAAGCATAATCAACATCTGCAAGCGACGTCACTCCATTCATGAATTTGCTCGAACGTACCAGGTACCTCTCGGTAGAACGTTCGCCAATATGCGAGAAATGGGTGAATACTTAGAGACCCTATATAAAGGCGAGCTGAATGAATGGGAGAATCATTCATTCGACCGCGATAAGAACTGCGAAAGTGTGTGGAAGTGTGTTTCGTGATAGTGAAGTGATTTAGGAGACAATTGCGATAAGAAATTTATGGACAAGTGTTAGATTTTATTTTAATAGTGAAAATTAAAATTAGTGAAAGTGTTAAACTGATTATTGTGCATTTTCTTGAATTAAATAAACACTTTTAACTTAAATTAAAAGACATTGCGTTTTCACTTTCCCGGAACATTAAAATTATGGGCCGCGAACCAATAACACGCGACAGTGGTGTCAAGAAGTGCGAAAGAAAAATTTTGAAAGTGAAAATTTGAACATTTTTATAGTGCACAATAGTAAAATTTAAAGAAACATTAAAAATGCCACGAAGCTTAAACTTAAAAATAAATGAATTGACCATATCGGAGCTCAAGGAGGAGTTGGAACAGCGGAATCTGGCCACACAAGGTACAAAGGCCATACTGATTGCACGCTTGCGTGACGCGATCGAGTCGGAAGGCGTGAATCTGGATTCGGGTGAGCTCTCAGATGCGGAAAAAGGCGCAGAAGGTGGAGAAGTGGACACACCAAAATCAAAGGAGTCAGAAAATGCGCTGATGCAAATGTTGATGCTAATGTCATCCAGTCTGACTGCGAAGCTTGATGAACAATCAGCGAAGTTAAATGAACAATCATCTAAGTTAAATGAACAATCATCGAAGTTAAATGAACAATCATCGAAGTTAAATGAACAATCAGTGAAGCTGGACCAACAAGCGATCGAAATCAAGGCAGACATCACACAGAAGCTGGAGAAACAGTCAACCGAAATAAAAGCGGAGCTCGGCCATCTGAACAAACAAATAAAAGGCGTCGAGGAAAAGGTTGACCAGGTCGAGGAAAAGGTTTACCAGGTCGAGGAAAAGGTCAGCCAGGTCGAGGGAAAGGTCAGCCAGGTCGAAGAGAGAATAAACCATGAGATGGAAAAAGTGAAAAAAGAATTAGAAGCAGCGAAGGCAGTAGTAACCGCCTCACCAGCCCCAATTATAACCGCAGCGCAAAGCTCATCCAGAAATGTGCAAGCACCAATATTCGATGGGCAAACGGTCTGGACTATTTACAAAACCCAGTTCGAAGCAGCCGCTCGCATAAATCACTGGAATGAGCGGGAACGAGCAACTGCATTGATTCTTGCTCTAAGAGGCCCAGCTGCCGAGCTGTTGCAGACGATCCCCGTTGAATTGCACTCAAACCCGAATGCTATAATGAATGCGCTCGACATGCGTTATGGAGACGATCATCTAAAGCAGATTTATCGGTCACAGCTAAGGCATCGAATGCAGAAGTCTGGTGAAACCCTACAGCAGCTAGCCCAAGACATTGAGCGACTGGCACTTTTGGCTTACCCAGCCTACGACCCAGAACATCGAGATGATGCAGCGACAGAAGCATTCATCAGCGCACTAAAGGACCCGGAATTGCAACAAGCCGTGCGTTTAGCTCAAAAGCAAACGGTTAAGGACGCATTGGCTTACAGTCTGAACTTTGAGGCAGCGAAAAATGTGACTCGTACCACTGCCCGGGTTCGTGAGGTAGTGACAGACGAGTGCAGGTGCGAGCGCGTGCAAATTGAGCGAGATCCGCATGTAAATGGTGCGCCTAGATGCTGGAATTGTGGAGAGAAGGGGCACCTGCAAAAAGACTGCAAGAAGCGAAGAAAATGGAGCTATTGTCCAGGATGGTGGAGATTCAGACCGTGTCAGGAGCCTAGAATGGAGGACCATCAAACTGCAAGAGCCAAATTTGTGGGGCAGAGGTTGACTAGGAGGATCGAAGTCCCCAGCACCACCATCACCGTGTCAAGACTACATCGTGGAGAAGCGGACTTATGCCTTCCGGGTCAAATTGACGGAGAACACTGCACCATAACAATCGACACTGGTGCTACCCGATCGATTATCCGACCAGACCTAGTTAGACAGCAACAACTTCACAAGGGCAGAATTTTCTCACTACGGACAGCTACGGGAGAAACTGCACCTGTTCATGGAGAGGTCAACCTCCAGATACAGTTGGGAGACCTTGTGTTCCGACATAATTTTCTGGTCGCGAACATTATGGATGACTGCATTCTCGGAATGGATTTTCTCCGACCACATGGAATCACGTTAGACTTGGGCAAACGTGTGTTGAAATGGCAGAATGTCGAAGTACTGATGGAGGATCCTAGCGTCCAAATCCCCAAGATGAATGTAGTGGTATGTACTGACACTGATGTACCGACTTCCTCCGAAAGCATTGTATGGGCCAAGCTTGATGGTGATTCTGGAGACCACCGATCTTATCTGATAGAGCCAACGAAGACATCCGCATTGCGCAGCTTGATTGTAGGACGAAGCCTTGTAAGACCTTTAAGGAACGGATATGTGCCGGTTAGAGTCCTTAACACCGCAGACTCAACCACGAGCATCAAAGCGGGAGAAGTCATCGGCAGCTGCCAGCCTGTTTCCACCATCACCTCTTTGGAAGCTTCTCACAACCATCATTGGAAAAGGAGGCAAGACACAGACAAAGCCCGGGAATCCACGTCTGCAATATTGAAGCAAGCCAAATTGCCGGTGCAGCTATTCAAGCGAGCCTCTGATCTGGTCACCAAGTACAGTGACATCTTCTCAACAAGCCCGGATGACCAAGGCCGAACGAGTTTGGTAACTCACGTCATAGATACACAGGGAGCCAAGCCGATTCGACAAGCACCAAGACGTCTCCCTATAGCCAAACAGGGAGAAGTGAGCGCGCTGATCTCGGACATGGAAAAACAAGGCATTATTGAACCTTCTGTAAGTCCATGGGCCGCGCCTGTAGTTCTAGTCAAGAAAAAGGATGGTAGCACTCGCTTTTGTGTCGACTATAGGCAGCTTAACGACGTCACTAAGAAAGATAGTTACCCGCTCCCACGCATCGATGACATCATGGACACTTTAGCCGACGCAAAATGGTTTTCTACACTCGATCTCAAGAGTGGCTACTGGCAGGTAGAAATTGACAAGAAGGACCGAGAGAAGACCGCATTTTCAGTTGGGACCGGATTGTGGCAATTCGTGGTGATGCCGTTTGGGCTTTGCAATGCTCCAGCCACTTTCGAACGCTTGATGGAATACGTGCTACGTGGTCTAACCTGGAAAACCTGCTTGGTGTACCTAGATGACATCATCGTCATCGGGAGAACGTTCGAAGAGCATGTGCGGAACTTAGAAGAGGTTTTCTCCCGACTGCGACTGGCAAATTTGAAACTTAGTCCCGACAAGTGTACCCTTTTCGCAGCTGAAGTAAAATACCTGGGACATGTCGTATCAGCTGAAGGGGTCAAAACAGACCCTGAGAAAATTGAAGCCGTGAAAAGCTGGCCAACACCAAACAACAAGCGCCAACTACGAAGTTTCCTGGGCCTGGCAACCTACTATCGAAGATTCGTCAAAGACTTTGCCAAAATAGCTAAGTGTCTTCATCAGCTAACCGAGAAAAATCGTCCGTATGTCTGGAATGAACAATGCCAGACAGCCTTTGAGACCCTGAAGGAAAAGCTATGTGAATCACCCGTACTGGCGTATCCGAAACCCGGAAAAATGTTTGTGGTTGACACCGATGCAAGCAACGGCGGTATTGGAGCTGTACTCTCCCAGCAGATCAATGGCGAAGAAAGAGTCCTCTCGTATTACAGTCGAGTTCTTTCAAAAAGTGAGAAGAACTACTGTGTGACCAGGAAGGAGCTATTGGCTATAATAGAGGCCACCAAGCAGTTCCACAAGTACCTATATGGCCAGAAATTTGTTCTTCGAACGGACCATGCATCATTGAGATGGCTACTTAACTTCAAAAACCCCGAGGGACAAGTTGCGAGATGGATCGAAAGATTGCAGTCATACGACTACGAAATTGTTCATCGAAAGGGCGGAGTTCATGGAAATGCTGACGCCCTATCTCGTCGCCCATGTCCAGCTAACTGCAAGCATTGCCGACGGATTGAGGAAAAGGAGCCGCCCGTTGATCTGCGACTGATAACGGCCGAATTCGATGAAGGTTGGTCATCGGAGGAGATTCGAAATGCCCAGCTAGCCGATGAAGACATCGGACCATTGCTCGTATGGAAGGAGACGACTGGGCGACCTGAGTGGAAGGACGTTTCAACGCATGGCGCAACCCTGAAAAGCTATTGGGCACAATGGAACTCCCTTCAGGTGGAGGGTGGTGTACTCAAGCGGAAATGGGAAACGGCAGATGGCAGCTCCTATAGGATGCAAACAATACTACCCAAAAGCCGAATCCACGATGTGGTAAAGGAAATGCATGAAGGATCCTCGGGAGGCCATCTTGGTGTTAACAAAACCTTAGCGAAATTGCGGGAAAGATTCTACTGGCTCCACGCTCGAGAAGACGTAGAGGACTGGTGTCGCAGATGCACAATTTGCGCTTCCGTCAAAGGCCCAAAACGACGACTGAGAGGACAAATGCAAACCTATAACGTAGGCGTGCCATTCGAAAGGATTGCTGTTGACATCGCTGGACCCTTTCCTGAATCTGAATGGGGAAATCGATACACGCTGGTTGTAGCTGATTATTTCAGGAAGTGGCCCGAGGTCTACCCCATTCCCAACCAGGAAGCAACTACGGTAGCCGAACAGCTAGTGTTAAATTGGGTCAGCAGGTACGGCGTGCCTTGTGAACTACATTCGGATCAAGGCCGAAACTTTGAGTCACTAGTTTTTAGCGAAATGTGCGAGCAGCTGGGAATACGGAAAACGAGGACAACACCGCTGCATCCCCAATCCGATGGAATGGTGGAACGTTTCAACGGCACGCTCAATAAACACCTTGCCAAGATGGTTGACGAGAACCAAAGGGACTGGGACCGACATATCCCACTATTTTTAATGGCATATAGAGCCGCTGAACATGCGTCGACGGGCCAAGCCCCAGCCAAAGTCATTTTTGGAAAGACTATTCGTTTGCCAGCCGATATAAAGTTCGGAACACCCCCTGAGAAACCCCAAACGGTTTCGGAGTACGCAAGTGATCTAAGACAACGGTTGAACCAGATACATCGGACAGTGCGAAAACACCTCGAATCGGCTACTGACCGCATGAAGACCAGGTATGATCTAAAGGCTAATTCTACTGGCTTCCAGCAAGATGACTTGGTGTGGCTTTATAACCCGCAACGGCGAAAGGGTAGGTCTCCAAAGTTGCAACATAATTGGGAGGGACCATACCGAGTTACAAAGCGAATCAACGACGTCGTATACCGAATACTGGAACATCGTAAGCCGAGAGCTAAAATGAAAATCGTGCATCTGGACCGTCTTGCCCCATATTACACCCAGGGAGAATTGACTACAAATAGCGACACATCTTTTCGGGGCGAAAAGAACTGAGATGGGGGCAGTGTTACATGTACAAATAATTACATGTACAAATAATTCTGCGAGCTACTGTCGCAATTATTTTCATCATCATTAAGAACGTCAACAAATGAATTTACTCGAACCCGCGAGTAAATTCAACAAGCATAATCAACATCTGCAAGCGACGTCACTCCATTCATGAATTTGCTCGAACGTACCAGGTACCTCTCGGTAGAACGTTCGCCAATATGCGAGAAATGGGTGAATACTTAGAGACCCTATATAAAGGCGAGCTGAATGAATGGGAGAATCATTCATTCGACCGCGATAAGAACTGCGAAAGTGTGTGGAAGTGTGTTTCGTGATAGTGAAGTGATTTAGGAGACAATTGCGATAAGAAATTTATGGACAAGTGTTAGATTTTATTTTAATAGTGAAAATTAAAATTAGTGAAAGTGTTAAACTGATTATTGTGCATTTTCTTGAATTAAATAAACACTTTTAACTTAAATTAAAAGACATTGCGTTTTCACTTTCCCGGAACATTAAAATTATGGGCCGCGAACCAATAACACGCGACAATATATATATATATATATATATATATATATATATATATATATATATATATATATATATATATATATATATATATATATATATATATATATATATATATATATATATATATATATATATATATATATATATATATATATATATATATATATATATATATATATATATATATATATATATATATATATATATATATATATATATATATATATATATATATATATATATATATATATATATATATATATATATATATATATATATATATATATATATATATATATATATATATATATATATATATATATATATATATATATATATATATATATATATATATATATATATATATATATATATATATATATATATATATATATATATATATATATATATATATATATATATATATATATATATATATATATATATATATATATATATATATATATATATATATATATATATATATATATATATATATATATATATATATATATATATATA
>OZ017740.1:226715389-226748089 GCA_963969285.1 Odontomyia ornata | reverse complement strand
CCACTTTCGAACGCTTGATGGAATACGTGCTACGTGGTCTAACCTGGAAAACCTGCTTGGTGTACCTAGATGACATCATCGTCATCGGGAGAACGTTCGAAGAGCATGTGCGGAACTTAGAAGAGGTTTTCTCCCGACTGCGACTGGCAAATTTGAAACTTAGTCCCGACAAGTGTACCCTTTTCGCAGCTGAAGTAAAATACCTGGGACATGTCGTATCAGCTGAAGGGGTCAAAACAGACCCTGAGAAAATTGAAGCCGTGAAAAGCTGGCCAACACCAAACAACAAGCGCCAACTACGAAGTTTCCTGGGCCTGGCAACCTACTATCGAAGATTCGTCAAAGACTTTGCCAAAATAGCTAAGTGTCTTCATCAGCTAACCGAGAAAAATCGTCCGTATGTCTGGAATGAACAATGCCAGACAGCCTTTGAGACCCTGAAGGAAAAGCTATGTGAATCACCCGTACTGGCGTATCCGAAACCCGGAAAAATGTTTGTGGTTGACACCGATGCAAGCAACGGCGGTATTGGAGCTGTACTCTCCCAGCAGATCAATGGCGAAGAAAGAGTCCTCTCGTATTACAGTCGAGTTCTTTCAAAAAGTGAGAAGAACTACTGTGTGACCAGGAAGGAGCTATTGGCTATAATAGAGGCCACCAAGCAGTTCCACAAGTACCTATATGGCCAGAAATTTGTTCTTCGAACGGACCATGCATCATTGAGATGGCTACTTAACTTCAAAAACCCCGAGGGACAAGTTGCGAGATGGATCGAAAGATTGCAGTCATACGACTACGAAATTGTTCATCGAAAGGGCGGAGTTCATGGAAATGCTGACGCCCTATCTCGTCGCCCATGTCCAGCTAACTGCAAGCATTGCCGACGGATTGAGGAAAAGGAGCCGCCCGTTGATCTGCGACTGATAACGGCCGAATTCGATGAAGGTTGGTCATCGGAGGAGATTCGAAATGCCCAGCTAGCCGATGAAGACATCGGACCATTGCTCGTATGGAAGGAGACGACTGGGCGACCTGAGTGGAAGGACGTTTCAACGCATGGCGCAACCCTGAAAAGCTATTGGGCACAATGGAACTCCCTTCAGGTGGAGGGTGGTGTACTCAAGCGGAAATGGGAAACGGCAGATGGCAGCTCCTATAGGATGCAAACAATACTACCCAAAAGCCGAATCCACGATGTGGTAAAGGAAATGCATGAAGGATCCTCGGGAGGCCATCTTGGTGTTAACAAAACCTTAGCGAAATTGCGGGAAAGATTCTACTGGCTCCACGCTCGAGAAGACGTAGAGGACTGGTGTCGCAGATGCACAATTTGCGCTTCCGTCAAAGGCCCAAAACGACGACTGAGAGGACAAATGCAAACCTATAACGTAGGCGTGCCATTCGAAAGGATTGCTGTTGACATCGCTGGACCCTTTCCTGAATCTGAATGGGGAAATCGATACACGCTGGTTGTAGCTGATTATTTCAGGAAGTGGCCCGAGGTCTACCCCATTCCCAACCAGGAAGCAACTACGGTAGCCGAACAGCTAGTGTTAAATTGGGTCAGCAGGTACGGCGTGCCTTGTGAACTACATTCGGATCAAGGCCGAAACTTTGAGTCACTAGTTTTTAGCGAAATGTGCGAGCAGCTGGGAATACGGAAAACGAGGACAACACCGCTGCATCCCCAATCCGATGGAATGGTGGAACGTTTCAACGGCACGCTCAATAAACACCTTGCCAAGATGGTTGACGAGAACCAAAGGGACTGGGACCGACATATCCCACTATTTTTAATGGCATATAGAGCCGCTGAACATGCGTCGACGGGCCAAGCCCCAGCCAAAGTCATTTTTGGAAAGACTATTCGTTTGCCAGCCGATATAAAGTTCGGAACACCCCCTGAGAAACCCCAAACGGTTTCGGAGTACGCAAGTGATCTAAGACAACGGTTGAACCAGATACATCGGACAGTGCGAAAACACCTCGAATCGGCTACTGACCGCATGAAGACCAGGTATGATCTAAAGGCTAATTCTACTGGCTTCCAGCAAGATGACTTGGTGTGGCTTTATAACCCGCAACGGCGAAAGGGTAGGTCTCCAAAGTTGCAACATAATTGGGAGGGACCATACCGAGTTACAAAGCGAATCAACGACGTCGTATACCGAATACTGGAACATCGTAAGCCGAGAGCTAAAATGAAAATCGTGCATCTGGACCGTCTTGCCCCATATTACACCCAGGGAGAATTGACTACAAATAGCGACACATCTTTTCGGGGCGAAAAGAACTGAGATGGGGGCAGTGTTACATGTACAAATAATTACATGTACAAATAATTCTGCGAGCTACTGTCGCAATTATTTTCATCATCATTAAGAACGTCAACAAATGAATTTACTCGAACCCGCGAGTAAATTCAACAAGCATAATCAACATCTGCAAGCGACGTCACTCCATTCATGAATTTGCTCGAACGTACCAGGTACCTCTCGGTAGAACGTTCGCCAATATGCGAGAAATGGGTGAATACTTAGAGACCCTATATAAAGGCGAGCTGAATGAATGGGAGAATCATTCATTCGACCGCGATAAGAACTGCGAAAGTGTGTGGAAGTGTGTTTCGTGATAGTGAAGTGATTTAGGAGACAATTGCGATAAGAAATTTATGGACAAGTGTTAGATTTTATTTTAATAGTGAAAATTAAAATTAGTGAAAGTGTTAAACTGATTATTGTGCATTTTCTTGAATTAAATAAACACTTTTAACTTAAATTAAAAGACATTGCGTTTTCACTTTCCCGGAACATTAAAATTATGGGCCGCGAACCAATAACACGCGACAATATATATATATATATATATATATATATATATATATATATATATATATATATATATATCTATATATATATATATATATATATATATATATATATATATATATATATATATATATATATATATATATATATATATATATATATATATATATATATATATATATATATATATATATATATATATATATATATATATATATCTCTACTCAAAAAAGTCTGCGTACATCTCATTAGTACAAACTGAATTATGTTGGAATCGTATGAATCAATAATGTGATCTTGATTTAATCGTTTCGATATAAGAGCCTGAACTGCAAGAAATGTATTGAATTATCGAACATATAGTAATTTCAATACTTGGAAGTCTGTGAGCAGCCACAAAAAAGTCTGCGTACACATCACAAAATTTGGGGATTCCCCGAAATGTGCAATGTTTATGCCTTCATTTTTTCATTGTTCTGCGTGACAGTACTTCATTGGAAAATTGTCTGTGTGTTTTGCGTGAATAAAAGACTATTCTTTAATATGGAAGTAAAAAATAAGGAAATCAGTGTTAGTGAGCGTAAAGTCAAAGTAAAATTGCGTGAAAACGGAAAAAGTTTTCGTGAAATCGCAAAATTAGTTAGGAGAACCCATTCCTCGGTCCAAAGTGTTGTTGCTAATTGCAAAGAAAGCGGTTTGATTATTTCACGGCATCGGTCAGGACGTCCTCCCAAACTTACAGCACGTGAACGTAGGAGTATTATTAATGCTGTGAAACAAAATCCCCAATTAACCGCGTTCCAAATTGCGCAGGATATAAGAAAGAAATACAATAAAACAATAAGCGATGAAACAGTGCGCATAATTCTCAGAAAAGGCGGTTACCATGGTCGAGTCGCACGTAAAAAGCCGTTCATATCGGAACGGAATCGCCGAAAGAGAGTGGCATTCGCCAAAAATTATGTAAAAATGCGAAAAGAATTTTGGGAAAGCGTAAGTTTTTTAAGTAAAGTAAGTTTTGTATATTTGGGATAAAAGGACGCAAATTAGTATGAAGAAAACGCTCGACAGAATTCAATAAAGAAAATTTGATTCCCACTGTAAAGCATGGTGGCGGCGGTGTGATGGCTTGGGGGTGTATGGCAGCCAGTGGAGTGGGGGAACTCGTTTTCATAGAATCTACAATGGATAAATACGGGTACCTTAATATTTAAAAAAATAATATTAAGCAAAGTGCCGAGAAATTGCGGCTGGGGAACGCATTTTTCTTTCAGCACGATAATGACCCCAAACATACAGCTGAAATAAATAGGCTTTGGTTGGCCTACAACGTCCCAAAACTCTTACGTACACCTCCTCAATCACCAGACTTAAACCCAATTGAGTATTTGTGGGATTTAATTGAAAGAAAAATTCGAGAGCATGACATAACTAGCAAAGTGTCATTAAAAAATGTTATTTTGAACGAGTAGAACAAAATAACGGCCGAAGAAACATCAAACTTGTTCAATCCATGCAAAATAGGCTAAAGGAAGTCATTAATAGGAAAGGCTATGCTACTAGATATTAAGGTTCAAAATCTGAAAGCTAATATAGTGGTTTTCAAATAAAATGAATAAATTTTTTCAGGTGTACGCAGACTTTTTTGGATGGATTTTCATGACTTTGGAAGAAACTTTTTTATTTTGGTTATTCTAAACAGCGAACGAGTGACGACTTACATATTTATGTACCATATAGTTTAATGAATATAATAAAGAAAAGATTTTAAGTTATAAACAAATGGCAAAGGTTTTTATATTGATATATTTGCTACGACCAGCAAGTGTACGCAGACTTTTTTGAGTATGTGTATATATATATATATATATATATATATATATATATATATATCTATATATATCTATATATATATATATATATATATATATATATCTATATCTATATATATATATATCTATATATATCTATATATATATATATATATATATATATATATATATCTATATCTATATATATATATATATATATATATATATATATATATATATATATATATATATATGTATATATGCATATATATATATATATGCATATATATATGCATATATATATATATATATATATATATATATATATATAAATATATATATATATATATATATATATATATATATATATATATATATATATATATATATATATATATACGAGTATATATATACATATATATATATATATATATATATATATATGTATATATATATGTATATATATATGTATATATATATATATATATATATATATGTATATATATGTATGTATGTATATATATATATATATATATATATATATATATATATATATACATATACATATATATATATATATATATATATATATATATATATATATATATATATATATATATATATATACATATATATATATTCGGGCAAAAAAGGTAGAAAACAAGATAACCGCAATAGAAAAACAACAGTTATAGGAATAGCTCAAACAACAGCGACTCGAAGTAATCGTAATTATAGTGACAGCAACAGCAATAGTGGCAACAGTAATGATACGAACAATCGTCACCGTAATAACCGAAACAATGACAATATAGAGGCCGTAGGCGTATTAATAGAAGAAACAACCGTAGTAATAACTATAGTAATGACAACAGTTATGGGAATTACAATAATGCACGAAGGAATGTACACATAGTTACCGATCAGAGAAACGTGCAAGGTTCCGGGGAGGATCCTCAGAACCTCCCAGTTTAAAGAATTCTACAACAGAAAGAAAAGTTTATAGGATTACTGAAAATTGTACAAATTTTGTAAGTATTTACCATTATAATTGTAATTCAGAAAGGTATCTACTATTTTTAATCCATACTGGAGCAGATGTGTCGATTTGCAAGGAAAACATCTTATATAATTTAGAGAACTCAATAGAAACTAGTAATAAAATTAAATTAAGGGGCATTACTAAAGAAATAACTACATCCTTGTGCACAGCTTATCTAGATCTGCTAATTGGGAATCAGTCGTTAAAGGAATCATTCCATATTGTGCACAGCAATTTCCCGATAAGCAGGGATAGAATCATCGGCAGAGACTTAATAATCCGTTACTTATGTAAAATCGATTACAAGACGTTTACAATAACTTTCAACGTAAACGATGTAAACATCATACTACCAATGGACACACGAAGACAAGAACATTCACAGATAAATATTTCAGCCAGAACCGAGATGATTATCCCAGTTAACATAGAAGTTTCTGAGGATAGTATTGTCCTTAACACGGAAATTGAGAAGGGTGTTTTTGTAGGAAATACTACCATACCTGCAAAAGGTGCTCGACATATAAAAATATTGAACACTAATGACAAAGATATTGTCATAAGGAACTTTAACGTTGAAATAGAACCTATAAAACACTATGACATTTTCAAGTGGGAGAAACAACGACATACCAAAGACAGATTCAAGAAGCTTCTAGAGATAATGAACAAAGATATTCTAGACACACCCGCGATGCACGATTTACTTGAGATAATAGAAAATTTTCAAGATGTGTTTCATTTGGATGGAGAAAAACTCGAAACCAAAAATTTGTACAAACAGATGTTACAAACCGTAGACAAAAAACCGGTTTATATAAAACATTATAGATTGCCACAATCCCAGAATGAAGTGATCCTACAACAGGTAAAGGGCCTTGAAATAAATGGCATCATAGAACCGTCGATAAGCCCCTACAACTCACCTCTTTTGGTTGTCCCAAAAAAGAGTGCAAATAGAAAGGCTAAATGGTGACTGGTTGTGGATTTCAGACGGCTTAATGACAAGATAGTCAACGACAAGTTTACTTTCAGATGCTTGAAAACGTCTTAGACAAGTTAGGTAGAGCGAAATATTTCTCTACGCTGGATATTACTAGCTCTTTTCATCAAATTGAACTTGAGGAAAAGTCTAAACCATTGACAGCATTCTCCACCAGTAATGGACATTAGCAATTTAAAAGATTACCATTCGGATTGAAAATTTCATCAAACAGCTTTCAAAGGATGTTGACTATAGCTCTTAATGGCCTAAGTCACGAAGCATTCCTGTATGTTGATGACATTATAGTAGTCAGTTGCAGCATCAAACATCATAATGACAACCTTCGTAAAGTATTACAAGGGCTGCGTCAGCACAATTTAAAATTAAATCCTGAAAAATGCCAGTTCTTGAGATCAGAGGTAGTATGCCTGGGTCATTTGATAACCAATGAAGGGATCAAGACTGATCCAGCTAAAAATGATACCATCAGGAACTTCCCGGTCCCGAAAATGCAGATGAAGTACGCAGATTTGTGGCGCTCTGCAATTATTACAGACGTTTTATTACTAAATTTGCTGAAACGGCGAATTGTTTGAATGCATTACTAAAGAAGAATGTAACATTTAACTGGACTGAAGAATGTCAGAATGCATACGAGACTTTGACGAGAAAATTGATAGAACCTCCACTCCCTCAGTATCCAAATTTCAACAAACGTTCACATTAACGACTGACGCTTCTAACTACACTTTAGGCGCAGTGCTATCGCAAGAAGAAATTGGCCAAGATTTACCAAATTCTTATGCAAGTAAATCTATGGCTAAACACGATATTAACAAACCTACCATCGACTAAGAACTTTTAGCCATACATTGGGGCATAAACTTCTTTAGACTCTACCTATACGGAAGGAAATTTGTGGGTCTGACTGATCACAGACCACTGGTATCTTTGTTTACACATAAAAATCTTTCGTCAAAACTTACTAGAATTCGTGTAAACCTGTCTGATTACGATTTTTCCATTGTATATAAGAAAGGTAGCATGAATACCAATGCTGATGCATTATCAAGAATCGAGCTGGACTCTGATACCTTAAAGGCGATGACACCTCTAGAAAACGATGAAACCGCGAAAAAAAATTTTAGCTATTACCAGGCAAATGGCCTCTAAAAAGGATATACAAAAGAAGATAGTCGACGATGAGAGCACCCAGACATCGATAGAACTTGATCAACTCCATTGTTGGGAATGCACGAGTTTGTCAGACATCACTGGAATCATGAATTTAGAATTTGTTCTGAAAGTTTCTATTATACGTACTAATGATATCATAGAAGTGCACTATAACGATATACCTGATGCGAAATACATTTCAAATATAATGAGACGGAACTCGTTTCGATTTTGGAGAAGCTATTGAGATTCGCGAATCAAGAATGCATAAATGAACTCTCATTATCTTGTGAAGTCATTATTTTTGAGTCTATAGGCAAAGTAATATTTAAAGGAATATTAAATATATATAAAACAAGTACGCGAAAGAAACTCCGAATCATGATATACAAACCACCAACCAGGATAATAGATAAAACAAACCAAATGAAGCTAATAGAAGAGTATCAGAACTCACCGCACGGAGGACATCTTGGAGTTCGCAAAACATTGCTGAAATTAAAACAACGATATTGGTGGAAAAATATGAACAATATGGTTAAGACTCACATAAGAAATTGTACAGCATGTCAGATTAATAAACAAGTAAGACATACGAAAGAGGGGATGGTTGAGACTGACAACATCAAGCTTTGAGACGGTACAAATAGACACCGTAGGTCCATTAAGAATTTCGAATAACTACCAATACATACTAACACTACAATGCGAATTAACGAAATTTGTAGTTGCAGGGAAATGTGGAAAATAAGGGGTCTAAAACAATAGCTAGAGGACTAGTAGAGAAATTTATATTAAAATATGGAAGATTTTAAAGTAGTGAAATCTGATTTAGGGTCTGAGTTTGCAAATAAACTAATGGGCGATACCTGTGAGTTACTGAAAATAGAGCAAATTTTTTCTACTCCGTATAATCACCAAACATTGGGTTCGGTTGAAAGAAACGATCGCGTATTAAACAAATATATGTATTTTTTTGCTGATGACCAGCAATGGGACACATGGATTCCGTACTACACCTTTGCATATAATACTACACCACATGTAGACACCAATTATACACCGTATGAACTAGTTTTTAGAAAACTCCCTTACCTTCCGAATGATTTAATTGAGAATAGGGATATGGTCTACCATCTAAAGAACTAAAGATTAACAATCTATAACAAAGGCTAGGAACATAATACAAAATGTCAAATCCAAAAGAGATCAAAATCAAATTCATACAAACCCTATACACATAAGCATTGGAGACTTAGTATTAATCAGAAATGAAAACAGAAAGAAAAATCAGCCCCCTTACAAGAGTCCTTTTGAAGTTGTAAACATTGAGAATAGTAATGTAATAATTAATGCTAATGGGCTCCACAAATCAATACATAAAGATAGGGTAAAAGCATATAACGTTATGTCACAATGAACACATTTAATTATAAACAACTATTATACTTTTAATATTAAAAAAAAATTATATATACCTGTAAATACTTACAAAATTTGTACAATTTTCAGTAATCCTATAAATTTTTCTTTCTGTTGTAGAGTTTTTAAACTGGGAGGTTCTGAGGATCCTCTCCGGAACCTTGCACGTTTCCCTGATCGGTAACTATGTGTACATTCCTTCGTGCATTATTGTAATTCCCATAACTGTTGTCATTACTATAGTTATTACTACGGTTGTTTCTTCTATTAATACGCCTACGGCCTCTATATTGTCATTGTTTCGGTTATTAGGGTAACGATTGTTCGTATCAGTACTGTTGCCACTATTGCTGTTGCTGTCACTATAATTACGATTACTATTATATCTTTTCGAGTCGCTGTTGTTTGAGCTAGTCTTAGAACTGTTGTTTTTCTATTGCGGTTATCTTGTTTTCTACCTTTTTTGCCTGAATCACTAGTGAAATGCATCACGCTATTCATAGTTTGCGCCTCTGCGTTTTCCAACTCTTGCGCAAGGGACACGGCTTCAGCAAAGCTTTTTAGTCTTGCTGAGAAGATGGTGCTTCTCAGCTGATCATTTAGTCCGTTCTTGAAGACGATTAAGGCATATGTATCATTCATTTGCGTTATTATCTTCTTTTCATTAGCGGCCTGGGCCTGCCTAATTCTTGAATTTGCAGCTGATTAAGTTTATCAACCAAATTCAGAATCTTGTCCTTGTAGGAGTTCAGAGAAGATTTTTTCTGGTAATTACCGCTCAGAAGTGACAATTTTATCATTTTTGAAACGATTCTACAACTCTGATTTTAAAGAGTCAAAAGTTAAAATGGAAGTGTTGCCAAGGAAAGCCTGACGGTGGCACTCAGTTTCACATTTACAACAAAGTCTATCAAGCTAATTTTTGCATTAGCTGACTAGGTCGTGTGCAAAATTTCTAAGATCTTCGGGAACGGATGTAATTCCTTATATTTGCCCTCAAAAATAGGGATCAACTTCATAGCCGTTTCTAGGTTAAAATCAGCCATGGTAAGGTTTTCCTCAAGAAATGGTAAATGACTCTAAATCCTCACTAATTGATTCTTCTTTGTGGGTTTCTATAGAGTATCCTTGTTTGCTCAGCTGTATCCAAATTTCTCTTTCTAAAATTGATGATTGTGCTCTGAATTTCAATTTAAGATCTAGAACCCTAGAGTCTTCCTCACTACAACTCTTAAGCGCGTTATTGAATTTTTCTCGGCCTAATTTTTAATTCCTCTAACTTTGCCTGAAGGGTTTCAAATGTATACAAACTCTTTGCACATTTTTTTAGGTTATATAAAGTCCTTTTGTTTTCAGAAATCTGCTCCAACAGCTCCATAAATCAATAAAAAAAACGTACGTAAGAGTTTTGGGACGTTGTATATATATATATATATATATATATATATATATATATATATATATATATATATATATATATATATATATATATATATATATATATATATATATATATATATATATATATATATATATATATATATATATATATATATATATATATATATATATATATATATATATATATATATATATATATATATATATATATATATATATATATATATATATATATATATATATATATATATATATATATATATATATATATATATATATATATATATATATATATATATATATATATATATATATATATATATATATATATATATATATATATATATATATATATATATATATATATATATATATATATATATATATATATATATATATATATATATATATATATATATATATATATATATATATATATATATATATATATATATATATATATATATATATATATATATATATATATATATATATATATATATATATATATATATATATATATATATATATATATATATATATATATATATATATATATATATATATATATATATATATATATATATATATATATATATATATATATATATATATATATATATATATATATATATATATATATATATATATATATATATATATATATATATATATATATATATATATATATATATATATATATATATATATATATATATATATATATACAGTCTTCCACAAAAGTCAAGGTACAGTGATAAATATCATGAAAATTGTTTGATATTTTTATTTAAAAAACCTATAGTGATAAAATTTTTCTGGTATTACTTCAACTATAATCATTACACTTTAAATTCATGTAAAACAAAACGAAAATCTGTCGTATTAATATATTATTACATATGATGTGTTGGAAAGTCAATGAATGAAGTCCACAAAAGTCATGGTACACCTAAAGAAAAAGATACAAATTGTAATTATAGTCTTGCATAGTTATTTGAATTATACTTTTCTTAATATTTTGTCGGATATCCTTTCATCTGAATTACTGACTTCAGTTTTTAGGCATAGAATATACCAATTTTTTAGTAAATTCGCTGCTGATTCTGGCCCACTCCTCCAATCTAACATCCTTAAGCTGCGCCTTGCTTGATATCACTCTTTTTCGGATTTTTGTCTCAAGCTCATTCCAAAGATGCTCTATAGGGTTCAAATCAGAGCTTTGAGGCGGTGTAGCAAGCATGCGAGTATTGTACAATAGCCACATTCGAACTTTATGCGCAGTGTGCTTAGGGTCATTGTCCTGTTGAAACAAGAAATCTTCTCGCATACCTAATTTGGCTGCACTTTGTTTCATGTTGTTTCGTAGAATCTCTAAATAAGAGTTCTGATCCATAGTATTTTCGATGAATGTCAGATTTCCAACTCCAGCAGCAGCCATGCAACCCCAAACCATAACACCACCGCCTCCATGTTTTACTGTTTTAATAGTGTTCTTGGGATTAAATGCTTCTCCTACTTTTCGCCAGACCCTCTTATGCCCATTTACACCAAATATACAAAATTTAGACTCATCCGAAAATAAAACATTATCCCAAAACGTTATTGGTTTGTCAATATATGCTTTTGCAAATGTTATTCTTTTTTGTTTGTTTATGGAACTTACAAGAGGTTTTCTTCTAGGCGTACGAGATGAAAATCCAGCTTCTACGACAGCTCTACGCACAGTTTCTGCGCTAACCTTCTTCTTATCATTAATTCCAAGAACATCGCAGATTTTTCTACAGCTTAGAAATGGATCTTGTTTTACCATTCGCGAAATTTTTCTCTTGTCCTTTGCACTTAGTTTAGATGGACGACCTGTTCGGGGCACATTTTCCACTCTATTTTCCTTCTTAAATCGATTTATCACTTTTTGAATGGTTGACCGACTTCGCAACACTAGTTCAGCTATTTCAGAATATGATTTGCTCTGATTTGAATGCAGATTAATAATTATTTCACGCTCCTTAATACCCAACTCCTTTCGACTCATTTTTTAAAAATTTTATTAAATAAAATATACACCACGAATACGGACGCGATATTAAAGACAGCGCCCTACGGTTGTTAACTCACTCTGATAATATGAACTTGGGGGATTCCCCTTTTTACAAATAATAGGGCATTTTCTGCAACTGTACCAAGACTTTTGTGGAGTAGAAAAGAGACATTGCCAACAAAAAATTATTGTCTTCAATGATCATTATTGCCGAATCCCTTTAAATTTATGAAAACTTAAATTCAACAGAACTCGTATTATTACCATTTCATAACTTTTGGTTTTCAAATAAAAATATTGATTCAGTAATACAATTTTCACTTACCGATTCTCTGTACCTTGACTTTTGTGGAAGACTGTATATATATATATGTATATATATATATATATATATATATATATATATATATATATATATATATATATATTTAAATATATATATATATATATATATATATATATATATATATATATATTTATATATATATTTATATATATATATATATATATATATATATATATATATACACATATACAGAGGTGGCCAAAAGTGATCGGACAATACAAGAAACAAGCAATAAAATACTTTTACGAGCATGAGCTTTGAAATGTAATAAAAATTTTTCCCTTATATAAAAGTTACTTGTATTCTCAATTAATTGCACAAAAAAATAAAACAGAAATAAAAAGATTTTCACAAGAAAATTAACAACTAATTCAAATTCACATTGCATCAAGTGGACAAAAGTAATCGGACATTTTGAAAAGTGTGAAATTAGTCACTGAAGTTTGGAGCAATTCTTTTCTTTTCATTTCCGAGTTTAAAAGGGAATTCCCCTAATTATATGTTGATATGTGTTTTTCTGATATCAGTCATTTACTTGTCAGTTTTAAGTGAAGAAAGTTAAACATGGCTAAGAATCGCAAAGAAACCTGTATACATGAAAGAAAAGTTATAATAAAGTTGTATAAAGAGAATAAATCCTTTTCTGAAATATCAAAAATAATTGGAAGAAGTCGTTCGACAGTTTTCGATATCGTGAAACGGTTCAGAAAAAATAATCAGGTGGAAAACGAAATTAGGAGTGGTCGACCATGTAAACTAACAGAGACAGACGCACGAAAAATCTTAAGAATTGTTAAAAAGAATCCGACTACAACGTCCAGAAGTATTAGGGGTTTCAGCAAGATGGAGCACACATAGCACGAGACTCAATGAATTTGTTGCGACGACATTTCCCCGCCGCCTCATCTCTCTCAGAGGCGATCTCAAATGGCCGGCACGCTCCCCAGATTTGCCTCCATGCGATTTCTTTTTATGGCGTTATTTGAAATCCCTGGTTTATGTCTATCGACCACGGACCATAGCACACCTCAAGAACAACATTCGCGACGCCATCGCCAACATACCGATTGATATGCTGATACGAATTTCAAAAATCGACTTCATCAGTGTATGCGCAATGGGGGTCGCCATTTATCCGATGTCATTTTCAAGACTGCATGAAAAAAAAAAATGGGATATTGTATTCTCAAATAAAAAAAATTTAAAACAATAACTGAAGTTCTTTTGTTTTTGTTGACCTTTCAAATAAGTAAGTTTCTCTGGCGCACCCTGTACAATGTGCAGTTATTTGATTCGTGCAATCGATACAATGGGTTTTTAATCAAAACGCGGTATATGAGGATAGTATTTTTGTAAATCCAGGTAATGAGCATCATATACGCATCTCTAAATTATCCTTCAAACTCTTTTCTGAATATCACAATATCAATTGAAATCTACTTAACTGGGTTAGAACGAAATTTGAAGGTCTTAATAAACCCTTTAAAAATCTTGTCATTTTATTTGTTCTCTATTTTGAAATTCAATAATTACGTTTTCCAACTTAGTAGTAAGCAAAATCAATTGAAAATAATATAGCCTACTCTCTTTTATTTTGCTAGAACTTTATCGACTTTTTACTTTAGATATTTATTAAGTACATACATTGTGACAACGAAGTACACGGAATTTGAAGTATTTCAAAAAAATAAATTGGTAGGACTGTCCTTAATTACTATGACAAATATGAGCGCGATCTGTCAACCAGTTTGTTTACAGCAGCTGCTTAAGACGGTACACCTCAGTAGTACGTTGTGATTTTTGTGATTTTTTTTTATTGTGACCGAATTTAAAGCCAAAAACGCAATGAATACCATCGATCAACCATGGTTTTCACCAGATTTGGCTCCGTGTGATTTTGATGAGAAATTAAATATTTTGCGTGTTATTTGCAATTTCCGGCTACTTTTTATCACAATGTAAAACACAACTCGCTGAAGGTCATCCCAAAAAGTGCTTATGAAAAGTGTTTCGAGGATTGGAAAAACCGTTAGCGTAAGTGTAGTGCATCTGATGGGGATTACTTTGAAGGTGACAAAATAAATATTGATGAACAATTAAATATTTTGCGTTGTATTTGTAATTTCCGGATACATTTTTGTCACAATGTAGTATAGTCTACGAGTATTTATTTGTTCGAAATTATTTTGCTATATATTTTTTTTAAATACGATATGGTCTAAATAGAATAAAAATGATTAATATGAATTTCTAAACCAATCATACTCCTTTCTTTCTAGTAGTTAGGTTTTCAGGAGGAAGGAAAAACGGGAGGTAAGTATGCGGTGAAGTGGCGAGTTTTATCGGTTATTCGGTTCGGTTACGCGGTGCTTTCGGTAGTGTTTTTTTTTGTGACTAGCGTAGAGCATTTCATTTAGAATTCGAGTAGCTTATGTCTGGTACTACGTCGGTATTTAGATCGGGAACGCAAGAATCCGTTGTTGGTTGGTCGACAGCCTCACAAAGGCAACCACGGTGGCTGAAAGAAATTCATCCGGACTTAGTCTACTCGCGTAAGACCTGCGACGGAATTTCCTCTCCGAGCTAGCATGCACGCAGCTAACTAAGGGTGCCCGGACTAATTGTCTTTTTGGGTACAGTCCGTTGGCACGTACCGAAATTTCGAGTCTTTAACCGATGAGAGGTCGATTTAAATTTCCTTCGGGAAATCTTGAACGCATGAGTGCCTGATAAAAACCATGACATAGGTTAAGTCAGGCAGAGGGAGATTAGGTTTTTGTTTTTTGGATTGTTGGATGTCCGTTTGTTTTCGATTCATCTCGCGTCCGTTTTCGTCGGAGAATGTGATCTAGTACTGAGAAAATTGCGTCGGTATTTGTTATAAGTTGTCCGTTATAATTTTATCATCTGTTTTTCTGTTTATATGTTTCAAGCGACAGCTTTTTCAGAAAAAAAGAGAATTGGCATGCGGATATCAAATAAACAAAATAATTGATAAAAATTTGCATGAAAATTCAATATAGCAAAATAATTTTCTTTTTGTGGTAGGGAGGTGAAGGCATTTACGCCCGCCGAGTCTGGCAGTGTGGAACTCCCATGGAGGATACCCTTGGACTACCCACTAAACACCTCCCCTGTCAATCTGAGAACCTAGCCTGGAACCGTTTGACACATTACTTCGGGCCAGATCTCGTTTTGTTACGCCGTGGGGCGCCTTCAAGCTGGGGAGTCCCTTTCCTAGCGGGAGGGGAGAGGGGAAGAGGAAATGCTAGAAGAGCGATCCCCCAGCCCCAGCGCCCCCGGCTGCTGTGAGTCCCTTTTATATTTTAGGACTGCCCGAGCATAATGTGCCACCTGGTTCCATTTGTCAACCGATTCGAGCATCACCGTAACTATATTATCCGGGGTGAGCTCTCCCGTCTCCCTGTAGAGTTCCCTTCGCAGCCTGACCCATTTTGTACACGCAAAAAATGTGTGACAGGCATTGTCCTCCTCTCCTGGGCAAAACCGACAATCGGGAGATCTTGTGCAGGTAAGACTGAAAACACCCGTGCCCGCTCAAAAGCTGGGTAAGATAGAAGTCAGTCTCACCATGCCTTCGATTTAGCCACGGTCTCACATCCGGGATGAGGCGCGCAGTCCACCTTCCCTTCGTGCAATTCCCCCAAGACTGCTGCCAATCGTTGAGCGAGCGCTGTCCATCTCCCTCGCATCTTCGTTTCGGCGCAGGTAAATAGCGCGGCGCTCTCTAGCAAGGAGGGCGACAGGTAACGCCTGCAATCACTCTCACCGCCGAGTCGGAGACTGTTGGATACGAAGATGCAATTCTCAGTGCTCCTCTTCTCTGTACCTGTGCCAATCGTTTTCGGTATACCTCCTTGTTGAGAGCGTCGCCCCATTCCTCTGCTCCGTACAGTAGCACTGACCCTACAGCACTTATCAAGAGGCGTCTTCTTGATGGGCTGGGTCCCCCTACGTTGGCCATAAGTCGACTCAGGGCCGATATTCCCGAAGCAGCCTTCTCAGCCGTTGCCCTGATTTTCTCCGAGAAACTCATCTTCGAGTCGATTAGTAGCCCCAGGTACTTCGCCGCTGGCTTCGATTCGATTTGTATATCTCCAATACTGATCATCCTTACTCTAGGGATTCTCTTTTTTGTCAAGATGACCACTTCGGTTTTCTCCAGTGCTAAACTCAGCCCGCGAGCAGTCATCCAGTCCCTCACTCGGCGCATTAGCATACCTAGCCTAAGTTGCGTCCAGCGACCAGAGCCGCAACATCATCCGCATAGCCGACCAAGCGCGACTCATCTGGCATCTCAAGTCTCAGTAGCCCGTCGTAAGACACGTTCCACAGGTCCGGACCAAGGATAGATCCCTGGGCAACACCCGATGTAATTTCCATCCTTCGTTGGCCCTGTGTCGTGTCGTAGAGCAGGCTTCGGTTCTTTAAGTAGTTCCTCAAAAGCCGCATTAGATATTCTGGAACTTGAAAAGAGTTTTCCAGCGTGTCCAGAATATCCACCCATCTAGCGGAGTTGAAGGCATTCCTGACGTCGAGTGTCACCAACAGGACGATCCGTCGCTTGGTGCGACTATATGCCTCTGCCTTTTGGACCGCGTTCACCACCTCTGCAATCGCATCAAGGGTAGAACGTCCTGCTCTAAAGCCGTACTGCCGAGGAGATAGGTCCCCAGCAGCACGAATCGCGTCAGTGAGTCTTCCCTTGATGAGTTTCTCTAGCACTTTCCCAGCCGTGTCTAGCATGCATAACGGGCGGTATGCAGACGGCGATTCAGGATTTCCCTTCCCCATGCTGATCTGCACGAGCCTCGCCACCTTCCATCGTACCGGGAAAACCCCGTCCCGTAGGCAAGCGTTGAATGTGCTGAGCAACAAGTCAGGACAATGGTGATAGACGAGCCGCAACACCTCAGTTGGAACACCATCTGGACCTGGAGCCTTGCTCGCTTTCAAGGAGAGGACTGCCTCCTCCAGTTCCAGCTGTGTGAAGAGTGGGCACTCGACTGCTGTTTCACCATGGACAGCGTCAACACGGACGGGATGGGCGGGGAAGAGTCCCCGCACTATCGCGTCCATCTTTTCCGCGTCATGTATACAAGGCTTCCGTAGGGCACCAATTTTCCCCATGACCAGCTTGTAGCCAAAGCCCCACGGATCCTTGTTCACATTGTCCACTAGGTCTTGCCAGCAGCGAGCCTTGCTACTGTTGATCAGTTTGCGAAGGCATTTCCTGGCCGACTTATATGCTGCCACCCAGTTGCATGCCTCGTCACGGTTCCGCGCCCGTTGAGCCGGGGTCTTCGACGGGGCATAGAAGCGCAGCAAGCAGTCGTGATTATGCTCATAGTAAAGTTCACCACGTCTTGAGCTGCCAGTTCTTCCTTCCCCTCCGGAGCTCCCTGCAGCGGCTCACCTGCTGTGAGAACCTTGACGAACCTCTCGACGTCCATTCTTCCAATGTTCCATCCAGTTGTAGAAGGCCGAGAGCACGGACGTCGGGAGATAGCATCACTTATCTCAAGCAGAATGCACTGGTGATCACTGGCTGAGTAGTCCTCTAATATTTTCCAGTTGTGTATCCTCCGTATTAAGGACTCTGAGGCGAATGTAACGTCCGGTATGGTTCCCTCACAGCCAATACGGCGGAAAGTCGGCGTGTTTCCGGAGTTTAGTACGACGAGGGCCGTCCTGGCCGCCATTTCCAGGATTCGTTTTCCCCGCGGATCCGTCCGAGGCATGCCCCATTCGATTGCTTTAGCATTGAAGTCGCCCCCAACGAGCACTTTACCCTCTGCGTTCGAGACAGCGCCCTCCAGAGCATTAAGCTTGGCTTGGAAAGATGATATCGGCTCGTTAGGCGTTAGGTACACACTAAAGAAGGTGATCCCTGAGCACCGAACCCACACGAAACCATCCCACCATCCACAACTCTCCGCTTGAAAGTCACTGTTCCGAACCCAGATAGCGGCAGTACCAGTTTCATCAGAGTACCATAATGCAGGACTTTTATTATGGTGTTGCTCACTCAGCAGCAAGAAGTCGGCTTTCATGTCCCTCGCAAACTGCTCAAGCAGATTTTGGGCGGTTGAGCTGCGGTGTAGGTTTAGCTGCAGGATGCGGGTCATCGAAGCTCTGATTTGGCCTTGGCTAGGGTTTCTGGAACACCCGGCATTTTAATGATCCCAAGACGTGTCCAAAATCAGGTTTTGGATCAGCATCCTTGCAAAGAATACAGTGTGCCTCCTTCGTACACTCTTTTCTTTTATGTCCCATTTCACCGCATTTGTAACATACGTAACTCCTATCGGGTCCTTTGCATACTTGTGTGGTGTGACCATAACCAAGGCATTTGAAACATTGAAGAGGCGTTGCTCTTCGCCGTATCCTACAGACAACCCACCCTATTCGTACTTTGCCCTTGTTCAGGAATTGTTCGGCGTCCTTTTCGGTCAAGTCAACTATGGCCATGCGTTGTCCCCTGTTGTTTTCTGGTGTCAGTCTCAATTTGATCCTTCCCACGCTAGGGAACTCCCTTTTGATGGCCTCTTCCACCTCGGCCAAATCCGTCACGCAGTCAATGTCCCGTATTTCGATCGTTGCCATCGGCTCGAGCGGGGCTATAGTTGCGCTTTTGCCGGGGACTTTCTTTACTGCGTCACAGAATGCTTCTTTATTGCCGGCCTCTGCTCCGAATTCGACCAGTATGTGGCCCGACCGCGTTGGTCGTACTACTTTAATGGTAGTATTGGTGTCTTCGGGCCTTACGTTTCCCCTGATGTCCCGCAGCACCTCCGCGTAGGATCGGCCATCTTGGGGCTTTACAAGCAGTGCCTGCTGCCGGGGTCTTCGTCGGGACTTCTGCCCCTCCTGTTTTGCATCAGGTCCTTTTTCTAATTGGGCGTCCGTGCGAATTTTATTTTCTGGCTTTTTTTGAAGGAGTTTCTTTGCGGCTTTCTTCGCTTCTTTTGTAAACACTGTCTGGAACCCTTGATCTGGTGCTCCACGTCCGTCAAGTGTCTCTTCCTTCCTTCTTTTATCCCGATCTCCTTCGATTGGGCTAGACACCATTCTTTTATTGACTTTTAATGATGGAGCTATCTGCATGTCGCCTTTAGATTTCGCCCCAAGCGCCTCTTTAGCCTTCTGTTCATCTTCGGCCCTTAACCAGCTCCTCCGATAGTGCCCTATGCGATCTAGGAGCTCCTCCAGTTCAAGGAGCCCTTCCTTTGCTACTTTGCTAATTTTTGGGGAGTCGCATGCAGCTTGTATTCTTTTCAGAACATCTCCCGCTTTTCGAAGTAGTCTTTCCTCTTCGTATCGCTGGGCCGCAATTGTACCTTGCAACCATCCTTGGGAGAGGTTTACGCGTTCCGTTTCCGAGTGCAGTACTTCCGCCACATTTTCGACGTTGGCGGTGCAATCACGCGGTATCTGGTCACTCTTTGCTTTTAGTACCGTAATCTCCTCGTTTACTTCTGGATTTTTCGTTGCAATGTCGGGATTTGTGACCCTTGCATCGGTCGCTTTAGTAACGATCGCAGCCGTGACAATCGAATTTGTTGCTCTTTACGTTATCTTCCACTGCTCGAACACCTGAAGCATCTTGCTGAGTCTCCCGCTTCTCCTTAATAGGACGCTCGGGCGTTCGCATAATTTTTTTGCTGCGCCCAAACGCCGCAGGAATCTCAGTCTGCACCAGACTGTCTGCTGTTCTCCGTGTTAGTCTTCGTTTTTTTCGTGGTTAGTACAGCTCTCGATGTACTGTTGACATCGTGGCTGCAACCGCTGGTTGCGTCGTCGTTATTATTTTTGGTTTCATTTTTTGGATGTTTTTGATCTTTTGATATTGTTTGCTCCATTTTATTGGGTCCCCCCTCGGAGCCGCTATCTCCGTTCTTGTGTGTAGTTGCCTTTTTGGTCCCATGGTTATCTTTGCAGAGCAGGGAGGCCATGCGAGGGTTGGCACAAGCCCTTATGGGGACAAGTGCTCAGAGCCAGACCAGCGCTAATCGGGAGTCCGTCTCAACCGAACCTACACCACCAACCCAATGGTGCGAACTTCGAACGTACTCCGAGGCCTGCCAAGGTTTTACCGGGACGGAGACGGTATGATAGTTGAATTGGAGCCGTTCACACACGAGTTTCACCTCGGCGCTACTGTGCAAAGCAACTTGGTCCAAACCATCACATCCGGCAGCCCAAAGCGTCAATTCCAGTTCGTTGTCCAAAGCGTAGTCCAGACACAATCAGAGTCGTTACCTGTCATCCCAGGAGGGAACCTCACGGCACCCCCCATATCCTCGGGTCCGTGGGGGCGGCACTCCCCAAAGAATGCTAGCCTCCAAGAATGTTCTTGTCGACCGGCTTTCTCCCTGCGGGAATTTCCTCGGGTACGTGGGGGCGGAACTCCCCAAAGAATGCTAGCCTCCAAGAGTGGTCTTGTCGACCGGCATTCCCCCTGCGGAATTTCCTCGGGTACGTGGGGGCGGAACTCCCCAAAGAATGCTTGCCTCCAAGAGTGCTCTTGTCGAAAGTTTGGTGGTGAGTATACATTTGGATTAATTTTAATGAGAAAGGAACGTCCACAGAAGTTCATGGTACAAATTAGGCACCAATTGAAACAGCAATAGAATGCGGTCGAAGGGAGATACCGGTTCTGAGTTTTTCCTTGCTCGTCTCGATTTTTTCCTAAAGAAAGTAGAAATTGTCTTCTCAGCGATTCATAGACGTGGTCTCGAGCCATGCCAACGAGCCATACCAGGAAGGTCATCAGGTACGGGCACTCTTAGTCTATTCCGTGGTGGCTGCTTGGAAAGGTTTTTTTTCTAAAAATTCGTGTAGGACGCGGCTGCCGATTGTCTGGCACAAGTGCCAGCGAGCTATAAACAACACCGAGCTCAGCTAACTAGCTTCGCTTAACGATCGCGTACGCGTGCTTGTCGACTAGCATTTGCGGGATCATATGAGGCGGGTTCTTGTCGAGCCCCGAAGCTACACTACAAAATACTCTACTCTACGAGACGTACCGATCAATTTTTATTATCTTTAGAAATGTTCTATTAGGTGTGAATTAAAGCTGCTCTACAGTAATTCAACATTTTTTTGTGGCGTTAAAGTTATCGGACAGGGAGGCTTGAGACAAACGCAAACATTGTACAAAAAGCAACCGTTACTTTCTCCGAAGAAGGTCGTTGCATTACAAGGAGAATTTCAAACCTAAACATGTTCAAGCGGCTGAAGTGAACCACTTATCTCTGCCTAAAGAATGGAAACTTGACGGATGTAGTTTAAGTTAATCTAGTAAAACAACAAACGAAGCAGTTTCGACGGGGATTATCCAGAACTCCGACCACTCGACGACAAACTCACCTTCCGCTTCTCTTTCAGCTGAAAAATCTAAACTACTGGAAGGAAAGAGGAAGGTTGGATTGGCAATTCTATATTCATTTATT
This sequence comes from Odontomyia ornata, assembly GCA_963969285.1. Lineage (NCBI taxonomy): Eukaryota > Metazoa > Arthropoda > Insecta > Diptera > Stratiomyidae > Odontomyia > Odontomyia ornata. The sequence goes on along the minus strand of OZ017740.1, from coordinate 226,725,561 downwards.
TTGAATTCTTATAGGTCATTTTTCATTTATATTAATTAAACATGCCTTAAACCTACAAATTAAATCTCCATTTGAAGCCTAATCTTGATGCATGAGGAAAGCATTGATCGTCTAAGCTGCTTTAAATGCTTTAATTCATTATTAATCTACAGAGCGAAAACTAATTTTCCATGTTATTCAACTTATCACTAAATCCAACCCGAAATTTGTAGCACATGATTTTTTTAAGAATTGTGACATGAATTGAAATTATTGTGGAACGGAAAGGATATAATTACTAAACAAAGCTTTTTCCAACTGTTCATCAGCAAAACTCATCCTTACTATTCATGTGTAATATCATGAGTCGGTTTTGCATTTATTTACTCCTATCTTGTTCGTTTCCAAACTATCAAGATTGTTATATTCTCTTTTTAAAACGCTATCCATCTATTTATTTTTTTATTTCCTTTCTATTCTGTACAGCCATTTATTTCATTTGGGCTATTAAATAAATAATGATTCTCAAATTAGTTACATATTTTTTTATCTTTCAATCTTTGTATAAAAACAAATTATGTAACAACTAAATTTTTACGGATTCGTTTATACTCTATAATAAATCGATTGAGTAATTACTTGCAAGCATACGGATAATGTTTAATTGATAAAAGGACTTGGGATTTTGAGTTTTTCTTCACATTTAGATTCCATATAGTTTTTAAGTGACTAGCGTTTATCATTTTTGATTGTTACCAGCTAATTGAATTATTAGAGGTTGATTACAGATTGCTGTATTTGCTGAGTTATTGTTTTTTATTTACTTTTTGTGATAGTATAAAAATTGAATGGTGATTCAGTTCTTTAGTGACTTTTAATTCGCATGACAGCTAGTTGGTAGCTGTTAACTATGACTTGTGTTAAAATATTTTAGGTAGAAAAAGCATGTTTCAAGCGGATAACATTGTCGTCATTGTCATCGTTTAAAACTTTTGCTGTACTCAATTCTACCTTAAAACCGAGCAAGCTCTATAAAATTCTACTTGAATAATTAGTGCCGCAATATTATCTTTCATAACTAATAAATTTCCAATTTTCGACGTAAGGCATTTATAAATGATCTGCCATTAGCAGTGTTATGTAATGAGCAAACAATTGGGCTTTTTGGGTCTCGTACCGTACTAAGAAATTAAGGGAAAACTCGATAAGGTTAAAGGAACATTAAAGATGCTGCCCTAGATATTCACTTTGCCACTTGACCGAACGATGTGGTCACAAGAAATTATTTCTCCCTGACGTCGGCACGAATTTTGATGGCAGAATTGCCTCAAATTCACTGGCCTCACCTAGAATAACACCCACAGAGTCAATATTTGTGAGAATTAAATGAAATATGTAAATTAACTGAACTCTTGCGAGTTTCGGCTGTACCGGCATTCTCTCATTCAAGAATTTACCTTGAACCTTCCTTCGGGCCCTCCTATCCTTTTTCTTTTTATTTATTGAAATAACCCAGCATTTACCTATTCTTCTTCTTCATAGCGGATGCTTAGATTAGGTTCCATGTTTCACACCCATAACATAACACAGTCCTTATCACATATTCTTTTATTCCCCATCCTCATTAGTTTTTTAATTCCACTCCTATTTCTTAAAATATAAAAAATTGAACACTCCTATCTTCCCCACTAACAAAATTCCATTCTTTATTTCCCACTAACAAAATTTTATTCGTTACTATACTAACAAAAATTCATTCTTCCCATCCTACTAACAAAAACTATTAATGCAAGCATTCAAATGTCTTGCACAATTGACCTTGCCTGTTGGAAGGCTGAGGGTTTATTGGAAGATGCCTTAGGTGCTAGTGCGGTGAACTCTGAATCTAGGGGGTCTACTGGGATCCTGAGTTTCAGTTTCCCGGGCGCAGGAAATCTCTTTTTAGTTTCGTCAAAAGCAAGGAAAACTCTTTTTAGTTTCGTCAAAAGCAATTGTTTCCGTGTGTCTGACGATTTGCATAAACCTAACGTTATCATGGTTCATTGCAAATCACCATGTATGCAAACGGAAATTGTTGCATTTGTCGAAAGTGAAAAAAATGTATGGAGGAACGGGGTTGAAGTGTATTGGACTTCCATCACGTTACCTCTGTACGGCAGCGAGAATTGGGAAAGGAGTTGCGGCATTGGGAGTCAGTCGAAAGTTGGTGACGGAAGTTTGAGAGTGAGAAAGGAAAAATAAAAAGATCTAAAATTTGCTTGTGATTCAATGTTAGCAAAGCCGTGAATCACTTATTGCGTTGGGATTCTTGGACGCAACAGTAAAGCGCATAGTTGTGACAGAATTCAATTTGTTTCACATTGCAAAATTTGTGTTAAGAAAAATAAAAAAACTAACAAACAGTGGATGTTTTTTGTTTTGTTAGAATTGAATGGAGTGAAGTGAGAAAAAAGTTAAGAAACAATTAACGACGGTTTAAATATGATTATAAAAGCTAACCACTCACATTGTGGTGAAAATAAATTCGTGTTCGATACAAAACCAGAAGATTTAAATTACCAAGTGCAGGGTTACTAAATTAGAAAAAAACTGGAATGAATTGAGAATTGAAAAAACAACGTGCAGAATTTTGAATTTTCCTCTAGTAGTCAGAACGGATAGACAGCAGATGGTGCTTATGAAAGTGACTGTTACGCCATCTTTTGATTTTTTACGTTACATTATATTTCAATCCTAATTTTCTGAGATCCCACGCTTCTTTTTTACTTTCGACGAGCGCTCGGAGTTCAGAAAAAAGGGAGTGACGAATTGCAGAACTGAAATATATAATATGTTGATTCAATAAATTATATATATATATATATATATATATATATATATATATATATATATATATATATATATATATACGAGTATATGTATAAAAATATGTATGTATAAATATATATATATATATATATATATATATATATATATATATATATATATATATATATATATATATATATATATACATATATATATACACCCCGACAGCAGGATGGCCACACTGAAACATTTTACATAACTTTTCATGTATTGGCTGCATTTTGATGAATTTTTTACATAATATACATGTATATTCAAGGCAAACATACGACAACGGTAATTTCAACTGTTTCATTTTTCGACTTTTTTGCAAGGGCGACACCAGGATGGACACATCAGTTTGTTTTTAACTTTCAAACAATAAAGAGATTCAAATTTATTTAAATTCATTTTTATTAATAGGTGCTGTTTATTTCTCGGTGTAAATAATTTTTCTTTTGTGTATTTAAAAAAATAGTAGCAAGTTCAAGATTGACAAAGGAAGAAATAGGTAAAATTATTGCATTTGTTCAATGAAAATTCACATAGAATTGCGCGCATCAACAAATTCTAATTTCCACGCGCGATTAACGTTCAAAGTACTCTGGACAGCACCTGAGCCGACTTAATATGCAATCTGCACATTCCAAACATTTTTTATTTCCGCGCGCGATCAATGCCCCAATTATAAATAAATTAATTCGTGTAATATGCATACTCCGAAAATTTCATTTCCACGGCGATCATGAACTTTTTGCTGACCACGACATCAAACATGTGACAAGCTGCAATGAACCCTAGGAATTCTCAACGAATCAGCACTAATGCAATGACCGCGCTGCGGACTTTGCGATATTAAAAATTGAATACTTGTAAAAATTGTATTATAAAAGACTTTAATAATAAAATTATGTTATCAGTTGTTCAACAGGTCTTTTTTGAGAAGCCAGACGAAACGCCGTCTGACTAAAGGGCAACTATTTTCTATCTTTCTCAACTAATGCCTGACAAGAATTCCAGCCACAACTGTGCCCGCCGCACAGGCATCGGTCAGCTTGCCAAAAATCACACTACCGACGTTTGATGGCGACTATCTTAAGTGGAAACAGTTCCACGATCTGTTCAAACAGATGATTCACGACAAACCACTTGGGAATACCCAGAAAATGTGGTACCTGAAAAATAATGTGACCGTTGAAGCAGAGCGCCTAATTCGACACCTCCACTTTTCTGACGGTAACTATGTCATCGCGTGGGAAACACTACAGGCACGGTACAATAACCAACGAATCTTGGTTTCGTCACTCATCGACAGGCCGGTATCACAACCAACAGTTGTCAGTGAATCCGCTGCATCAATAAAGGGTTCCACGACACAACCAAAGAATGCTTGTTACGACTAGCAACCTTGGGCATCTCAACAGGAAGCTTGGACCCCATCATACTTCACCTCCTGCTCAAAAAACTTGACAGAACAACACATACGCTGTACGAGCAAACGCTTCAACGACCTCGTGAAGTACACACCATCGACGCCTTTCTCACATTCATGGAAACTAGATTTCAGTCGCTGGAGGCTTTAGGCAAGAACAGACATTCACATCCACGAGTGAAACCAACATCCCTTGTTTCATCTAACTCGGACGAAAGCTGCAAAGTATGCACTTGGAATCACAAGGTTTTTAAGTGCGACCAGTTACTTAAACTAAGCCCACACGATCGACTTACCAAAATCAAGGGCTTTCAGCTGTGTATTAACTGTCTCAAGGCAGGCCATGGTGTAAGTAACTGTCCATAAAGAAACTGCTCTAAGTGTCAAGGCAGGCACAATACATTGCTCCACTATGAGAAGACAATTAACAAGACAAAGAGATCAGCCATGACAACCAGCAGCTCCCAATCGGTTACTCTTAGCGACACCACTTTAGCAGCCCTTACCAAGAAGACATCTGGTAGCAAGTACGTTTTATTGGGCACAGCATCAGTCAACATCACTAATTATGCTGGTTCAACCGAAGTTTGTACAGCCATTTTAGATTCCGGATCTCAGCTCAACTTCATTATTGCTCGAATGCTAAAGAGGTTGAAAATATCCGGATCAAATTCCAACATCAATATCTGTGGAATAGGGAAAACAGAAACACATGTCTCGAAGAGAGTCAGCATCACCATTTCCTCAAGACACTCCGGATATTCAACCCGATTGGAGGCATACGTCATACCAACGATTGCTTCTACTCAACCGCCGTCATTCATCGATGCTTCTTCATGGCCAATTCCACCGAACATTCACCTTGCTGATTCAAGGTTCAACACTCCGAAACGAATCGACCTACTGTTGGGAGCAGAATTTTACTGTGAGCTTCTTTCCATTAGACAGATAAGGTTAGGACGAAACCTACCAACCTTGCAGAACACCGTGCTCGGATGGATTGTGCTTGGCCGTGTCGCAACAGGCGATACATCTGAATACTTCTGTGGAATCGGTATCAATAATCTTGAAGAACACATGGAAAGATTCTGGGCCATAGAAGAAGCACCGTTGGCAACGACCTCTAGTACTGAAGAGCCTGCGATCAATTTTCGACGAGACGGTGACGGACGCTTTGAAGGGAAACTTCCTCTGTGTCAGAACCCATCCGTGCTTGGCCAATCGAAAGACATAGCAATTAGACGCCTCCTTGCTCTCGAAAGGAAGTTCCAAAAACACCCAGATGTCAAAAGGGAGTACACGAATTTCATCAAGGAATACGCCGCTTTGGGTCACATGGAAGAAGTTAAGTCACCGATACCAGAGCTTAACTGTTTCTTGCCTCACCATTGTGTACTCAAGCCATCCAGCAGCACCACTAAGTTAAGAGTCGTATTCGATGCTTCAGCAAAGGCATCAAACGGCATCTCACTCAACGATATCATGTTGTAAGGCCCGATAATACAAGATGACTTATTCTCAATCCTTCTACGTTTCAGGAAACACAAATTTGCCTTCTCAGCGGATATTGAGAAAATGTACCGCCAAGTGAATGTAACAACGGAAGACAGCCATTTACAGCTCATCGTCTGGAGAGACAACCCTTTCGATGATCTAAGGTATTATCGTTTAAAGACAGTGACGTACGGGACCACTGCCGCACCATACTTAGCGACTCGATGCCTGATGGAATTGGCCAATACATCGAAGAAGTCACATCCACTAGCGTCCAGGGCTATCAAAGACTTCTATGTGGACGACCTAATGACTGGAAGCAATAGCCTCAAAGAAGCCGTAAAGATTCAGCACGAGGTGAAAACGCTTTTGAAGTTAGCAGGGTTTAATCTGCGTAAATGGTGTGCGAATCACGAGCAACTCCTTGCATCAATGCCAGGCGAAGATAGAGAAATAGAGCTCTCGGTCGATGGAGACACAGAGGACACCGTGAAAACATTAGGATTAACATGGAATCCTAAGCTAGACCAATTCCGGATAACTACCATTTGGAACGAGCCAACTAAGGTTTCACGGTTTCACGGTTGTTCGACACATTGGGATTCGTGAATCCAGCAATAACTTTGACCAAGATCTTTTTACAGGAATTATGGTCAAAAAAACTCGACTGGGATGAAGCCATACCAATGGAACTCCACACTCGATGGCTTCAATTTCGCAAGGAGCTTACAGACCTGGACAGAATTCGGATACCCAGATACATGGAAACGAAAGATGCCACACTCAGCTTGCATGCCTTTTCCGATGCAAGTGAAAGGGCTTACGGTGCAGTAATATATCTACGTAGCGCAAACAGCCGGGGAGACATAAAGACGATATTTCTCTGTTCCAAATCTAGGGTTGCCCCAGTGAAAACCATCAGCTTACCAAGACTGGAACTGTGTGCTGCAACTCTCATGGCCCACTTAACGAATCGTGTTAAGAAAATCCTCAACATAGATATAAACACTACACATTACTGGACAGATTCGTATTAGCCTGGATCCGATCCAGACCGTCATCCTTTCACACCTTTGTGGCCAACAGGGTCTCATCAATACAAGGACTAACAAACATATCTGACTGGCGGAATGTGAACTCTAAACTCAATCCTGCAGACATGGTTTTTAGAGGAACACGGCCTAGCGTACTCATCAATTCTACGTTCTGGTACCATGGACCTGAATTCCTGCGAAAACCCGAGACTCATTGGCCATGTGAAGTTATCGGAGATCCGGGAGAGCTTCCAGAGCGAACGACAATTCACACCGTCCTCACAACCAGCATTATCCAGGAGCATTTTATCGACAGAATCGATCATCGAAACTCCATACACATCTTAAGCGAATCGTAGCAACAGTTTTGCGGGCAACTCAACGCTTCAAAGCAAGGAAAGATTCATGGGAAAGAAGATTCATTACAGAAAAAGCTCTCGCACTTATTATTAAATTCATGCAGGCCGGGGAATTTGGAACCGAGATAAAAAGATTACAACAAAAAACACCAATAGACTCGAAGAGCAAACTCCTCACACTCACACCGTTCCTGGATAATGAGTCCAATCTTAGAGTCGGAGAGAGATTACAAAACGCCAATATACCACACATCGCAAAACATCCCGCAATTTTACCTGCTTCACATCCATTCACTAAACTGTTAATCACTGATCTTCACCGAAAGAACTTACACATGGCGACTCAAGCTCTGCGAGCAACAGCACGACAGCAGTTCTGGATCCCTCGAGACAAGGGTTTGGCATCTGCAGTGGTGCATGAATGCGTTCAATGTTCCAGACTAAACCCACAAAGCTTCAAACAAATCATGGGAGTCCTTCCTGATACACACGTTCAACCGGCCCGTCCATTTGTCAACGTCGGCATCGACTTCTGTGGGCTGGTCTACACCCATTACAGAATTCGAGGCAAGAAACCGACGAAAACATACATCTGCGTGTTTTGCTGTTTCACAACAAAGGCTTGTCACTTAGAAGTGGTTTCAGACCTATCCACGGACGGATTCATTGCTACTCTGAAGCGGTTTATCGCTAGACGTGGCTGCTGCCAAAACGTGCACTGCGACAATGCTACCAACTTTGTTGGGGCTCGTAACCAATTAGAGGATCTAGAAAATTTACTGCAAAATGAGCGTTCTCAAAAGAAGATTCACGCAGCCGCAACTCAGAAAGGAATCCAATTTCATTTTATACCACCGCGCAGTCCACACTTCGGGGGTATTTGGGAGGCGGCAGTCAAATCGGCAAAGAAATTATTACAAAAGACTATCTCATCTGCATCTCTAACTTACGAGGAGGTATGCACCGTCACTACGGAGGCCGAGGCTGTGCTCAACTCACGTCCGATACAGCCATTATCAGACGACCCTAACGACATGGCAGCACTAACACCGGGACATTTTCTTATAGGGGAACCACTCACTACAACAATACATAGTCGTGCATGTGACACTAATACAAAACTACTCACCAGGTGGAAACTCGTGCAGCACATCCGACACGAATTTTGGCGCAGATGGTCAATCGAATACCTTTCTGAACTACAACAGAGAGCAAAGTGGACCCTAGGTTGTGACAATGTCAAACCAGACATGCTAGTTCTCATCAAGGATGATAATGCCCCTCCCTTGAAGTGGCAACTGGGACGGATAGTGCAACCAATTCAAGGAAGTGACAGACGTTGCCGAGTTGCAGATGTCAAAACTAAAAGTGGCATCTTTCGAAGAGCAATACACAAACTCTGGCCTCTTGTAAAGGCATGCGAAGATCTCAACCAAGCCACGTCAGCCACAACTAAGGTATCCGCAGAAAGTCCCAAGCCTAAACAACTCAAAAAACGGCATCCTAACCAAGGTAGATTCCTTCCAATCAACTCAAATTGGGCTGAAAATCGGAAGAAGAACCATCCAGAATTAACAAATAGCGAAGTCCCTGTAAAGCGTTCTCGCCCTACATCCATGCTAGCAGCAACCTTAATAACCCTACTCGTTCTACCTGCCATTAGCACCGCATCTCCCCTTATAACTGTTGATCCATTCACGAAGGACCCTGGAATTTACTTCGAAGCAATCGGACAAGCAAAGCTAGTAACTAACGAATGGAACGTAATTACCTTCTATGATATAAAACACTACTGGGAAGAATTAAATGGGATTCGCAAGGGTATACTCAACATGAAAAAGCTGTGTGCATCAATCACTATGCAAGGTCAAGTATGTACCCAAACCTTACAACAGTTCACACACCAACTATGTCATATTGAGCAGCTAAACGAAATCCTTCACAAGGGAGGAGAAGGCAGAAGATACCCTACCGGAAGAAGAAGAGCACCACTGGACATCGTGGGCAACGTCGCTAATAAACTTTTCGGTATTCTAGATTCAGACTACGCAACATACCTTGAAGATGAAATTGAAAAATCACGAGCCAACGAACATTATCTAGACTCACCCATGGAGAATCAAACCTCACTTCTCGGGACCACCACAAACCTTTTTAAAAAAGAGACGTACTATATCCAGGAACAATTTAAGGCAATAGACGATTACTTAAAACAACTGTCAGACGGTATAAGTAGTGTATCTCAGCAACAAACTTTCATCACATTTTGCTTCCGCACCATGATGGCACTACACAGTTACCAAGAAACACAAAGGGCATTATGGGATATACTGCTTGATCTACAGCACGGCATCATCAATCCATTACTTCTCACTCCGCGACAACTTCAAGAACAAGTAACGCTCAAACGAAAGGCACTTCCTTCAAGTCTAAATATCCCGATCAGTCGAACAGTTGGCGATCTATCACTGTACAAGACGTTTTCGGTACATGCCAAGATGACCAAATCCTTTGTAATTTTTCAGCTGAAGTAGCCACTAATCAATTCCGAAGAATTTCAACTGTTCAACTTGATACCTGTTCCCATTAGACGAGCTCAAGAGTCATATATCATCCAACCATCTACACGATATCTGCTAGTAAATCTCCAGAGAAACCAACACTACCCGATCAATCAACACGAATTGGATAAATGTACACTCACTAAGGACAGCACATTCCAGTGTGTTCAACATCATCCATTGTACAATCGGCGATCCAGCATCAACCAATGCGAAATCACTCTCTTAAACCACGAGGAACCATCTTCTCGGCAATGTATCTGGCTACGTATCAACAACACGAACTTTTGGATCCAAGCCCACCAACAAAACACGTGGATCTATGCGCTACAAGGGACAAGAGTATTTGACACAATATGTGGACAGGAAGTCACCACACAAACACTACAAGGAAGTTGTGTTCTACATCTAGAACCTCAGTGTGAAATCAGACACGATACCATGACGATTAGGGGGTTGAACACAT
>OZ017740.1:226702889-226710389 GCA_963969285.1 Odontomyia ornata | reverse complement strand
GGGTCATTGTCCTGTTGAAACAAGAAATCTTCTCGCATACCTAATTTGGATGCACTTTGTTTTATGTTGTTTCGTAGAATCTCTAAATAAGAGTTCTGATCCATAGTATTTTCGATGAATGTCAGATTTCCAACTCCAGCAGCAGCCATGCAACCCCAAACCATAACACCACCGCCTCCATGTTTTACTGTTTTAATAGTGTTCTTGGGATTAAATGCTTCTCCTACTTTTCGCCAGACCCTCTTATGCCCAATTACACCAAATATACAAAATTTAGACTCATCCGAAAATAAAACATTATCCCAAAACGTTATTGGTTATGCTTTTGCAAATGTTATTCTCTTTTGTTTGTTTATGGAACTTACAAGAGGTTTTCTTCTAGGCGTACGAGATGAAAATCCAGCTTCTACGACAGCTCTACGCACAGTTTCTGCGCTAACCTCCTTCTTATCATTAATTCCAAGAACATCGCAGATTTTTCTACAGCTTAGAAATGGATCTTGTTTTACCATTCGCGAAATTTTTCTCTTGTCCTTTGCACTTAGTTTAGATGGACGACCTGTTCGGGGCACATTTTCCACTCTATTTTCCTTCTTAAATCGATTTATCACTTTTTGAATGGTTGACCGACTTCGCAACACTAGTTCAGCTATTTCAGAATATGATTTGCTCTGATTTGAATGCAGATTAATAATTATTTCACGCTCCTTAATACTCAACTCCTTTCGAGTCATTTTTTAAAAATTTTATTAAATAAAAGATACACCACGAATACGGACGCGATATTAAAGACAGCGGCCTACGGTTGTTAACTCACTCTGATAATATGAACTTGGGGGACAACCCTTTTTACAAATAACAGGGCATTTTCTGCAACTGTACCAAGACTTTTGTGGAGTAGAAAAGAGACATTGCCAACAAAAAATTATTGTCTTCAACGATCATTATTGCCGAGTCCCCTTAAATTTATGAAAACTTAAATTCAACAGAACTCGTATTATTACCATTTCATAACTTTTGGTTTTCAAATAAAAATATTGATTCAGTAATACAATTTTCAGTTACCGATTCTCTGTACCTTGACTTTTGTGGAAGACTGTATATATACACATATATATATATATACATATATATATATATATATATATATATATATATATATATATATATATATATATATATGCATATATATATATATATATATATATATATATATATATATATATATATATATATATATATATATATATATTTATATATGCATATATATATATATATATATATATATATATATATATATATATATATATATATATATATACATATGTATATTTATAACTATATTGTTACATGTAAAAATAGTTCTGCGAGCTACAGTCGCAATTGTTTTCACAACCATTGGGCTTTTTCACACGCGAATGGTAAAAACCCATATCCAAACAGGTTTCGCGCTTACGCCCTTATGTTTACACGTTGCATAGTTCAGCCAACCTATTTTTGTATACGATACACACCTTGCGAGTGTATGTGTCAAAAGGATCATTTGATCGTTAAACGTCGTGCGGACAACATGAAAGCGAAGACAGAGAGATAAGCTATTGAGAATTGATGTTTTAGCCTTGAATAGTGCACGAGATAATAAAAACTGGAATGACAAATGTATTTTGATTGTTAAAGTTTGTCGATTCAATCTTTTTTGGATTTATTTGAATCCTCCGTGTTTTTCCGCTTTCTGAAAAATATATTCCAAATTTGAATTTCTTTTTTAGTCGCATATTTTTATTGATGTGTTGTAAACTTGCTTATTATAATGTGATTCGATGAAGATTATGCGTACTGTTAGTTCTCTATACATTTACAGTAGGCAATTTATCTTTGTTGAAATCGTAATATTCGTCGTGTTGTTTCATGTAATTGAACATGGCGTCCACTTTTATAAATTTATTAAATAACGCGTAGCTTCTCGCGTCCACGCATCCATTTTTGCACGCTAATTAAAGAAAGGCAATCGTTTCATGACGACTACCTTCTTCACCGAGTGTTCGGAATGATTACCCGCGTTTGTTTAAAATTTCCCCCACCAAATGATCAACAAAATGCATTTGTGTATGTGCGTTACGCTCGTTCACCCTAAAAAATTTTGGCTTGTTTTTACCATCAGGTTTCCTCAATGCCTCTCACTCTTCTTGCCCATATAACCTGTTTAACGCTCACTTTTAACGCTGCGTCTGAAAAAGCCCATTAAGAACCTCATGATCAACAAAATGAATGTACTCGAAACCACAAGGACCCACCAAGCATGATCAACATCTGAAAGTGACGTCACTGCGCCCACAGAATACTCCAGGTTGTTCGCCAATGTACGAGAAACGAATTGAATGACTAGAGACCCTATATAAAGCCAAGCTGAATGAATGGGGGGATTCATTACAACCGCGATATAGTGAAACTGCGATAGTGTGGAGTGCGAATTACGAGCGATATTGATCGTGAAGTGATAAGACAGTTGAAGTAAAAATTGATAGACAAGTTGTGAAATAGTTAAATTAATTATTGTACATTTTAGTAAATAAACTCTTTGAACTTAATTTAAAAGAAAGTGCGTTTTCACTTTCCCGGAACATTAAAATTATTGGCCGCGAACCATAACACGCGACAGTGGTGTCAAGAAGTGAGAAAGGAAACTTTGAAAGTGAAAACTCTTAAACATTGTACATAACAGTGAAATTTAACGTGGACACTGGTGGAAAAATAGCTGAAACAATAAAATGCCGGGAAACTTACAACTAAAAATTAATGAATTGACCATATCGGAGCTTAAGGAGGAGTTGGAACAGCGAAATCTGTAGCAAGGTACAAAGGCCATACTGATTGCACGCTTGCGTGACGCGATCGAGTCGGAAGGCACGTATCTGGATTCGGGTGAGCCCTCAGATGCAGAAAAAGGCGCAGAAGGTGATGAAGTAGAAACACCAAAATCAAAAGAACCAGAAAGTGCGCTGATGCAAATGTTGATGCTGATGCAGCAAGAGCAGCGACAAGTCATCCAATTTAACTGCGAAGCTAAATGAACAATCAGAGAAGCTGGACCAACAAGAAATTGAAATCAAGGCAGACATCGCACTGACGATGGAGGAGCAATCAAATAAGCTAGACCAACAGGCAATCGAAATCAAGGCAGACTTGCAGAAACAGTCAACGGAAATAAAAGCGGAGCTGGGTAGTCTGAACAACCAAATTAAATGCGTCGAGGAAAAGGTTTACCAGGTCGAGGAGAGAATCAACTATGAGATCAGCCATGTCGAGGAGAGAATCAACCATGATACCAGCCAGGTCGAGGAGAGAATCAACCATGAGATGGAAAACATGAAAAAGGAATTGGAAGCAGCGAAGGCAGTAGTAACCATCTCACCAGCCCCGCTTATAACCGCAGCGCAAAGCACATCCAGAAATATGCAAGCACCAATATTGGACGGGCAAACGGTCTGGACTATTTACAAAACCCAGTTTGAAGCCGCCGCTCGGATAAATCACTGGAATGAGCAGGAACGAGCAACTGCATTGATTCTTGCTCTAAGAGGCCCAGCTGCCGAGCTTTTGTAGACGATCCCCGTTGAGTTGCACTCAAACCCGGCTGCTATAATGAATGCGCTCGACATGCGTTATGTAGACGATCATCTAAAGCAAATTTATCGGTCACAGCTACGGCATCGAGTGCAGAGGTCAGAGAAACCTTACAGCAGCTATCCCAAGATATTGAGCTACTGGCACTTTTGGCTTATCCAGCTTACGACCCAGAACATCGAGATGATGCAGCAACAGAAGCATTCATCAGCGCATTAAGGGGTCAGGCATTGCAGCAAGCCGTGCGTTTAGCTCAAAAGCAAACGGTTAAGGACGCATTGGCTTATAGTCTGAACTTTGAGGCAGCGAACAATGTGACTCATACCACTGCCCGGGTTCGTGAGGTAGTGACAGACGAGTGCAGGTGTGAGCGCGTCGAAATTGAGCGAGAGCCGCATGTAAATGGTGCGCCTAGATGCTGGAATTGCGGAGAGAAGGGGCACCTGCAAAGAGACTGCAAGAAGCGAAGAACACCGAGCTATTGTCCCGGGTGTGCAGCTAGGAGGAGATCCAGACCGAGTCAGGAGCCCAGAATAGAAGCCCTCCACACTAAGGGGTCGGGAAACATGTAAGAGCCAACTTCGTGGGGCAGAGGTTGGCTAGGAGGAGCGACGTCCCCAGCACTACCATCACCGTGTCAAGACTACATCGTGGAGAAGCGGACTTATGCCTTTCGGGTCAAGTTGACGGAGAACACTGCACCATAACAATCGACACTGGTGCAACCCGATCGATTATCCGACCAGACCATACAACTACTTCACAAGGGCAGGATTTTCTCACTACGGACAGCTACGGAAGAAACTGCACCTGTCCATGGAGAGGTCAACCTCCAGATAAATTTGGGAGACTTGCGTTCCGACATAATTTTCTGGTCGCGAACATTATGGATGACTGACTTCTCGGAATGGATTTTTTGCGACCACATGGAATCACGTTGGACTTGGGCAAACGGGTATTGAAATGGCAGAATGTCGAAGTATTGATGGAGGGTCCCAGCGTCCAAATTCCCAAGACTAATGTGGTAGTATGTACCGATACTGATGTACCGAATTCTTCCGAGAGCATTGTATGGGCCAAGCTTGATGGTGACTCTGGAGGCCAGCGATCTTATCTAATAGAGCCAACGAAAACGTCTGCATTGCGCAGTTTGATTGCAGGACGAAGCCTTGTAAGATCTTTAAGGAGCGGATACGTGCCGGTTAGAGTCCTTAACACCGCAGACTCAACCGCGAGCATCAAAGCCGGAGACGTTATCGGCAGCTGCCAGCCTGTTTCCACCATCACCTCCTTGGAAGCGACTCACGACCATCATTGGAAAAGGAGGCAAGACGCAGACAAAGCCCGGGAATTCTCATCTGCAATATTGAATGAAGGTCAAATTGCCAGTGTAGCTATTCAACCGAGCCTCTGATCTGATCACCAAGTACAGTGACATCTTCTCAACAAGCCTGGATGACCAAGGCCGAACGAGTATGGTAACTCACGACATAGATACACTGGGAGCCAAGCCAATCCGACAAGGACCGAGACGTCTTCCTATAGCCAAACAAGGAGAAGTGTGCGCGCTGATCTCGGACATGGAAAAGCAAGGTGTTATCGAACCTTCTGTCAGTCCATGGGCCGCGCCTGTAGTTCTAGTAAAGACAAAGGATGGTAGCACTCGTTTTTGTGTTGACTATAGGCAGCTTAACAACGTCACTAAGAAAGATAATTATCCGCTTCCACGCATCGACGAGATCATGGACACTTTAGCCGACACAAAATGGTTTTCTACACTCGATCTCAAGAGTGGCTACTAGCAGGTAGAAATCGACAAGAAGGACCGAGAGAAAACCGCATTTTCAGTTGGGATTGGATTGTGGCAATTTGTGGTGATGCCATTTGGGCTTTGCAATGCTGCAGCCACTTTCGAACGCCTGATGGAATACGTGCTACGTGGCCTAACTTGGAAAACCTGCTTGGTGTACCTAGATGACATCATTGTCATCGAAGAGCATGTGCGAAACTTAGAAGAGATTTTCTCCCGATCGCAACTGGCGAATTTGAAACTTAGTCCCGACAAGTGTACCCTTTTTGCAGCTAAAGTAAAATACCTGGGACACGTCGTATCAGCAGAAGGGGTCAAAACAGACCCTGAGAACATTGAAGCCGTGAAAAGCTGGCCAACACCAAACAACAAGAGCCAACTACGAAGTTTTCTGGGTCTGGCAACCTACTATCGAAGATTCGTCAAAGACTTTGCCAAAATAGCTAAGTGTCTCCATCAGTTAACCGAGAAAAATCGTCCGTATGTCTGGAATGAACAATGCCAGGTAGCCTTTGAGACCTTGAAGGAGAAGCTGTGTGAATCACCCGTGCTGGCATATCCGAAACCCGAAAAAATGTTTGTAGTTGACGCCGATGCGAGCAACGGTGGGATTGGAGCTGTGCTCTTCCAGCAGATCGATGGCGAAGAAAGAGTCGTTTCGTATTACAGTCGAGTGCTCTCAAAAAGTGAGACGAACTACTGCGTGACCAGGAAGGAGCTATTGGCTATAATCGAGGCCACCAAGCAGTTCCAAAAGTACCTATATGGCCAGAAATTTGTTCTTCGAACGGACCATGCATCGCTGAGATGGCTGCTTAGCTTCAAAAACCCCGAGGGACAAGTTGCGAGATGGATCGAAAGATTGCAGTCATACGACTACGAAATTGTTCATCGGAAGGGCGGAGTTCATGGAAATGCTGACGCCCTATCTCGTCGTCCATGTCCAGCTAACTGCAAGCATTGCCGACGGATTGAGGAAAAGGAGCCGCCCGTTGATCTGCGATTGATAACGTTCGAATTCGATGAAGGCTGGTCATCGGAGGAGATTCGAAATGCCCAGTAAGCCGATGAAGACATCGGGCCTTTGCTCATATGGAAGGAGACAACTGGGCGACCTGAGTGAAAGGACGTTTCGATGCACAGTGCCACCCTGAAAAGTTATTGGGCACGATGGAACTCCCTTCAGGTGGAGGGTGGCGTACTCAAGAGGATATGGGAAACGGTGGATGGCAGTTACTATAGGATGCAAACTATACTTCCCAAAAGCCGAATTCACGATGTGGTTAAGGAGATACACGAAGGATCCTCGGGAGGCCACCTTGGTGTTAACAAGACCTTAGCGAAATTGCGGGAAATGTTCTACTGGCTCCACGCTCGAGAAGACGTAGAGGACTGGTGCCGTAGATGCACCATTTGCGCTCCCGTCAAAGGTCCAAAGCGACGACTGAGAGGACAAATGAAAACCTACAACGTGGGCGTGCCATTTGAAAGGATTGCTGTTGACATCGCAGGACCCTCTCCTGAATCCGAATGGGGAAATCGATATACGCTGGTTGTGGCCGATTATTTCAGCAAGTGGCCCGAGGTCTACTCCATTCCCAACCAGGAAGCAACTGCTGTAGCCGAGCAGCTAGTATAAAATTGGGTCAGCATTTACAGCGTACCTTGCGAACTACATTCGGATCAAGGCCGAAACTTTGAGTCACTCGTTTTTGGCGAAATGTGCGAGCTGCTGGGAATACGGAAAACGAGGACAACACCGCTGCGTCCCCAATCCGATGGAATGGTCGAACGTTCCAACGGCACGCTTAATAACCATCTGGCCAAGATAGTTGACGAGAACCAAAGGGACTGGGACCGACATATCCCACTATTTTTGATAGCGTACAGAGCTGCTGAACATGCATCGACGGGCCTAGATCGAGCCAAAGTCATTTTTAGAAAGTCTATTCGTCTGCCAGCCGATATAAAGTTCGGAACACCCCCTGAGAAACCCCAAACCATCTCGGAGCACGCAAGTGAGCTAAGGCAACGATTGGACCAGATACATCGGACAGTGTGAAAAC
>OZ017740.1:226685389-226690389 GCA_963969285.1 Odontomyia ornata | reverse complement strand
TATATATATATATATATATATATATATATATATATATATATATAGATACACACATACTCCAAAAAGTCTACGTACACTTGCTGGTCGTAGCAAATATATCAATATAAAAACCTTTGCCATTTGTTTATAACTTAAAATCTTTTCTTTATTATATTCATTAAACTATATGGTACATATGTATATATGTAACTGATCACTCGTTCGCTGTTTAGAATAACCAAAATAAAAAAGTTTCTTCCAAAAAGTCATGAAAATCCATCCAAAAAAGTCTGCGTACACCTGAAAAAATTTATTCATTTTATTTGAAAGCCACTATATTAGCTTTCAGATTTTGAACCTTAATATCTAGTAGCATAGCCTTTCCTATAAATGACTTCCTTTAGCCTATTTTGCATGGATTGAACAAGTTTGATGTTTCTTCGGCCGTTATTTTGTTCTACTCGTTCAAAATAACATTTTTAATGACTCTTTGCTAGTTATGTCATGCTCTCGAATTTTTCTTTCAAGTAAATCCCACAAATGCGCAATTGGGTTTAAGTCTGGTGATTGAGGAGGTGTAACTAAGATTTTTGGGACGTTGTAGGCCAACCAAAGCCTATTTATTTCAGCTTTATGTTTGGGGTCATTATCGTGCTGAAAGAAAAATGCGTTCCCCAGCCGCAATTTCTCGGCACTTTGCTTAATATTATTTTTTAAATTATTAAGGTACCCGTATTTATCCATTGTAGATTCTATGACTACGAGTTGCCCCACCCAACTGGCTGCCATACACCCCCAAACCATCACACCGCCGCCACCATGCTTTACAGTGGGAATCAAATTTTCTTTATTGAATTCTGTCGAGCGTTTTCTCCATACTAATTTGCGTCCTTTTATCCCAAATATACAAAACTTACTTTCATCAGAAAAAAGAACGCTTTCCCAAAATTCTTTTCGCATTTTTACATAATTTTTGGCGAATGCCACTCTCTTTCGGCGATTCCGTTCCGATATGAACGGCTTTTTACGTGCGACTCGACCATGGTAACCGCCTTTTCTAAGAATTATGCGCACTTTTTCATCGCTTATTGTTTTATTGTATTTCTTTCTTATATCCTGCGCAAATTGGAATGCGGTTAATCGGGGATTTTGTTTCACAGCATTAATAATACTCCTACGTTCACATGCTGTAAGTTTGGGAGGACGTCCTGACCGATGCCGTGAGATAATCAAACCGCTTTTTTTGTAATTAGAAACAACCCCTTGGGCCGAGGAATGGGTTCTCCTAACTAATTTTGCGATTTCACGAAAACTTTTCCCGTTTTCACGCAATTTTACTATGATTTTACGCTCACTATCACTGATTTCCTTATTTTTTACTTCCATATTAAAGAATAGTCTTTTATTCACGCAAAACACAGACAATTTTCCAATGAAGTACTGTCACGCAGAACAATGAAAAAATGAAGGCATCAACATTGCACATTTCGGGAAATCCCCAAATTTTGTGATGTGTACGCAGACTTTTTTGGGGCTGCTCACAGACTTCCAAGTATTGAAATTACTATATGTTCGATAATTTTGGAAATTTTTTAAACAAACCGGTTTCAATACATTCCTTGAAGTTTAGGCTCTTTTATCGAAATGATTAAATCAAGATCACATTATTGATTCATACGATTCCAACATAATAAAGTTTGTACTAATGAGATGTACGCAGACTTTTTTGAGTATGTGTATATAGATATATATGTATATAAATATATATATATATATATATATATATATATATATATATATATATATATATATATATATATACATATATATACATATATATATATATATATATATATATATATATATATATATATATATATTCATATACATATGCATAGATATGTATATATATATATATATATATATATATATATATATATATATATATGGATATATATATACGAGTATATATATATATATATATATATATATATATATATATATATATATATATATATATATATATATATATATATATATATATATATATATATATATATATCTTCTTCTTCTTCTTTGTAGCACTACAGCCCCTCTCGGGCCTTCGCTTAGAGATAGTAGAGTAGCTCATTTTCATGACCGTATTGATTTTTTTTTCGGAAGTTGGTTTGGTCAGAACCATGCTCCCGTGTGCCTGCTCAGCTATGATATGATCTGATTAAATCAGTACATATCGCCGCTGAGTGAACACTCATAGTCTGTGTGAAAAATCCCCTGAACTAAATTACGTTGCTCCCAACGAGATTTGAACCTGGGACCTTCGGCTTATGGGTTCATGCTCTAACCACTAGACTACACAGACTACAACAACATTTGCTTTACCCGGTTTGTATTTTAGTTCATATTTATATTCTTCCAATCTTGATTTCCATCGTTTCATTTTGGTATTTGTTTTATTTGAGCTAAGGGCATATGTTAGAGGTTGGTGGTCTATAAAAATTTTAACCATGCTAGATCCGTACAAGTCATTTCGAAGACTATCGAGAGCCCATATTATTGCCAACATCTCTTTTTCGTTTGTTGCATAGTTCTCCTCGGATTTACCGAGAGTCCTTGATAAATACTAAATCGGTTTGTTGGCTTGTGATAGCCCTGCTCTAATGGCATAATCAGATGCGTCGGTGGTAAATTCGAACGGTTTCTTAAAATCTAGGTGTATAAGTAAGACGTCTTGTGAAATGAGGACACTTTTGACCTTGTTGAAGGCGTCCAATGCGTCTTTATCAAGTGAAATAGATTTGGTTTTGGAAACGTGTTTTGAGTGTTTTGGGAGGTGGAAAGTTGACGATTGCCTCAACTTTTTGGGGTTTGTTCGTATTCCTTCTACACAAACAACAAACCCAAGGAATTCAACCTCTTTTTTCAGAAACTCGCATTTATCTAAGTTGATTTTCATGTTTGCCCTTTGGGAGTGTCTTGAATATAATCTCTAAATTGTCGAAATGTTCCTTTTCGTCCTTACCAAAAACTATTATGTCGTCGATGTAGATACGACAGCGCTTCCCGATGTGTTCCTTTAATATATCGTCTAGTGTTCGTTGAAAGATGGCTGGGCCATTCTTCAGACCGAACGGTAGGCGAAGAAACTTTATATTTTCCGTTGTTTATGGCGAACGCGGTTTTTTCTACGTCAGATTCTCTTAAGAGAATCTGGTGAAAGCCACTTTTTAAATCAATAATTGAAAAGAATGGATTTTCGCCTAAGTTAGAAAGAACTTCAATGATATCTGGTATAGGGTATGCGTCGGTGACAGTGATCGAGTTTAATTTTCGATAGTCAACGACCATTCTGAGTTTCTATTCACCAGATGCATCTTGTTTTTTAAGTACAATCCAGACGGGCGCGTTATATGGAGATTTTGATGGTGTGATAATTTTGTCCATCAACAGTTTCTGGATCTCGTTTTCCACTTCCTCTTTAAGGGCCATAGGATAGGGGTACGATTTTGCGTAGACGGGATCGTCTGTAGTAGTGCGGATTTCTCCTCTAACGGAGGTTGTAAATGTTAATTTTCCATCCGGTTCTGATAATAAAGATTTGTTTTTCGAAAGGATTAACTTTAGTCGTCTTCCTGCTCCTTATTAAAATGAGATGTTCTAACATTCATATGATTAACGGACCGAGATACGTGTTGTTTTAATGGAATGTCTATCTGGGATTTGATCGACATTACGTTAGCGCTAGCGTGAATAACTGCTTGTAATTCCTTCAGGGTATCATTACCTATAAATTCTGCAACGGTCTTAAGGCAAGGCAGTAAGAAGAATTTTAATTGTTTTGTTTTCGGTCCGAATATGTTGATGAAGGCGTGATGAGTTATATTTATTGGTACACTTGCTGAGTTGGTTGTAAAGGTCTTTTCATTTGGGATAGGGTTACGTACGAAAAAAAAGTGGATGTAGCTGTTGTTTGACCTGGTGTCAATAAGGAATTTTAGCATTTCACCGCTCTTCGCTGTGTATTCTATATATGGTAGTGAAGAGCCCTTCAGTCTAAAAAATGGATGCGACTTTGCTGGTCTGTGTTATTTGTATCATTTGGTACGTCCTCGACGGGTTCATTAGTATTATTATCATATTCATATCCTGTAGATCATCTGCTTCCTCTAAATTCGGAGGGAATGGAACAGTTTCTTCGAGGGACAAATACTCGAGTAGATCTGCTTGATCTAACTCGTGTTTTTCTTGAACTAATGTGTCCGATTCTATATTGTAATTGTGGGTATAATAGGTGCGCTGCTGCTTGTTGCCAGGATGTACTTGTTGAGACGCCATCCTTTTAACGGGGAACGCACGATATTGCGTCCTACTTTGATAATTTACCGCTTGGGTCCTCATGGATTGATCTACGTCCATAGGCTCATACCTGCGTGGTTTAGGAGGCAGTGGTTTAGCGTTAGGGGGTACATATTGCACCTGCCTATAAAATTGTGGAACTGGTGGAATACGAGGATTATGGAAGAGTTCGGGCCTAAAATTTTTTCTCGGAATATATGCTTGTTGTAGCGGTGGATCGTCAAAATGTTTCCTAGGAGAATTTGGAGGAGGTATATTGTGCGTCGGCTTTTTAAGCGTGGCATGCGTGTTATTTGTATGCTGTGTCCTGTAGTCAACATTCTGCAGCTTAAGACACAAATGCAAAGCCTGTGGCAGGACAGTTGGTTCTCGGATGCTGAGTAGTCGAGGCAAATCTCCTCTTAGTCCACGCACAAACGTATCAAGTGCTTTATCCCTATAGCATTGGGTCATATTTGTCAGTATTGTAGGATTCCAAGCCTATATCAGCTTGGCCTACAATCTTGTTGCGTATTACTGAAAGGATGCCGTAATACTTTGGAGTGCCCTTCAGGTGTTCATAGATCCTTAAGATCCTCGCGACACTTTTCCTCCATGAAGAATATTCGCTGGGGTTACCTGAAAATGTCCTCAAACTTTTGACGACATCGGGAATTTTATCCATA
>OZ017740.1:226625389-226680389 GCA_963969285.1 Odontomyia ornata | reverse complement strand
AACACTGATTGAAGCGCGGACCTAAAGATTTTTTTTTTCAGCTCAGTATATTATGGCATTTTTGACCCTATCGGCGAGATACTTGAAGAGAGTGTCATATTATATCATTTTTTTTTCTTTGAGAGATCATGAATTGGACTAGATATTAATGAAATGATTAACCCACTTTATTTTGTGTGCCCCCTTAAACCGATGTTTTGAGCATTGTCCGGGTGGCACTCTTAAAGAAGCGAGAGAGAGGTAGGGAATGGAGGTATTTAAAAATCAGGTGAGATACATTCGACGTTAACTTTTCTTCTTTAGAAGGGCGCCCGTCTATTTTTTAGGACACCTTTCTTTCCTCGAGGGACACCCGGTTATAACACTCTTTTATCGAATGGTTACCGCTGCACCGATGGCGTTCAAATTTTGTATTCCGGAGCACTTTTTAATTCTAAAACCGATAAGGTGAGGAAACCCGATCCAAAACCTTTTTCAATTTAATTTTATTAATTTTAGTATCGAACTGACAGATGAGCACTACATTTATTCGTCAATTGACAACCCACACATTTATTCAATTGTGATTAGATGTTGTCATATAACACAATTGAAGAAAATGGGATGGGAATTGGATTTCAACAACATTTTGGTGGAATTTAAGGCATTAAATTATAATATTGAAATGGCAGATCCCCGATGCCGCTGTAATATATTGTGCTATCAAAATTGGGCTGAACCATCCAATTCATATTCTTGTTCCCAACTACATAGACTGCAATTATATATAGATTTGTGGTTCATTTTCACGAAAATAAGCCCATACCGCATAAACGTCCACTACAAACACAATTCCTTCACCAAATCTCAAAAATATACTTTAAATTAGTTTCTGCTACAGTAATCATCACCTTCCCTTTTATTTGCTATTTACCTTTGTTACTGAATTGTATTTTCCACATCCAGCAGCAGCAATTGACAAAATCTTTCTCAACAAGATGATAAACACTACTAGACACTTCGGGAGGGAAGAATAGAAGAAATCTTTCAGGAACGGAACAAATGCAGAGGTTGTGCCTTGGAACAGGTAGCTAACAGGAACGGTCCAATCTTTGAGGAACAAGATATAACCGAGGTGGACATTCATATGTCACATTGTCGCAACAGCCCCTGCGACCGCGTACCAAACTACGTGTCCTTCTTTATGCACATATCCTGCGACCGTGATTCTAAAGCTGGTTAAGGGCTAAGATTAATAAGAACTGGATGGGCTAAGCTCATGTAAAATGCATGAGAGAGCATGCGACCGGTTTCTGCTCTCTTCCAAGCGAACAGTCTGTCATTTCCTCCCCGTCTGCCTCTTGCTGGTCACTTTCTTGTTCCAAAAGCTGACTAGGTGTGAACTGACTGTCAAGTTGACTGATGCAAATTGGACGCCAAATTGGCCAATTTGCAAGTTTCGTCGCGAATTTTATCCGATATTAAAACTGCGGAAAGTGTTCGCAATCTTAATTCGTTCCAAGTGTTTAAACATTCGATTGCAGTTTGTGATTCAAGTAACTTTAACGTGTGACACTGTGAAATTAATTTAGAATTTCAAAATGAAATATGTAGTGCCTTCGTGAAAAAATCATAGTGGAAAAGGATCTGTAGGTGTTTCCTTTCACAAGTGAGTAGTTAATATATTAATGTTTTGCATGTTTTTCATACAATGCTGAAGGTTTTTCAAATAGAAAGCAAATTTTTGGTATTGTATGAAAATTTGTTTACATTGAGCAGCAGCCATGTTTGCTTGTGCAATTTGGCTCTCTCTAACGTTGTAAACAAGAGCGTAGCAGTAGGCAAAGTGGTCGCAGGGGTTGTTGCAACCATATTGTCACGTGATTGTCCACTCCAGTATTATTTAATTACTCAATGGTTAAGGGGAACCCAATGGGTTGTCACAAGAACTTTGAGGAACGGAATAAATGGAGAGGCTATCCTCATATCAACTCCATAGGAAACGATATGACCACATTCTTGAGACTGATTGTCATTTCATTTCGAATAATTTCCAATTTCTCCTCTCGGGACTCCGGCTGTCAATTTGAGGAATAAACATGGACGCGAAATGTACCTGGCACGTGAGATACGATTCGGATTTTAGCCGTTTTTTCGATTTGAGAACGTGTCCGAAGATACATATTGACTGTAGTGGATGTAATATTGCACATGGTTTAGGGATTACAACATTTTAAGGAGTGACATTGTAAATCGGAGCGAGGAATTAAATTAGTAGTGTATTGTGCATTATTACTAGAAAACGATGGGTTATCGAAGTTTTGTTTTGTCCGGGTATTCGCGATAAAATTACAAAACAACAATTTCCTTTGTCAAGACATACAATTTTTATTTGTCGAGATATATAACTTTTTTTTTGTGGTAGGGAGGTGAAGGCATTGACGCCCGCCGAGTCTGGCAGTGTGGGACTCCCATGGAGGATACCCTTGGACTACCCACTAGACACCTCCCCTGTCAATCTGAGAACCTAGCCTGGAACCGTTTGACACATTACTTCGGGCTAAGCCTCATTTCTCTACGCGTTTAGGCGCCACTGGGCTACAGGGATCCCTTTTCCAACGGAAGGAGGGGAAGGGAGAGGGATTTCTAGAAAAGAGACCCCTCCGCCCTGGACGCCTCCAGGCGCTCATATATTTTCCTTTTTATCTTAAGGAATGCCCGAGCGTAATGTGCCACACAGTTCCATTTGTCAACGGATGTGAGCATCTCTCCAGTGAGTTCATCCGGAGAGAGATCTCCCATTTCTTCAATGAGGTCACCGCACTGCCTTTCCCACCTCTTGCATACAAAAAATGTGTGGTAGGCATCATCGACCTCTCCAGCACAGAATATGCAGTCAGGAGACCGTGACTTACCAATCTTGTGCAGGTAAGACCGAAAGTATCCATGTCCACTCAGTAGCTGAGTAAGATAGAAGTCAGTCTCACCATGCCTTCAATTTCACCAATAAGGCGTGCGGTCCTTTTGTATCGCTCACCCAGGACTGTTGCCAATCACTGAGTGAGCGTTCTCGTTCTTCGTGGGCGACAGCATCTCTGTCGCATTCGTTCCTCTGCAGGTAGATTCTGCGGCGCTCCTTGGCAAGGAGGGCAATGGGTATCACTCCTACGATGACCAGCACTGCCGACTCCGAGACAGTCCGATATGCAGATGCAATCCGCAACGCTCCCCGTCGCTGCACCTGTGTCAAGCGCCTTCGATACAGCCCCTTGTTGAGAGCCTCACACCATATCTCCAATCCGTACAACAGCACAGGTTGTACTGCACTCATCAGAAGTCTCCTTCTTGATGAGGTGGGACCCCCTATATTGGCCATTAGCCGGCTGAGAGCCGAAACACTCGCTGCAGCCTTGTCAGCTATTGCCCTGATTTGCTCGGAGAAACGCATCTTCGAGTCGACCAAAATGCCCAGGTACTTCACTGCTAGTTTAGTCTCAACGAGTGCTTCCCCAATGTTGATCATCCTTACTCTAGGGATTCTCTTCTTTGTCAAGATGACTACTTCGGTTTTCTCCAAAGCTAGGCTGAACCCGCGAGCAGTCATCCAGTCCCTCACTCAGCGCATTAGCATACCCAGTCTGAGTTGCGCTTGTTCAACAGTGCGTCCCGCAACTAGCGCCGCGACATCGTCTGGATAGCCGATCAAGCGCGACTCATCCGGCAGCTCGATTCTCAGTAGCCTGTCGTACGTGATGTTCCACAGGTCTGGGCCAAGGATGGAGCCTTGTGCAACACCCGATGTAACTTCCATCCTCCGCCGACCCTCCTTCGTCTCATAGAGCAGGCTCCGGTCTGTCAGGTAGTTCTTCAAAATCCGCACCAGATATTCTGGAACTTGAAAAGAGTTTTCCAGTGCTTCCAGAATATCCGCCCATCTAGTGGAGTTGAAGGCGTTTCCGACGTCAAGCGTCACGAGCAACACAACCCTTTTGTTTGACTGGCAGTGAGCCTCCGCTCTTTGGACCGCGCTCACTACTTGCGCTATCGCGTCAATAGTGGAGCGACCTGCTCTAAAACCATACTGCCGTGGAGATAGGTCCCCGGCAGAACGGACCGCGTCAGTGAGTCTTCCCTTGATGAGTTTCTCGAGCACTTTCCCAGCCGTGTCTAGCATACATAACGGGCGGTATGCAGACGCCAACTCGGAATTTCCCTTCCCCTTGCTGATCAGTACGAGCCTCGCCACTTTCCAGCGTTCCGGAAATACACCTTCGTTAAGGCAAGCGTTGAACGTACTGAGCAACAAGTCAGGACAAAGCTTGTAGACAAGCTGCAGGAACGCCATCTGGTCCCGGTGCCTTCCTTGCTCTCAACGTCCATCCTCCCAGTCCTCCATTCGAGGATTGAAGTTTGGGCATATGCACGCAGAGTGGCACTGTCGTGAATCTCAACCGCTGTATACTGGTGATCACTAGCCGAGTAGTCCTCTAGTACTCGCCAGTTATGTACTCTAGGTACCAGGGACTCCGAAGCGAGTGTCACATCGGGTATGGTTCCTACGCAACCCCAGCGGCGGAAAGTAGGGGTGTTACCAGTATTTAGGACAAAAAGCGCTGTTCTGGCCGCCATGTCCAAGATTTGCTTTCCCCTTGAGTCGGATTGTGGCATACCCCATTCAATGGCTCTAGCGTTGAAGTCTCCCCCGACCAGCATGTGGCCCTCTGTGTTCGAGACAGCGTCCTCCAGGGCATCGAGTTTCGTTCGAAAAGATGGCATTGCCTCGTTAGGCGTCAGATAAACACTTAAATATGTTATCCCTGAACACCGCACCCACACAAAACCATCCCCGCGTCCATGGCCCTGCACCTGAAGGCGGGCGCTGTCTCGAACCCAGATGGCCGAGGTACCAGATTCGTCAGGGTACCACGCTTGCTCGGCAACAGCAAGTCAGCTTTCTTATCCCTCGCAAACTGCTCAAGTAGGTCCTGGGCGTTTGTGCTTCGGTGCAAATTGACCTGCAGGATACGGATCATTTGAGTATCGATTTGTCTTTAGTTAGGGCCTCCTTGAAAACCCAGCATCTCCCTATCCCCGGCTCATGTTTGAGGTCGCCGGGTGCTAGCTTAGCATCCTTGCAAAGAATGCATTTTGCCTCGTTCGTGCACTCCTTCCTTTTGTGGCCCGTTTCACCACATTTGTAGCACAGAGATCTCCTGTCGGGCCCCCTACAGCCATACGCGGTGTGTCCGTATTCGAAGCATCTGAAGCAGCGGATAGGGATCGCTCTTCTCCGTATCCTGCAGATCACCCAACCTATCTTAATTTTGCCCTTCGCCAGGATTTGCTGGGCGTCTTTATCAGCTAGTTCGACAATAGCCATGCGTTGCCCCCTTGTGTTTTCACGTGTCAATCTTGCCTTGACTTCACTTAAGCTGGAGAACTCCCTCCTAATGGCATCCTCTACTTCAGCTTTGTCCGTGACACAGTCGAGGTCCCTGATTTCCAGGGTGGCCATTGGTTCTAGCGAGGCAACCGTTGCCGCATCTCCAAGAACCTTTTGAACCGCGTCATGGAATGCATCTTTGTTTGTGGCCTCTGGCCCGAATTCCACCAGCAGGCCACCGGTCCGGGTTGGTCGAACTGCTTTGATGGCAGTTTTGGTGTCGTCTGGCTTGACCGCTCCTTTAATTTCACGGAGGACATCTGCGTAGGTTCGGCCCTTAGTGGGTTTAATAAGCAATGCCTCGCGCAAAGGTTTGCGCCACGATTCGCTTTTTGTTTTCTGCGGTATATCGGGGGGTTCTTTGTTCTTCTTTTCGTGGTTGAGCTCTTTGTCTGTTTTTTCTAGGAGTAGCTTTTTGGCCGCTTTTTTTGCTGCCTTGTTTCGCACCACATGAAACTCCTCGCCTGGAGTGACAACTTCGTTTATGGTCTCGTCCTTCCTCCTTTTCTCACGGTCGCCTTCAATTGGGCTACCGGCCATTCTTCAGCTGCTGCTAGGACCCACTGATGCCTCGAGGGAGAGTGTGTCTTTTTGGTGCTTTTCGGTTGCAAGCCACCTCCGCCTGTAGTGCGTTATGCGGCCAAAAAGCTCCTCCAGTTCAAGAATGCCATTCTTGACACTCTTGCCTATGTTTTTCTGCACTTCGCAGGCAGCCCTCAGTTGTTTGACGATATTCCCCGCTTTCCGAGTAAGCCGCTCCTCTTCGGAGCGGTCAAGGGCGATTGTGTTATTTGGCGCCACCTCTTGGGAGAGGCCCCCGTTTCCTAGCCCTTTTGCTTCTATCGCTTGGGTCGCGTTTGAAGTGGCGTCGGCCAACGGCAAAACTTCTCCCTCCCCCAGTCTTACACTGGCCTCCGTTGATGTCGCAGCTTGATCCGGATTGTGTACGTCTTGCACTGGACGCTCCGGGGTGCGCATAGTCCTTCTACTGCGCCCAAAGGCCGCAATGATGCCAGGTTGCACAACACACTCTACCTTCTTTCGTTCGTTAGTCCGTCTGTCGTCTGTCTCCGATGATTTAACCTGTGATGTTGACTTTGACAGTGTTTCTGGGGTTTGCTGCCTCCCCCCGCAATCGGTGACTTGTTTAATCGGTGTTCTTGCCAACAGCGGTTTTTGCCTGAAAGGGTTCTCCGTGCTAGCGTCCTGTTTGCTTGTAGTTATATCTGTTACAGAAGCCAAGTTCACCACTTCTATAACATTGCAGTCGCTGGATGACGACGGCCGGGAGAAATATAACTTTAACGTTACAATTTTATCCAAGAACTGCTTTTTTGCAATAGCTTACCTCTATTTATTATGGTTAATAACATGATGTTAACAAAAATATAGAATTGACAACAAACGTAAATGATTTCGAAACATACCTGCGGTCAATGGTCAATTTATAGATTAATATGATTTAAGTTTTAATGCGTGATTAAAATGTTTCCAACATAGTAAAAATCAATTAATTATGTCGCGCGTGTAATAAACATGCAATATAAACAATATTAAGGTAAGTGGAAATATTAAGGTAAGTGAATATAATAAGGTTAATGTCCGTTGTGATAACTTCGATGCAAAAGTGTTTTCTATCCTAAGTAGCCATAATTTTTATTCGTATTCAATGCTATTTTCTGATTTTGTGAAGTGTTATTTGCAATAAAATCATATTTACGAGTGCATAAGCGTTTGTTTACTTTCTTGTGACAACCCATTGGGTTCTCCTTAACCAACTTTCGAATCACGGTCGCAGGGGTAGGTGCAAAAAGACACGTAGTTAGGCAGGCGGTCTCAGGGGCTGTTGCGACAACGTGTACATATGGATGTCCACTCCGGTTTTATTATGTTCCTCAAAGGTTGATAAGGAGAAATCACCATAGTATCATTTTTTCACTGAGTAATTAAATAATACTGGGGTGGACTACCGCGTGACCATGTGGTCGCAACAACCCCTGCGACTACTTTTCCAACAGTTATGCCCTTGTTTACAACCTAAGAAAGAGCCAGATTGCACAAGCAAACATGCCTGCTGATCAATGAAAACAAATTTTCATACAATGCTAAAAATCATCATTATGAGGAAAACATGCAACACATTAACATGTTAACTACTTATCTGTGAAAGGTAACACCTACAGATCCTTTACGACTATAATTTTAACATGAAGGCACTAGTAATTTCACTTTAATCACAAAGCACGATAGAATGAATTCAGATCGCTAACACTTTTCACATTTTTTAATATCTGATAAAATTTGCGGCGAAACGTGCCATTTGTCATTTTGCAGCTCAATTTGGAACCGTCAACTTGACAGACAGATCCAATTGAGTGAGCTTCTGGAACAGGAAGGTGAGCAGCAAGAGGCAGAGGCAGAGGAAATGACCGACAGATCCTTTGGAAGAGAGCAGAAACTGGTCGCATGTTTTCCTATGCATTTTATATGAGCTTAGCCCATCCAGTTCTTATTAATCTGAGATCTTTTTGCATTCGCTGGCAAATTCGGCTGTGAAAATCCGTAAAAAAACTCGTTTGCTATGTAATTTTTATGCTAAAAGTAGTGGAAATTCGTGATTTGTGCGTTGTTCATTGACAAGACAATAAGAGAGAATCTATCGGTTAGGTTGCATGTGAGAAAACTTTATGTTTCGACAGAAAAGTAGGAAAGTGCAAAGAAGTTTATAAAATCATGTGCATTGTGAAATAATGCAATAACAGAACCCACCGTCAGCCCACAGGAATAGAATTTCATATGTTAGTATCAAAATAAAACACAGAAAAGAAAATACAACATATAGAAATGTTTTTTTCACTCAATATCACTGCTTTCAATTCAAACCTGATTATGTTTACATTTTGGGGGCGACTATTTTATTCAGTAATTTTACGCGAGTACTGCCTGAATTTTGGGACAATTTTTGTGAGCATATTGCTTGAATGATTTTAATTTTATTGACAAAATCAATATTATTCCTTTTTCCAGGAGGCTGTAAAATTTTATTGCACATACGAATATATGAAGATGAAAAAATAAAAATATGCAACTCATTCATGTAGCTACGAAAAATTCCACAAGTAATTTAAAAAGCTATCGGAGCCATCCGAAAAATGAGATCAAATATCCACACGACGTAATGAAATCTTCAAATGTAAAGCAAAAATGATCGTATAGATTTTGTAGTGATGAAGGTAAGTTCAAAAGTCCGTAAAGGACTGCAGCGATGATCTACTGCCTCGGCAGAAGAAGGTGTCATTATCTGCCGAGAATGCCCTTGTCTGAGGACGCGTGAATGCGCTGGCAGGCTAGCATTGCGGTGTTGTGGGGCGGGTTCATTCCCCCAGCACAAGGACCCACTACAAAGAATTTCGCATTCACGAATTTGTGGGGTCGAACAAAAGCAAGGCGACTGAAGTCGCAAAAATTGTAGGCAACCATACCGAGAGAAAATGACTTGTTCCGAGAATAAGTGAAACAAGTAAAAAGGGGCGGACTTAGGGTAACTTCGTCGTTACCCGACGAGGCTCATGGCCCACAAATGAGAGAGGGCTAACCGGGTGGTGGTGGAGCCCCTGCGCACCCACCCAACAGAGTCGAAATCCATAATTGTTGCAGTGGCCAGGTATTCCTCTTCTGAGTGGAAAACTCATACAACTTAACTTGCATGAGCCTTCCCATTAGAGGAGAAGTACCCCGGTGACCAATTTATGCCATAGAATTTTGCAATTCGATTGCATAATCTTATGTCATAAAGAGGTACCTTGCTCGGGCCACTCAACCCGCGAAGTACCCTGAAATAAAGAAGCTTATTATGTACCCGGCGGCTGGCTCATGTTTTGTGGTGAAAGCCCGCCACCGTCCCGGGTCCTATACTCGGTTCAAAGGAAATAAAATGGAAGGACCAAGGTTCTTGTTTAATTCGACATTTTGGTTTTTTGATTATCTCATAAATGTATTTCTAATACAATTTTTTTAACACGATTCTGACCTCAGTTTAATCTTTTGGTAAAGCCTAACTGAAAAAACAATTTACATTTACTTTGGTAAATCACTCAATAAAAACGTCTATTCAAGTATGATCGATTTTTTTTATACAAATTCATTGATAACGGAACACGACGAATTCCTTTCTTTTCTGGTTGTTCTCCTTCTATGCAAAAAAATCTTCTGTTCGAAATTTACTTGTTAATTTACAAAATATAGGTTAATTATCCTCAATCAATTTAACTTATGTCTAAAGGTTGCTATTAACATCTACTATACCGTCACGTTCGTATATGGATCTCTTTTTCCTTTTTCTTTCTTCTAGAATCATTACATATCTTTTATATTTGTATATACTCGTATATAATTAAAAAAAAAACATGCAGAAAAAAAAAATTTGAAAAAAGAAAGGGTACTTACCCAAACCTCCTCCTACGAGCGCTCGTGTTCGGGGCGGGTAAGGGCCTGCAAACTTGTATTATTTTTTTTTCATTAAATTCACGAGCGAGTTATCATAATTTAACACAACCATTCAGAAATAAACACTTATAAATTTAATTTGTAATTGTTTTATATCATCGCGTTAAATTATATTTAATATTTAAGCTTAATTTTTTTTCTATCATAGAAAACTTGATCACTAACTTTCATTGTCTACTATTAAACTTTCTAATATAAATGTTCTCAAAACAACAATAACAAACATTTGCCATCTATAGTCGACTTAATATTGCCAACGAACACGATACGGTCAATGATTATTTTCTACTTCTGTAATTTTCGGATTCTCCACTTGCTTATTCGATATTTTCAAGGAACAAGGAACATTTATTAAATTCACTGCCATTGTCGCAAAATGAAACCGATCCAATCCTCTAAATCTTCCCGAGCTCTTTACCGTTCCACTCGTTACTCTTCTACACTTTTTCGCGTACGATCCCGTAACCTGCACCGCCATTCGAATCATATCGCTCTAGCTTTAACTTGTATTATTTTCCACTCTCCATTTTACATCATCAAAAAAAACGATGCCTTGTGAAATGTCACAAATCCGCGATGCACAATCTTGTATATAATTGAATATGACAATAAAACATTAATAGAAATATAAACTTCAAAACCGAGTTCTGTAACAAACTAATGAATTCATTCCCTTAGACAAGATTAAGATCTGAAAGAACATTTAGAATATTGGGCATCAGCGAGAGCACTTTTCCTGTAATCGCTTAACTGTCTCCCCTTGTATTCGCGCGATGTCACAACAACCACATGCACTTTTTCCGATTCCCACGCCTTGTAATGCTTTTTCCGAACGAAAAACGGATCTAATATTTTTCCCCCGGTACGTGAAACCGTTCAACGACGTTCTCCCAACTCACAACTCACAATCTCCTACCAACAGCCGAATCAACTTTTACTCCCCGTTGCACCAGTTGCCAATCGACGATCCCACTTCCCCCACTCCCGCTACCGAAACCGCTATCGCTGGCATTCCGTGATCGTTTTCGAGTTTCATTTTATCCAAGTATTTTTCCGGTTTGGACGTCAAATTAATAAAATCTGGATCGTTTTTATGACTCGAAGACATATTGTAGCACATGCTTGGTGGTGGCTCTAAAGCCGATAAACTACTTAAAACAGACGGTCGAGCTGATTTATTGGATTGAGTGTGATTTTGTGGACTAATAGGACTTTGCGGAATCGAGTCGCTTAAATGTTTCTTATTGCTAAGTTTTGCGGGAATTGTGTGACATCTACGCGATACGGGAGTATTTTCGACAGACTCAAAATATTTATCATGCATTGAATCATCGCTACCACCAACATTGCCATCGTTGTTAGCCTTTCGATGGGAAGACGACAGGGGTTGTTGTTGTTGCTGTGGTGATAATGAACCTTGGAACGATGCTGGATGATGATGCGCCGATGTTAGCGATGACATGAAGCTACCCGACCGAGTTAATGACACTATCGCAGCATTTCCCGTTGTATAGTAAAAACTTTGATACGCCTGCTCCACAACTATCACGTTTGCTATGAATTGAACTTTCGGATGCAAGTTTCTTCTTTAATATCGGTGTATTGGCTGAATAAGTCGGTGACAATGCACCCAAATCAGATGAATTTGATATTGAGTATGAAAGTTTTGAATGAGGATAGTGCTGCTGATTGTTTTCAGCAGTACCGTAAGGAGCATGCGGAATGTTATGTGAACTTGAGCTCTTTTTTAATATTCGATAACTATTATCGGATAAATGCTTATTTTTGTGCTGTTGAGAATTACTTATTCTTAGGCTTCCACCTTCATGCAATCGACGATAACGATGCGCACTGGAAACGCTTGAATCACTGGATTTGCCTGAATCGTTGTGCTTATGGCTTCCATATGATGTAGTTGAGCCTTGCGAATGTCGATCATATCCATATGCTTCCGACTGTCCAGCTAACGAGGTGTCGGACGACGGCAATCGGTAACTATGTCACACATGCGGACTCGATCACAATTCCGATGAGCTTTTGGCATCCGAAGCGCCAGCTGATTATACCCGGGCGTGACTTCTGGATGATGAATGATGCCGGTGATGACTATCGCGGGATGGGGTGTTTTGCAAGCGCACTGTTGAATGTGATGTTTGCGTACACCAATCGCGCTTATCACCTGGATCCGTATTTTGTTTGAGTGTTTGCAATTTGGCTAATGAAATTATATCACAATTATTTGGACGATGCCATGTTTTGTATGTTAAAATTTAAATACACAGAGCTTGAATCATTGTCATCTTCTTGAGTATTTGTTGTCGCTGATGCATTATTATATGCTTTCTGGACTAACATTAACTCCGCAAAATTCTCGCAATTTTCTGGTCGGTTGTAAATGAATGCTGGATTGGCTTGAAAGACACTATTGTGAGCCAGCACATTGGGTGTGAAGTAGACTGACGATGCTGATGCACTATTATCATTAGGTGTTATATATAAAGAAGATGAATCGTTAGAAAAATTCATGGCATAATTATTCGAAGCTGAACTCGATGATGCTTCGAATGCCCGCGATTCATTTGAACTCATTGTAGAATTTAATACGGGATTGAACTGTCCATCATTTGATTGTAAAGCGGCCATTACTTCATAACCCAATTTCTTAGGATGTAAGCAATTTTGTTCATGTTCTGTAGCTTCATGAACTGGTCCCTTCCATTGACATCCAATGCGATTGTATTTGCAAATTAGAAATTTCCTTCACACCGAGAACGGAAAGAAAAACT
Organism: Odontomyia ornata; assembly: GCA_963969285.1. Classification (NCBI taxonomy): domain Eukaryota; kingdom Metazoa; phylum Arthropoda; class Insecta; order Diptera; family Stratiomyidae; genus Odontomyia; species Odontomyia ornata. Next base: position 226,667,675 of record OZ017740.1, on the reverse strand, counting down.
ACGTGAAAAATCCTTTTTTTTCGGGATGAACGAAGGCCGCCACAACCTTATCTGCTCGATTACTACAGGGCAGCTAATTTTCTCGCGATTCCAAGGCGACGTGGATTGCGAAAAAGGAGCTGAAGGATCTTTCATTATAGCATGGCTTGTCTTCGGCGTCGAAACATGGAGTGACGAACAATAAAAGAAAACACAATGGACAGACTGACGGACTGGTACGTATGTTTATGTTTTGCCGAAAGTATACAAACCTTGCGCGTTTTTGAAACTGTATGCGGATGGACAGAATAGACGTGACTAATTATCTATCGGCGCAGGTCTTTTGCGTGGTATATCCCAAATTCTTTTCCCGATGGGTCCGTTATCATATAGCGATTGGGTCCCACTACCTTCTGTATATGGCTTTTCAAGAAGCGCCGGTCCAGCTTGGCGTTGTAATGCCCAGCGGCGTCACTTTGGCGGAAATTGCGCCAGAAAACCTCATCTCCTTCTTTAAAATTGGCAGATCGTGACCTGAGATTGTACTGCGCCTCATTTGCACGTACCGTGGCCTTAATCTTCCGTCCGATTTGTTCGCATGACACAGGAATGAAACTTGTAAAGCTCGAATGAAGCAAGGGAGATAGAATCGGAAGAGGAGGTCCATAAACAAATTTCACTACATCTCACTCAAGAATCAATGCACAGTTCTGTAAATGAAACATTTATACGTTAAAGTCAAAAATATACTTCCCAAAGCTTCAGGAGCACACCCAATAAGTAATGAACAACTGCGATAAATTTAAAGAGATAAAGTATGACAGAAATCCTATCAAGCCGAAATTTCACATGAAATTATCCGTTTAGATATCTTCTTTTTATAAAAGAGAGCAATTGTCACAGTAATAGATAAATTTACAAAGTTTGCGGTAGTCTATATTATTAATGACAATAGTTGGGTAATAAAAAAATCAATTTTAGTAGAACATTTTTCTATGTTTGGTAAACCAAAAAGAATTATAATGTATAATGAGTCTAGATCGGAACAGGTTAAAGAGTTTCTAAGCAAAAATTATGTGGAAGCACATTGGACCAAACCTAACAACCATACGGGTAATTCGGATGTTGATAGGTTGCGCTCTAGAATCCTGGAAAAAATAACAGGTATTACAGATAAAAGTCTGTCTGTAGAGGCGAAAATTCAATTAGTCATAGAAAACTACAATGATAGGTTTCATTCAACCATTAGGATGAAGCCCAGGAAAGCTAGGGATAAGGTAGATGCAAAGAAATTAACTGAAACTGTGAGAGAAATCAAGAAGAGGAAAATTACCAAACTCAATGACCAAAAAGAGGTTGTACAGAAAACAGACAGGAGGGTCCTATAAAAAATTATAAGCATGTTAGGCACAAAGAAGAAACTAGATATAAGATAAAAAGATTGGATAATGTTCATATAACTAATGTTAAACGACCGTATAAATTTACAGGCAATAATGAATGCAATGTTGATGCTGACACAAACAGCTCTAGGGGTCCTACAGGTGACACCAATTAAGGAACAAAATTGGTATGTGAAGGACAAAATAAAAGAAGTGCAAATAATTAATTGAACTAATACAATACTGCACATGATCAACCCAGAAGTATTTTGGAGACTATTCTTAATATTAAGGTGAATTTGAAACATTTGAATTCAATAATGTAGACATAGTTTTACAACATATAAAAACAATAGAACCAAAAGTAAATTCAATTAGACCATATAAGAAACAAAAAGAGGGTTGTTAAATATTGTTGGCATTGCACAAAAATGGTTGTTCGGTACTATGGATAATATAAACAGAGAATAAGTTTTAGAACACTTGCAGGTCATCGAAGAAAATAGCCGAAATGCAATCCATTCAATTAATCACAAGGTCAGAATTCATGAGCATTTTAATCAATCAATAGAATTATTAAAAAGGGCAATAAGTGGTTATAGACAAAAAATATTAAATGCTTGCGAAGGTATAGAGGGGGTAACCAAAATATTAATTCATCAACAACTGTTATCGGATCAATTATTCAAGTTACAGTTTTCAGAAAATAAAATTGATCAAATTCAAGACAATATAGCATCTGCTAAATATAATCTCATTCATCCAAGTATTCTCGCAGCCGATGAAATCAATGATTATAAATTGAAACTGTCTAAAATTGAAATTCTTGAGTACAACATATTTATTATTATTGCAATCAAAATACCTGAAACCTATGTGTCCGTTGACCTAAAGTTGATTACTCCATTAACCGACAAAAGCAATCATGAAATTAGTAGCGTAATGGAATTTGTTGTAGAAATAAATGACAAGGCATATGTGTATGACCCAGAATTGAGTTTGCGAGAATTAATATTAAGTCAGCATTATGTAATGAAAACTTCTTGTGTTTTGATGTAAGATAATGCAATGAAAATTAGGGTCGTTCGAGATAAGATGATTACTGTTAAAAATACAAATAGGGAAGAACTTGAACAGAATTGTGATGACAGAAAAATTTTCTTAACAAATAATTACTTGATAAAATTTTGCAATTATACAATTACAAACGGGCAGGAAACATTTTATAACAAGAAGATAATAAATAAAGATATGCGAATCTAAATTAACAATTTCATTTGACAACCTAGTGTCGAGTCAATTTAAGAATATTAAAGCCATAAAAGAATTGAAACTGCATAAGAATATTTCCTATGGACTAACTTTTGGTCTAGCTATATTTATAATTTTTTTGGTAGTCTTGTTGTTTGTAATTATAAGAATAAAAATATTTCTGAAAGATAGAGAAAAGATTTAGGCGAATCTTTATTTAAACCGGGGAGGAGTGACATATAATTTAGAGCCCAATACATCCCAGTTACCTCATAGTAATATTGCATAGTCTGGTATTGTGGAAGAAATGTTTGTAAAGAATGACAGTAGAACAGAAGGTGAATACAAGTCATCGGCCAATTGCGATATTGCAATAGACGTTATTTTTACTGAATCAAATGTTGACTTTCGTACATTAAGTAAGTGCAAGAAGTCAATTGTTGGCTTACATTGATTAAGTTAAAACATTGAAAAATAAAGATTGTGGTTTACGATGGAAAATTGTCTTTGCCACACTGTGTTTAAGGGACTCAGCTATCATATACTCGAGCCACGATCTTCAAAACATACATGGGCGCCATCCGCAGCGTTTGCCTCCATCATATTTGAACCACCCTCGTACATTGCTTGTTAACTGTTTATTTAAAACTCTAATCCTAAGAAAAATTCTGCATTCAAAGAAAAACCAATTGTGACCTCATTAGGCAGTTGAATGTGTTGAGAAGATGTAAACTAAGACTCAAATTTTCAATTCTAATGGCAAGCAAATTCTCCTTAATTTACCTGAAAATGACAACTAATTGTTTGATTTTGTTATAAAAAAACAATATTTGGCTTAATTGGACGCCCTTCTGTCAATTCATCTACCCATGTAAACGTAATCTGCCTGTATTTATCACAGATGTACTCTGCTTCTAGTTTCAATCTGTAAGCACTATAACCAGCTAGATTCTCCAATGCATCCTCATGGAGGCTTTCATTCACTCCATCTAAATTTAAAATAAATCAAGATCTCTGGATTTGAAAACAATTTTAATCATCTAAATTCAGTGATTTTAGAGGTTTTGTGCTTCCGTCTTCTTGAATTGTTGAAAAAGAGTTTGATGTTAAAATTTCTTCAGATTCATATGTGTTGACTCCAACATTTGAGTCTAAGCTTACTTGAAAATTAGAATCTGAGTTTTCTAAGGGAAGAAAACATATTTAGCGAAATCATCTTAGCCTTAAAAAACAGTAACGAAAGCCAGCCAATACTCGAAACGATAGCTTAAAATATAAATAATAATGTAAATACACGCAATATTAAAATACTTTGCCCAAAATAAAAGTTCTTAGTTTATATTTGAATTCTATTGATGTAGCGTGGTCATGAAATCCACCCAGTCACCTCATAATGCCAAAGAAATTTTCTAATGAATCTTGAATTAGACAGCCAGTAATGATAAATGTTAAGTGCTGCATTGTTGATTAACATTGCCCTTCGAAAAGGTAAAAGATTCTTCTTTTCTGCAACCCTCAAAACTCTTATGAAAGACGACATAGTATCTAGTTTTTCTTGTTAAAGTTTACGAACTAAGCCATAAGCCCTTTTCGTACTACGGGCACCTCCGCAAGGAATTCTTATTTTAAAAATTCCACACCAATCGTTCACAGTTTTTGAAATGCTAGCACATTTTAAAGGAAGTGGATTCTTCAACATTCCTTGTGCGATAGTCCATCTAAATCACTTCAATAATTGCAGCTTCACTCTTTGTCTCTTTGCACCTTCCAAAAATATATGGTCTTTTGCCACTCTAGCATTAATTTTCGTATCACAATTATCTAAATTAATGTATTCTGCAATTTAATGTTTAGTAATCAAATTATTGTCTATACTGATGCCACTATCTAAAAAGTGATTTCTCAAAAGTTTCAACAAATGCGAGTGGTCGGCAAACATAAACATTTTCTTTGATGCGTCCCATGGATGAACAAAATAAGATTTTTCGTCATTTATTTCAAGTTGATTTCTAAGTTTACTGTTTTTTGGCCCAAGGTCTGATGTGACGGTAATTACGGTGAAATTTATTTTAGGTAATTCTCTAACCCTTCACAAAGTGTTGTTATGGTCATGGGTGCATCAGAATCATAATAGATCGGTTGCATCTAGCTTTTACACAGTCCTCTTACTACCGCTACTTGCACATAATTGCATAGACTTATCACAGTGTCGTTGACTTTGTCATATTCAAAGCATATCTTCAACTTCATTTCGTCAAAATACAGGGTACAAAGTCTCTCCCATTGATTGTATTCAATGCTTCTCTTCGTCTTTGCACTACAGCCCCTCTCGGGCCTTTGCTTAATACACATAGCGTCTCCAACTGTCTCGGTCCATTGACCGCATCCACCAATTTCGAAATCCGAGCAGCGATAAACAATTTTCGTCGACCAAGTCAGACCAGCATTTCCTCGGTTTCCCCACTGGTCTCCGGCCTTCAGTTCTCCCAGCGAATACCTTTTTGGGCATTCTTTGTTCGTCCATACGATTCATGTGTCCAGCCCATTGCAGCTTCCGCAGTCTTACAATCGTTGAGACCTCCGGCTCATCAAAAATTTCATACAGCTCATGGTTGTATCGAATTCGCGATTGGTCCCCGTCTAGCTTCGCTCCGATTATTCGCCTCAGGATCCGTCGCTCAAAGGCGTTCAATATATTTGCGGATATTTGGGTTAGGGTCCATGTTTCGCGGCCATAGCATAACACAGGTATTATCACAGATTTGTATACTTGGAGCTTTGTTTTCCTGTGTTTGCAGCTGGTCTTCAATATCGTCAGTAATGAATATAACATTTCATTCACGAGCTGTATTCTTAGGCGTATTTTGTCTCTTTCATTGCCTATTTTCGTTATTTTGGCGCCTAGATACACAAATTTGCCAACATTTTCAATACTGTATACACCAAGTGTGATATTTTGGGTGTTTGATGTAGTTTGTAATGATTTAATGTCGACGAGCGAATGCGCAACCTACCTCTCATCAGTTCTAGACGTTAAGTCTGAGTAGTGCCAACGGATTGTACCAACCGGTCAACCAATCCGTGCACCGTAACCCATTCACGCGGTGGCTGCTTGTCGGCCAGCTTGATCGGAGAGGATTTCGGTCGCGGGTCTCCGAATGGGTTACGCTCATTTACATATTTCAGCCACCTATACACGCCCGTTTTCAAACGCGTTACAAAACAAAACCATACGGAGAGGAAACCTATTCTACGTTACTCCGTATTTCTTCATCAATCAGTCAAAGACCAAAATCTAATTTTTACTTCGCGTTCCCGAAGTTCCGACGCGGTACCGAAAAGTATACCACGTTAACTCATCCCGACGAAAGCTACTCGAATAAAAAGGCAAAACAACAAAGGTACCGCGTACCGCGCGCAACACGAAACCAACCTCAGCGGATTTTTTCAAACCCTACCCTCGCGACGGCATACTTACCCTGCACCTGATTTCCCGCTGAAAAGAAGAACCATTGGAAAGGAAAGTCGTGTTTTTAATTAGCAATTCATGTTGTTATATAATTTCATTCTTCATGAATATATCTATTTAGATAACAGTGAAATAACGTACTAACATACTCGTATTAACCTTTAACTTAGCATCATATGATTGAATTATTGTGCTGACTTGATTTTTTCTCTATTTCACCCATGATTGATTGCAATTTGAATTCATTTCTAATGCCTAGTTCTTATGATAATTACGTTTCAAAAACGGTTTCTATTGCATTTTTGGATTGCTCTTGACTGTGAAGCTTTCACTGAGAAGTGAGAGGTAGCAGCGCTAGATTTGCCAACGTTTATTGTATCTTAAGTTAAAGGTCAATTATTATGCGTACTAGAGAATCTAAATATGAGAGTCTAGATTTCATTTGAATAAATCATTATAGTAGGTAAGTATATTTGAATAAGCACTGATTACTTGTTATGTACGCAGGAATTCCAAGCAAATATATTGTTCAATTTCATCAGTTTTACTTTCACGATTTTAACTAGCTCTTAGACAAATGAATTGTCCAATTACTGACTAAGAATTACAATAATACGACGAATAACAATCATTCACGCTAATCTACATATCTTTGAAGTGTAAAAAAAATCGAAACGTTAGTTGATTTTGCACTTATCATACACAACTATTGAACACATGTATACCCTGCAAATTTAATGAACGAGCGCTTATAAATTAACAAATGTTGGGCTTCTCTCGTCATTTTCATTATTTTAATGTTTTAATCTTAACATGATTTTAAATTTAATGATACCGACTAAAGTTTATATCAAATACAATTTACAAAGGAATAAATACAACTGTCAATCTTTTTTCTTTAATTTTCTTAATTTACTTCAGTTACAAATTTTTGCAACTTTTTCATGCTTCTCTTTTATTTGTTTGCGTGAAACGCATTCGCTTCAACATTTCATTAAATACATTGGATGCAAGTCTTCTTGAAATGATCATTACTAATAAGATTTGAAAATGGAATACTTAATGCTTAATGCTATGCATACTACGTTTAAGGTTTATGTAAGTTGAAATATTGAAAGATGATAATCATCGATCGCGCAAAATGGTTAAGATGAGTTTGATGTGAATGTGATTGATGAGGAGAATTTAATCATTAATCGAATGCAAGAGGCAACTGGATGTTATCAACATGATTATTTGGAGATGATTGTCGATGTTCATTTGGGGTTCTCGTTTTTGATACACCTTCCTTCACAAATCCGAGGAAAGAGGAAAGTTTTCAGTTTCAGGACATATGATATTCATTTATTTACAACGATCAGAACCACTTTTAATATTTTTTTGAAATTTATATTTAGAAGAAAATGGTCTCAAATAATAGTTTTTGTTTGGGAGACACAAGAGTAATCAACCGCATTAAAGGAGCTCCTAGCATTCGATTGATGAATAAATTAATATTTTCAACATGATACCTAAGCACTATGCATTTTACGCTTTAACTTCCTTTCTATCATCGGTGGTTATTTGAACATGGATATTTATTAATAATAATTCAGTAGAGAAATTCAACGCAAAACGTAATAAATTCGAAATTCTTCCCCAAATTTCCAATTTAGTTCGTTTTCTCTTTATCGTTGCTCTTGCTCGCTTATCTTTGTGATCTCTTATATAAGTGCATGACGTTACCTTCTAAGAATTCTTCGCTTAAATGAAAGAGCCGCTAAAATAGTTGATGCTTCGTAAGATTTGCTTTTGCTTTGAGTAATATCAAGAATCTGTTCGGTGATATGAAAAAGTTCTCATCTTAAGCATATAGCCTCATTCAGGAGCTTAAATTTGATTGTACATTCGTATGTTAAATAAGAACTTTCAAGTAGATTCATTACCCTATAGAAGCAATTATTCATAATACTCATACTTTTCACTTCAGGCCTCCTTGTTGATATCGCAAAATCAAAATGACCATATTATGCGAACTATTACAATGAAGCGATTATGTAAACTCAGCTGGCGTTTGCACTTGCAATAATAATTATTAAAATAAATAACGATGAATTCAAATGCTCAATCTTGATGATCTTCGTGATTCACGTTATTGACATTGTTACATTATATACACACTTATATCCGAATACTCATAATGAAAAATCACATTCACAAAATATGATTAGCGATTTTTTCTGCATTAGCGCTCGATTTACTTTTGGAACTGTCGGCACACTCCTCATGCGTGGCGGCCACTACCTCCACACTTCAATTCCATGTGGCTGTCAAATTCTGTTGGCATCCCACGACAAAATAGACGTGGGATGTGCACTGGTCGCAACCAACGTAAAATGACAAGCCACCTAGCAGCAAAGTGTGTTGGTAGTGGTCACCAGCGGCGTCGCATGATTCATTACAAGTTTTCCTCGACTGCGTCATGAGCTTTGTTTTATTTTCGTTGATTTGTAGCCCTACTAGTTTTGCTTCGCTGTCGAGTTTCAGGAAGAGTTCATTGGCAGTTGCTAATGACCGTGACAAAATGTTGATGTCGTCCGCATAGGCCACTACTTGGCTCGACTTGAATAGTAATGTACCTCGCGTATTGACGGGAACTTCCTTATGACGTGCTGCAGAGCCAAATTAAATAGCAATGGGGCCAGCTCATCTCCCTACTTTAGTCCAATATTTGTGTCAAAGGCATCGGTGAGTTGGTTAAAGATGTGGACTTGAGAGTTCGTCTTCGTCATTGTCATTTTGTTAAGACGGACTAATTTGGCTGGGATGCCAAAGCAAAGCTTTATTTGTTACGGTGCGTTACGATCAATACTGTCATATGCTTGCTTAAAGTCAACGAAAATTTGCTGTACGTCTATGTTGAGCACCAGCACTTTTCAAATTCCAGTCTGACTGAAAACAATTGGTCTACCGTCGATCTGCCTGCTCTAAAACCACCTTGATACTCCCCAATAATACTTTTGGCGTATGATCCGATTTTATTTACTAAGATCTGAAAATATTTTGCACGCCGTACAAGGTAGTGATATGCCTCTATAATTTCCGCACTGTAGCTTGTCACCTTTTTAGTAGATAGGGAATATAATTGATTGGCTCTACTCTTTCGGCATATGTTCTTGTTGCCAAATAGGTTAGATGACTTTGTGAATAGCTTTATGAATACTGCTGCCACCATATTTTTTTCACTACTTTGTATGCTTGTCTTGTATTGTTACTCGCTAGACTTACATCTATACTTCTCAATTGGTCGTCATAGTATTTTCTTTTCTTAATTCTAACTATCCTCTCTTGTGAGATTTTCATAGTGTTCTCTCTTCGTCCTGGTTTTCCTACCTACGCATTCTTTGTACTCCTCATTCCTTTTATCTAACGCTTTCTGGCATATCATTGAACCAATCATTTCTCTTGTGCCGGGCTTGATATCCGATCGTCTGTTCTGCCACGGTCCTGATAGCCGCTTTCACTTCCATCCAGAGCTCGTTACTCGTCTTTAACGATGCGCTTGATAAGATGGGAGCCAGCTGTTTGTCGAGGGTCTCCGTGAAATATTTGGCCACAGACACCGTTTGGAGCCGTTCGATGTCAAATTTTTGTAGCGGGCTGTTCTTCGCCAAATATGCCTTGGATATACGGCATCGATAGTTTAATTTGATGAAGGGATGATCTGAGTTACAATTGGCTCCTCGGTATGTACGGATGTCAAGTATGCCCGAGGCCCAACGTTGTTGGATCAGAACATGATCGACCTGGCTTTTTGTGTTGCCATCCGATGATACCCAGGTAATTTTATGAATGCATCGATGTGGGAAGCAAGTCGAACGTATGACTAGATTTCTGCTACAGGCGCTGTTCGTTGTTATTTGTTTTATCGTGGAGGCTATCGCTGTGGAGGCTATCGCCGATGAGATAGCTCATTGCCAACTTTAGCGTTGTAATCACCCAGGACTATTTCTGTGTCGTTTGTAGGCAATGAGTCGACCAGTCTTTCCAGGTGATTGTAGATGATCGCACACAACCGTTTATTTATTGCCTTAAAAATTGCTTCTCATCTTATTCAAAACCGAATGCAATATTCCTGGCTACATTTTCTGCTTCGATGCCCATTTTCTTAAAGTTATAGGTGCTGGCAATGGAAATCCTTTTCTCAGCATATATCGATATGCTCTGGCTCCTGTCAAGTGCAAAACTAAAGCAGATGATTATTCGTTTGCCGACCACTTGGCTCCCTTATTTTTGTGCGGAAGTTCATTTATTTGTTCTTCTGTAAAAATTTCTTCCAGATTGCTGCACACTTTTTGCTCCTTTTCACTTTTTTTAATTGCTTCTTTAAAATTTTGATTTCTATTTCCTTTACTTCACCTTCTAAAGAACATTCATAAATTTAGCCTGATGCCAAGAACCGATACATTTCAAATCTTTTTTGAATATGCTTGCTTTTTGCTAAAACGCTTGTTGTTAGAGTTCCCTGTTTTTTTTTTGTTACCGCCAAAAACCTTCCAAATACAAAATTGCATAATTAACATATTAACTAAGAATATGTACGTGATATAATCTTCTGCTGTTTCATCTAGGTACTTGACTACCATAAGATTGCTGTTGCCACTTCCTTTGCAATAGCTTATTCTAAATATTTCACTGTTTTTGTGGCTGTCACTATCCAGGAAAAAATTCAATTCAAATAACAGCAGAAATGCAGAGGGTATTTATTACCTTTCTGGGTTGAATTCTTTGATTTCAAGGTCTAACTCATTCCTATCTGCAACAGGGTTACCTTTATAATTGCTGGCTAAGAAAGGGTGGTTTTCCCTTAAAAAGTTCAATTATTTTAGAATCAAATATATGTACGTGAAAGATATACTTCCCCCTAACTTTCCATATTCTTCTAAAATCTTTCTTCCTCTCGCGTCATTAATACCTGTGAGACCGATAAGATGCTTTGTCATTTGACTGGTGATTTTAGCTGGAACAGAATTTGCCCCCAATCACCTCATTCTCGAAGAAATATTTAACAGTCAACAGTCCTTTAATTTATAGTCACTTTTATCGAAGTGTTCTGAACACACGCTTAATTTCTTCACAGCCCTTGCACTGTCGATTGATATAACACCTTTCCACTATTTTAAAACACCTTTCCACTGTTTTAAAACACCTTTCCACTGTTGTAAAACAAATCCTGAACTGGGAAAGATCATCAACTTTCCCGAGTTGGGTCAATGCTTGACACATGCAGCCCCCGGAACGTACTACAAACTTGCTGCCAAGTGTCTCGTATTTTAGCACTGAGCAGTAATTCTAAACTCCTTGCACAAAGCCATCTTGAAAGACCTTCACACGAATCATCTGGGAATTGGTAAAACAAAAGGACTTGCGCACTCTTTTGTTTTCTGGCCAGGTATGAATGCAAGTATTGAGGAAATTGTACAAGAGTGCAAAAGTGCCCCAAGCATGCGCATACTGCTTCCAAGGATCACCACTGGTAATATCTAAGAAGACCGTCGAAACCCATCCACGTAGATTACACTGGACTGTTTGCTGGAGCAATGTTGCTGATCGTGGTCGATGCTCGCAGTCAATGGGTAGAAGGCAAGGTCAACCAGTGCCACCATCTCAGTACTGGATGAACTATTTGCTGCCTATCCAACTCCTGTCACCCAGGTATCAGACAATGGGACAAACTTCACGTCATTAGAATTCAAAACCTTCCTTCAGATAGTCGGCCTAAATTCATCAAGCTAACAGCCCCATACCATCCCACCACAAATGGACAAGCAGAACTTAACGTATAAGCCGTCAAAGATAAACTTAAAACTAGAGCAACCAGGAGAAGCTCGTTGCAGCCAAATTTGAATGAATTTCTGCGACAGCATAGAAAAGTGCCTCACTCATCCACTAAGCAATCTCAAGCGCAGGTGTTCCCCGGCCGTTCTCTTTGCACATGCTTAGTCCTCCTGAAACCCGAAAATGTAAACATGAAAATGGCCGAAAACAGCAGACGACTTTCAACCCTACATTTCGTGAACTTCACTCAACGAAGCCAGCGTTTTTCTTGTCAAAAAATCCCCATTGATCCTTGGTACCATCAGACAGCGATTTGAAGATCTACTCTACGAAATTGATTCCAGGAAGAACATTCAAAAGTCACATCTACCAAATAAGAGGACGTGACGCCAACAACCTAGACCAAAACACAGACCAAAAACAAAAAATTTGATGGGCCAAGAAAAATTTAACTTTCCAAAGCCAGTACGACCCACATAAATTCCAGACATCTCCACCATTATATTGCACCAGTTCTTGCATCTTGGCATCCTATAACCCAGGAAGCAATAGCTGCCCCAGTACCAGTAGTGCTGAGCCATGACGATTTTCGGCTGGGGAGTGTCATGTTCCGGATTTCCCGTGAGAGGATCAACTAGCAATAGCTACGTAGGTTCCTAATTTTACAGTCAACCCGTGTGAGAACATCCCTTGAAAATATCCGAGACTCCATCTTCGCCCCTTGATTGATTATTGTAACATTCTATGTTTATGACGCTCATTTATTTTGGAAAATTGTTTGGTTTCATATTAGAAAAAGGGGAAGAAAAATTGGATATTCAAATGTTCTTGCGAAAAAAAACATACAAGGGTACACATTCTGTTTCGCTCACATACATACATTACACGCACGCGCTCAAGTCCGCAAGTCTGTGTAAATCACCTGCTTTAATTATTCCAATTAATGTTATTTCCTCCCGTACAGCAACAAAATTGTAATAAATTCATATCGTTTTGTATCGTCTTTGTGATTGAACGCGAATAAATCGACAGTGCACTTTGTATCCAAATGATATTATTAAGCGTACTGACACAACAACCCCTATGGTATACGTACCAACCCCAACGTAAGTGAAACGAGCTTTCCAGGTGAACTTTGTATTTGTAGTAGTCAGTCTGCATTGGCCAGCTGCCGTGAGCTGTCAGCCTAGCTCGTTGGAATGAAAGTGTTTGTACGACGTAATATATTCTATGTTTCATATGAAGTAGGTAAAAATCACATTCCTTGCATGCTAAAAATTCATCTTGCACTTTTTTCTGTACACCTACACCAGAGCATATATATTAACTAGCACCTGTAATCGAGGAGCTATCAAAATGGATAGATAGAGGCAAATAAACGTGTAAGAGATGGATTAATGTTTACTATTTACTGATTCAATTGCTGGCAAATTCAAGTTTTTTTTAACCATGCATACGCACCTTTAGTACATTCCTTTCTACTCTTTAAATACCGTGAGAAATAAAGTATGTTCTAATTGCAGCTGATATTTAGTAGATATATTCTGTCTGCACCATGTAGTACAACCAAATGAAACACATGTTCAACTTCTTCCACTAACAGCTAGTAAAAAAATTCCTATTTTTTTAACTTTTAGCGTCAATCAAACATGAACGGAAGTATGAACTGAAACCAAATTAATTTCACTGAAGAAATTCACCACAAAACGGTACAAAACCTCGATCTTCGTCCACACTTCTAAATTTCTTTATGTACCGCCATATAAGTTGGAGAGAAAAGTCGACCAACATGTAGTCAGAGCATATAAGTTACAAAAATCCTTATTCGGTAACAAAAAACAAACTTTATTTTACAAATTACAATATAATTTTTAACCTCCGTCGTCTTTAAGTGCGCGAATTCATCTAACAATTTGTAATTTACTTTACTTTCTGTTAACGTTAACATTTTAATAATTCCGCAAACTGAAAATGTTTAAACAGCAAATATATCTAAAAAAGTGCAAAGGTAAAATGATACAATATAAAGTAATTTACGCGCATTTTGCTTATGTTGCAATTGTCAATGAGTGAAATTAACTAATTGATTGGCACGTGTTGCACAATAAGCAATTGTGGCAGATACGATGTTGCGTAACTCCTCCCCTCTGAAGTACAAAAGATTACGATTACAAACCAAACATGAGATATCTTTAATAACAAATATTAGTCTCAATTCCGTACTAATCCTCACGTATGGTATATTTTTAGCATACAAAATTAGGGAGCGCAAAACAAAATTGGAAATCATCCAGCCAATTGGGTCCACGGTTACAGGTTGCAGCATCCAGGACATCAAGCATGTGGCGACATTTCTGTACATTTTTGTATTTCACACTTTGCATTTTGCCAATTTGACACCTGGCAATGTATAGTTTCAGCTTGCCATGACGAGTGAAATTGTATATAAACGCATGGATTTTTTGTGGAGAGTTCAGTTCATTCAGTTAGTTCAGATTTGATGTTTAATAACGATTTAATGTTTAACAAATGCCTAAAATTAAAAGTCATGTAATGCTCCGTTATTTCAAATAAATTTAATTTAAATAAAAAAACAAACAAAAATCCATGCATTTAAATACAATTTCACTCGTCATGGAAAACTGAAACTATATATTGCCAGGTGTCAAATTGGCAAAATGCAAATTGTGAATTATTAAAAAAACTTTTGGAAAAAAAAAGAAAACCGACTTCGGAATGCCCTAAAAAGGATAAAATAAATTATATGGAAGCGGTGCCATATCATTTTTTTCCCGATTTTTTTGTGATGGTGCAGATGTTGGTAGTATTTATGTTAAAATGGGAAAATTCATTTGGCACCGCTTCCATAAAATTTATTTCATCCTTTTTAGGGCATTCCGATGTCGGTTTTCTTTTTTTTCTAAAAGTTTTTTATTTCACCCTTTTTAGTGGCTATTTTTTTTCATTTCAAACCATTCAAAACTCAGGTTCTTGAATACATTGTATCATGTTCTCGTATATTAACATATAAGTTTTTACCGCAATGCAAAAACCACTACGGCTAAAATCTGCAGCGTTCTAAGGAATCGAATTTAACTCTGATACATTTAATCCATGATCTCATCAACGTCTACCTTGATTTTAGATTTCAT
Organism: Odontomyia ornata; assembly: GCA_963969285.1. Taxonomy (NCBI): domain Eukaryota; kingdom Metazoa; phylum Arthropoda; class Insecta; order Diptera; family Stratiomyidae; genus Odontomyia; species Odontomyia ornata. The sequence continues at coordinate 226,652,625 of OZ017740.1, read as the reverse complement.
AATAATCCAATATGAATTGTAGCTTTGAGAAATTTTCGAATTTTGAACTTTGCCTAGCCGACATTTTTATATTCTGACTTGACCCTGGAGTGTTTGTTTATCGTTCAACTTTTTTCGACCTTTGAGTGGCCGCCATTTCGTTTCAAACTGTTCGACTTTGGATTTTTTATTGTGAGCTTTATCACACAATTGAATAAATCTTTGTACTAGTTTTGGTACAAACTGGAGCAGTACTTTGGACGGAACAGAAATATTGCCGAAAATTTGGCGAAAATCGGAGCAAAGCTGCGACCCCCAGGCACAAATTTTGTTATATCCTATGTAGACTCACACATACAACCATCCACACACAAACACACATATATCTATATATATATATATATATATATATATATATATATATATATATATATATATATATATATATGTATACATATATCTTAATACATATATATATATATATATATATATATATATATATATATATATATATATATATATATATATATATATATATATATATATAAATATATATATAAATATATATATATATATATATATATATATATATATATATATATATATATATATATATATATATATATATGTACATATATGTATAGATATATATGTGTGTGTATATAGACATTTGTATTTATATTTGTAAACATAAAGTTCACTCCGCAATCAATCTCATGAAATTTACTTAAAAATATCCTTCTTAACCGCATCATCCGTTCACGTTTATTCGATACCCATCGCCTTCGTTTTCAGTTAGCTATGGCACCTAATTTTCAGGAAAGTTTCAGGAAAATCATACCATATAGTTCAATGAAAACTCGGCTATGCATTTTGATCTTCATCTGTACAGTTCTGATCAATTATAGCAGGAAACGTATCTCATTTTAGGTTGCGATTCTCGCCGGTTTTTAGTATGGAAATCACTAATTTTAGATTTCTGGGCATATGTCAACGAGTCAATTCTATAATTTGCAATTACTCAATCCTTATTATTTCTTCGGGGAATTTTATAATCCTATATGTAACGTTTACGTCTAAGGATGTAAGAAGGATCCTATACCAAGCTCATTAGTAAGCAAAAAATGAATGCGGAGGAGAAAAGCATCCTGAAATGTTCCCTTTAACTGTTGTATTTATGCCACACTTAGAATTAATTTATTGGTTATTTCCGGTAGAAATGATGGACTAAAATGTACCGTTTATGCAAAAAATTAAGGATACTGATCATTTTTATCATCCGTCACCAAAGGACTCGGTATCTCAAATAAATCCTTGCAGAGTGGCAGCTAATTTGCACATTTCGTACGAAACATCATTTAAATTCAATTTCTTAACATCAATGTATCATATTTAACCGTTCATATCCACAGAGTCCCTGTTCGGATAAATTTTAGATCAATATGTTGTCTTTCATTTGAAACTTGTACAATCAAAATCTTTAAACGCGTTGGTCAGTTATGCTGAAAAATCGGGGTGAAAGTCGGATTTTTTTTTAGTTTTAACGGTAAAAGTCCTTTACCGTTACTTGAATTTCTTATCCTTTAAACGGGACCTAACTGGAAGAAAGTCGTATCATTTGAAAAAAAATGGACTCTTCTATCTTTCTCTGTTTAAAAGTTATGCGTGAACATACAAAAAAGAAGCAAAAAAACAAAATATACGCAATGAATTGATAACCTTCTTTCTTTTGGAAGTCGGTTAAAAATGTACAGAAATGTCGCCACATTACTCCCCTTTCAGTGAAACGATAAATTTTCTAGTCCATGTCAAATTATGTATTATTTGATAAATGGACTAGAGCGCTGCTCGGTTATGACAGGTTCAGCTGCATAAGGCAATGCTAGGTTGTGTCCGGTCGAGTAAAAAAAAATTGAAGTAGTAGTAGTGGAAATATGTAGCGGGGCTCAGTTGTGGCCGGTTCAGCTGCATATCGCAAAGCTGGGTTGTAGCCGGTTGAACCCTGTATTGTTATGTAGTGAATATGTGTAGTGTTTGCCATTACAAGTTAAAAGAACTACCAAAATTATTAATTTAAAATCAAAATATTGCTGCTAATTGCTGATACTGTCGATAAAACTCTTTCGCCGCAGAAATTTGTCAGGTATCATTATGAAAGTTGACGTAGAACGGTAAATTGTTGTTGGAATATCGATTTCCGTTAAAGGCCTGGTAACAGCCGTTGTGATGCTTTCGGTTGAAAACTAATATCCCTTAGAATTAATGTGGCTAGTGCCGATAATGATCTCAGTCATGTTGAAGCTGCTATTGAGATGCCACACGCCGTATTCAAGTTAACTACGGGATTTGAATCCATTCGTTCTAGCGTGCAAATCACTGGAACTTCCCTCCAATCGCTAGAGAAGTAAATGTTAAAGCCGACTTCTTGATTGCTGAGGTCTTTGTAAGAAGCTGACAATGACTAGTTTATATAGCTTCGTTCTTCTTTACACGGTAGATGGTAAGTTTACGATTTTGTGCATTAAGCCACAGTCATTTGAAAGATGTGGATTCTGGTTATAACAATGAATAAAGGCCCTTTTGTGACTGAGATTGACGTGGACTACGAATATACTTGTAGATAAGTAGAAGAATTGCTATTGGTATTTGATGTGGTTGCTTCTGCTGCCAGTTTGACATCGATATTGCTGGAACACCAGGTCATAGTTTATTTTGACTGTAAAAGCTGATGTGCACTAAAATTAACGAAGTTGGTACTGACAGCAACTATAATGAAGGTGCTGTATGGAAACAGCGGCAGAAGACTGATTTGGCCAAAGTTTTGAATTGTCTGGTTGTTGCAGTGATTACAATTGGGCTTAGGTAGCGTGGTACTGCTCGTCCTTCTTAAAAGTTACAACAACTTTCGTTGCTAGTCCACGTGTTGAAAAAGAACTGGATTTTCAATCAGAAACGCTTGTGCCTTATCGGGGTCACCAATTGAAAGATTGCACTTACTATTGAGGCAAATACTTCTTACTTCTATTTAATTAATCAATCGACGGTTGCACGGAGCTTCTTGTTATACTTAACAATAAATAGGTTAATAAATAATAATTTAATTAAATTAAATTTATTTGAAATAACGGAACATTACATGACTTTTAATTTTAGGCATTTGTTAAACATTAAATCGTTATTGAACATCAAATCTGAACTAACTGAATGAACTGAACTCTCCACAAAAAATCCATGCGTTTATATACAATATCACTCATCATGGCAAACTGAAACTATACATTGCCAGGTGTCAAATTGGCAAAATTCAAAGTGTGAAATACAAAAATGTACAGAAATGTCGCCACAGGCTTGATGTCCTGGATGCTGAAACCTGTAACCGTGGACCCAATCGGCTGGATGATTTCCAATTTTGTTTTGCGCTCCCTAATTTTGTATGCTAAAAATATACCATACGTGAGGATTAGTGCGGAAATGAGACTAATATTTGTTATTAAAGATATCTCATGTTTGGTTTGTAATCGCTGTAGCCTTTCTGTGTTGTTGAGAAGGAGGGTATGCAGAAGCTCTAGGTCCAGTTTTACGTCCTTTTCATCTGGTTTCGGTTGAAATAGCGAAGATACTATCTGGAACACCTGCGTCTCTCTACTTGTAAATTCCTTGTCCTTGATTCGAATCGTTTCGTTATAGAGTTGGATAATGAAACTCCCCTTTAGCAGCTTAATTGTGTTGTTTCCAAAAACTTCACCGTTGAAGTTGTCGAGGAAGATTGTATCATCACTGACCAATTCGATTGTTTCCTTCCGGTTGTACTGGTATGTGCATTCAGCGGTTTCTCCTTTCATATGGCGAGTGACACAATCATCAGTTGGTAACTTTAACGTCTGAGTTTCCTTGCAGATTGTGATGTTTTTTATGTTGTTGCATTTGATTGTTATGGCGACAATTTCAGCCTCACTGATTAGCAATTCCTGATATGCTACATGCACCCGTTGGTTGTTTTTTGTTGTTGGTCTAACTAGGATATGGTTGAATTCCTTCATGCTTGTCTTTAGAAGTGAGATTATGTGTAGCAGAGTTGATCCTGTTGCTACCATTATTGGTTCAGCGTATTCTACAGCCTCAATTTCATTGTCGTAGGGAAGTGTTTCAATCTGCACAATAAGCTGGTTTATCTCTTCTTTGTCCAACAGGTTGGTGTTGACGATTCCTTTTTTGGCTAGGTGTTCAGCCTGCACGATTTCATTTATCTCATTTCGCAAAATGATCAATCTGTTGAATAACATCTGTTCGTGTTTGTCGTTAATGCGATCATCGAGACCCAATTATCTGGTTGTCCTGGTTGAGCAGGATATTAGTTGAATCCATTAGTTTACTGTTGATCTTAAATTGCTGATTATTGTTCTCGACGAGCCCGTTCTGACCTTTAACAATTTTAACAGATGCTACCGACTGGGATAGTCGGTAGCATCTGGCGATCCAGCAAGCCATTTCCACGTGGACCCAATCCAATTTATCGACCTCTTGCTTCTTGCGGGATCTTTCTTCAGTTTACAAATAAGACGCTGTACTTCATTGACTTGGTGTTCAATTTGGGGTTTAAGGATGCTTGCTTTGTTCATTTTGTGAGTAGCCAATATAGTTCGATTGAGTAAATCTTCATAGATGTTTAGGTTGATGATGTGCCCAAGTTTCACGCTGCCGTTAATTATTCGCCCAGTTCCTTTTTTGATGGTAGCCACCGGACCGTGATATTCAAAGATGTTAGCTGGCGAGGAAATCCGTATCAGTGCTGATCTGGAATAGGAAAAGGATTCTGTTGGTCAATGGGGGATTTATGGATGCGTCTGCCACTCATCGTTGTTATGGTGACTTTATTATTCCTTGCTACTGTCTCTTTCTTAAATATGGACTTGTGTTTGCTCTGAAATTGCTTTACCGCCACAAATACTGGTTCTCTAGGGTTGAAGGATTTTGGTTCTTTTCTCTTAAGGTTTTCATTACCTAACTTTCTTTTTTGTTTCGTCTTAATCTGCCAAATCTTCGTTGACTTTCGCTCTAATGTCTATCAAATTCTGTTAATTTAAACGTTGCTCTCTTCCATAAAATACATCACTGGGTTTCCTATTCGTTACCATGTTGTAAGGATTCGCCACTCGGTACTTCACTAACCAAGTGGCTAGGCCGCATGGATTTCTTGCGAAGATCGTTTTGATCCACTAGCGACATGGTTGCTAAGTAGGAATATATCGCAAGAGAGATTATAATTTATGCAACTAGGCGCAACAATTTGTCGCGAGAATTCGAGCAGCGTAAAGCGCAGAGAAACAGTATTTTCTAGTTTCAAAAATCAATTGTATTTTATATATTTATACAATTTCTTACTTGCTAATATCCTAAATAATTTAAGATTCATAAATTGTCTCACATTCAAAACCTACTTAAATTATTGCTCATAGATTTGCTTACACTCAAAAACCTATTTAAATTATTACTCATAAACTTAACCCTAAGAAATTGTTACGATACCTTCATTCCTCACACTTCATAAAATCGAAACCACTTGACCCAATTCACAATTAGTCTTTCTTTTTTCCATCAACCATATGGGTAATTGTTTCATATAGCCCTCACACACGCGTCGTCACAACATGTGAAATCACGGATCAGATTACACTTTAACATGTGCATACGATTCTACGCACGACCATAATCTATGGTTGAAGAAATGAATGGAGGGATAGTGTTACCGATCGTGTGAAGAATGATTTGAGGTAAGTATGAACAAACTCGAATTAAGTATAATTTTAAATTTGAGTTTGTTCATGATTTGAATTCAAGTTTAAGAAATGAACTTGAACTTGAATTCAAATGAATGAACTTGAACTTGAATTCGAATGGATTTAATTATAGGTGCATTCTAATTTAAGTGTATTTATGTTTTGAATTCGAGTTCAAGAAATGAATTTGAACTTGAATTCAAATGGATTTGGTTATACATTACAGTGTGTATGTGTATGTTTACGATCTCCTTCAGGGATAGATCAGGGTATTCATTTTTAAGACATCTTACTATCTCGATTATGGTCTCAACAATGCCATTCGCCTCGCTCTTTTGGCAAGGTGTCTTATATGCATCGATGCCCAGAGTTTTGATGTAGTTGGATATTATGAGGCTTACAAGGCTTCCTTCATTATGAATTACTAGTACTCTAGGTACAGTAAAGAAATGCAATACCTTAGTGATCTTGTCCCCCAGGTGAAGTGCTGACTCATTTTTGATTCGGAAATACTTTGTGAGCTTGGTGAACTTATCTGTACAAGCGAGGAATTTTTCTCCTTGAAGCTCCGTTATATCCACTGAAGAAGAATCTCTGAGGGATATGTAGGAATAGGAGTCTCTTGGAGTTCCGGCTTGTGGGGATAGCGGTCGTACTTGCCGATGTTGCACATGTAACATTGGCGGATGCATTTCTTGATTTCCTTTGCCATGTGAGGGAAATAAAACCTCTCCAAGATCTGTTTTTTGTTCTCTTCTTGATTTCGATGGGCTCTGATATCTTCTACAACTCGTTGTGCTAAGCCCACATTAAATTTGCTAAAGTGCTCTTGATGAGTGCTGCAGGGTCAGTGCTACTGTACGGAGCAGAAGTATGGGGCGACGCTCTCAGCAAGGAGGTATACCGAAAACGTTTGGCACAGGTACAGAGAAGGGGAGCACTGAGAATTACATCTTCGTATCCAACAGTCTCCGACTTGGCGGTGAGAGTGATTGCAGGCGTGATACCTGTCGCCCTCCTTGCTAGAGAGCGCCGCGCTATTTACCTGCGCCGAAACGAGGATGCGAGGGAGATGGTTGTCAGTGAGGAGAGACAGCGCTCGTTCAACGATTGGCAGCAGTCTTGGAGGAATTGCACGAAGGGAAGGTGGACTGCGCGCCTCATCCTGGATGTGAGACCGTGGCTACATCGGGGGCATGGGGAGACTGACTTCAATCTGACCCAGGTTTTGAGCGGGAATGGTTGTTTCAATCTTACCTGCACAAGATTGGTAAGTCACGGTCCCCCGATTGTCGGTTTTGCCCAGGAGAGGAGGACAATGCCTGTCACACATTTTTTGCGTGCACAAAATGGGACCTCTACAGGGAGACGGGAGAGCTCACTCCGGATAATATAGTTGCGGTGATGCTCGAATCGGTTGACAAATGGAACCAGGTGGCACATTATGCTCGGGCAGTCCTAAAATATAAAAGGGACTCACAGCAGCCGAAGGCGCTGGGGCTGAGAGATCACTCTCTTGGCATTTCCTCTTCCCCTCTCCCCTCCCGCTAGGAAAGGGACCCCCCAGCTTGAAGGTGCCCCACGGCGTAACAAAACGAGACCTGGTCCGAAGTAATGTGTCAAACGGTTCCAGGCTGGGTTCTCAGGTTGACAGGGGAGGGGTTTAGTGGGTAGTCCAGTCGCCTTCTTGCGAACATGGGAGTCCCACACTCTGAGCATAAATAGCATTCACCTTCCTACCACAAAAAAAAAGTGCTCCCGGAAGACCTCTTGCATCTTCTGAATATGTTGCTCTGAAATCTTCATTCCATTTAAAATGTTAGGATTTAGTCTTTCCTTCAGCGTTTTGGTGAGGGTCTGGTTGGTTATCTCCGTGAGCGTGATGTAATGTAATGATACCTTGTGAGGCTCCTCATATGCATATACGTCCTTTCCGCTGCTGAAGATGCGTTGGTTTTTAAACACTTTAATCGGTGCCTCGCAGAAGTGAATTAGGTCCGTCCCATCCTCCTCTGCACTATGCATGGTTACAGTCGAGCCTTGTGTGAGGACATTTGCTTCAGAGATGAGTCTCGATAATGCATCAGTTGGTTCTCCCAGGCTTGTATACCAGCTCGTAGTTATACTCTTCGATTCTGGATTTCCACCTTTTTAATTTAGCGTTGTTATTTCTGTTGCTCAAACTGAATGTAAGGGGTTGGTGGTTGGTGAGTATTTTGAGCTTTCTCGCTCCATATAAGTCGTTTCTATGATTATCCAAGGCCCATACGATGGCGAGCATTTCCTTCTCGTTAGTTGCATATCCTTCCTCGGTTTTGTGTAGGGATCGGTATATGTACGTGATGGGCCTGTTCTTTCTAACTTCGCGCTGGGAAAGAACTGCACCAAGTACTACGTCCGAGGCATCCGATGTTAGAATGAAGTCCTTCGTGAAATCTGGAAGAGCTAGTACCTCGGGAGAGGTCAAAATTTCCTTGAGGTTATTGAATGCCTCAAACTCTTCATTTTCCATGGTTATTGGGATCTTTTTAGACCGGCCAGCTTTCACCAGTCTTTGTTCTCCCCTGGTGAGGTTAGTCAAACATTTGGAAATTTGGGTAAAGTCTTTAACGAAGCACCAATAATACGAGCCTAATCCTATGAAGCTCTTTAGGTCCTTTAGATTACTGGGCGGCCTCATATTTTTAATTGCAGCGATTTAACGTTGGTCTGGTTTAATACCTTCGCTTGTAATCATATAGCCCAAAAACTCCATCTCACTTTTCAGGAATTCCTTTTTGTCAAGGTTGACACGCAGATTGGCCCTTTCCAGTTTGTTGAATACCTTCTCAATATTTGCGAAATGTTCAACGACCGTATTACCTCCAAATACTATTATGTCGTCAATGTAGACAGAACATATCTTATCAATGTATGGCCTCAGCATATCGTCAATCATCCTTTAAAATATTGAAGGAGCATTGCGTAGTCCGGAAGGGAGCCAAGTGTATTCATATTTTCCGTTCATAGTTGAGAAGGCAGTCTTTGGTATGTCTCGTTCCTTCATTCTGATTGGATGGAATCCTGATGTTAAGTCAATGGTGGTAAAAAACTTTGGTTTTCCTAGACTAACTTTTGTGTTAGACATGTCAGGAATGGGATAAGTGTCGGAGACAATAACAGCATTCTTGAAATCGATCACCATTCTATATTTTTTTGTACCTGAAGCATCCGTTTTTTTTCCACTATCCAGATGGGAGAGTTGTAAGCCCTCTTTTTGTTTTTTTTTGTGGTAGGGAGGTGAAGGCAGTTACGCCCGCCGAGTCTGGCAGTGTGGGACTTCCATGGAGGATACCCTTGGACTACCCACTAAACACCTCCCCTGTCAATCTAGCCTGGAACCGTTTGACACATTACTTCGGACCAGGTCTCGTTTTGTTACGCCGTGGGGCGCCTTCAAGCTGGGGAGTCCCTTTCCTAGCGGGAGGGGAGAGGGGAAGAGGAAATGCCAGAAGAGCGATCCCCCAGCCCCAGCGCCTCCGGCTGCTGTGAGTCCCTTTTATATTTTAGGACTGCCCGAGCATAATGTGCCACCTGGTTCCATTTGTCAACCGATTCGAGCATCACCGCAACTATGTTATCCGGAGTGAGCTCTCCCGTCTCCCTGTAGAGTTCCCTTCGCAGCCTGACCCATTTTGTACACGCGAAAGATGTGTGACAGGCATTGTCCTCCTCTCCTGGGCAAAACCGACAATCGGGAGACCGTGACTTACCGATCTTGTGCAGGTAAGACTGAAAACACCCGTGCGCGCTCAAAAGCTGGGTCAGATAGAAGTCAGTCGCACCATGCCTTCGATTTAGCCACGGTCTCACATCCGCGATGAGGCGCGCAGTCCACCTTCCCTTCGTGCGATTCCCCCAAGACTGCTGCCAATCGTTGAGCGAGCGTTGTCTCTCCTCGCGGACAACCATCTCCCTCGCATCCTCGTTTCGGCGCAGGTAAATAGCGTGGCGCTCTCTAGCAAGGAAGGCGACAGGTATCACGCCTGCAATCAGTCTCACCACCGAGTTGGAGACTGTTGGATACGAAGATGCAATTCTCAGTGCTCCTCTTTTCTGTACCTGTGCCAATCGTTTTCGGTATACCTCCGTGCTGAGAGCGTCACCCCATACCTCTGCTCCGTACAGTAGCACTGACCCTAAAGCACTCATCAAGAGGTGTCTTCTTGACGGGCTGGGTCCCCCTACGTTGGCCATAAGTCGACTCAGGGCCGATATTCCCCAAGCAGCCTTCTCAGCCGTTGCCCTGATTTTCTCAGAGAAACTCATCTTCGAGTCGATCAGTAGCCCCAGGTACTTCACCGCTGGCTTCGATTCGATCTGTATATCTCCAATACTGATCATCCTTACTCTAGGGATTCTCTTTTTTGTCAACATGACCACTTCAGTTTTCTCCAGTGCTAAACTGAGCCCGCGAGCAGTCATCCAGTCTTTCGCTCGGCACGTACCGTACCGTAAGAAACAAAATTTTTTCTAATTGCAGCTGCTTTTTGGTAGAAATGCCCTCATGTGGTCATATAATCAGTAGTAGGTCTTTTCTGGTACATGGCTTGTTAAGCTTTGGTATGGCTTTGACTTTGAAGAACAGAATAAATGGAGGGGCTATGATCATATAAATTGCATAGAAAATGATATCACCACGTTCCTGAGAGTGATTGTCACTTAATTTCTCATAATTTCCAATTTCTCCTCTCACGAGTCCGATTGTCAATTTGACGATCAAACATGGACTCGAATTTTTTCTAGCGCGTGAGCTACTTTTCGAAATATATTTATTTTTTTGTTCAAGTGTATGCTCGAAGCAACATGTTGACTGTATTGAAGGTAAGATTACACTTGGTTTATGAATATTATCCTGAGATTAAATTTTGAGGAAGAAAGAAAAGAAAAGACATCAAATTTCCTATCACAGCGTTTTCACGCCGACTCGTAATGGGTTCGTTTTACAGCTGAGCCGTTATTACTAATTTAATTTCAAAGATCTGTTTAGTCCTCTATTACTTACGGCGCTCTATTTAATGAGTATTCCTACTAATTTACATGTTCTAAATTAGACGGGATCGCACACAACGCTGACCCCTTTCCCATGGTCCGAAATATCTCAATATTCAATAAATCATTAGGTCACTTGAAGTGTGACGCTACTTTCAAATCAAAAACATTTACCCTACACGATTCCGCATCTCAAATATCTTAGTTACAATGGCATTGACTCATTCATGGTAAAAACAATGAAGTCAAAGACAATGCAATTGTGTCGCCTTGGGTTTATTATTTGGATATTTGAAACCCTTTGGCTTGTGCCGACAAACATTCATGTAGGTCGCGCATAGAAATTTTATGTCATGCTACGAGGAAGAAATACGATATACATGATACTGAAAGTATGACATTAATAATTGTTCATGCACATGTTTGTGGGAATAATTATAGATATGTATGTTAGTATGTATATTGATATGAAAGTATTACATTAATAATTATTCATGCACATGATTGTGGGAATAATTATTAATGTGTGTATTGATATGTACACGATATCAATACTTTAAGCAGTGACATTGTAAATTGGAGCGAAGAACTCAATAAAAAATTTTAGCGCATTACTGGTAGAAGACGATGGGTAATCGATATGTAAGTGTTTTCTTTCTCAAATTGTAGGGATTTAAGATATTCAGATGTTCGTAAAGGACTGCATCGACGGCCTGCTGCTCCGGCGAGTGAAGATATTAGTGCTGGCCGGAATGGACCTTGGCTGAGAATGCGTGAATGTACTTGCAGGCTAGAGTAGTGGTGTTTTGGGGCGGGTTCTTTTCCCCAGCACAAGGGCCCACTGCAAAAAATTTTCGCATTCACCAATTATTCGATCAAAGTCGACCGGTTCGAAGATTTCGAGGCTGAGGCAACCAACCAAAGGGCTTGACAAGGGAAATTGAAGCATCGATCCCTTTGGCCACTCAAGGGAAGTGGCCCCAATGTTTACTCATAGGGGCTATGATGGTTTATGTTTTGGACGATTGGATTAACAAGACAAAAACCAACAACAATAAAAATAACATCAGCAATGCAAAACAGCTACAATAACATCTTTTGGAGAGATTGGGAAAATGGAAAATGATCTTTGCAAAAATAGCTAGAAAACAAAACATCAAACAAGTTCAAAGAAATGCAGAATAGAATGGGGAAAATATACAAAAAACACGATTGAGAGGAAAATGTGAGAGAAAGAAGAAAAAAATAAAAATTTAGAAAAAAAAATTAAACTTAATTTAAAATGCTATTACTTGATATAAGTGAGATATAAAACATTAATAGAAATTCAATTTTTCAACAACCAAAAACGTGGTGATAAATAAAAATGCACAATTTGAATTCAGCGCGGGCAAATGGTTAAAGAAAAGTAATGCATACTATAGACCAGGTCTACTAATTTACTACACAACCAGCAAAACATTTCCATCTAGAAAATTCTACTATGACTTAAAAGTATTTAGAACAGACATTTTCTCACTCAGCTCATCGTAATCCTAGACACACAAAATATATATTTACACTCATAGAATTACTCTCCTTGAAAGGCAGGAAGATCATGATGATGATGATGATTTGTTACGACTTAGAATCGTAGAATCGTTATAGAAAAATTTTTATTTTTTGCTATTATAAGTGACTAAATCTCAAATCGAAGAAAAACCCTACGAGTGTGCATTTGATGTTCTTTTTCTTGATTAAAGACATGCAATCTTAACAAAAATTTAGTTAATCCATCATCATTTGAAATGTTAAAGTAACCGAAATTGTTCTTGTTGCTGTTGCCGCTATTGCTAATACCATTCTAGTGCAGTGTAATACAAATTGTTTCGAATTATTGTGGATCAAGATATGTGAATAAGAAAATTATCCAGGTTGATATCTGGCGAATTATCGTAATTAATTGAGGAAATTGATTGTTTTGAAGTGCGTGATTTCGTCAAGAGATCTGGAAAATTTTACTTCGTGATCTAAAACTGTTCTAACAGTGCATTTGATATCGTTTTGTGCTTTTCATACCTTTATTACAATTTTTGATTGATAATCGAGAATCAAAATTGGCTTTCTGATCATTTTGAACCCAAGTGTACCCAATGAAAAAATGATATGAGGAAGTGCTCCAAGTTTCCATCAATGTTTGAAACAATCCTAATGATTTCTTCTAATAAAATCGTGAAAGTTCTAGTCAATAAACGTTTTTCTTTCTGCAAAATAACGCATGAGTCTTGAAAACATATGAATAGCTAATCGAATCGAATTAAAGTTGGTGACCTTAATTTTAAATGACAAACGGTCCCCTAAATTTAGTTATGGTGTTCCAGAGGACCAATAGAGGCATCATACCGCCGGTGATTTCGTCATGAACAAAATATTCCGTTTACCAAGGAAACAAACTTTATAATAAGGAGAGATACAAAAATCAAATTTCATTCTAGTGAATTTCAATTTACTGAAAAAGTTGCAGATGTACCCACCCCATCCACGAGCGCTCGTCAAGGAGGATGGGTAAGTACCCTTTCAGTTTTTCCTTTTTCTTGCTAAACGTAGTGTAACTTCTGAGACAAAAGTGAGGTACATTGTGTGTTTCAAGAGGAAGTCTATAAGAACAGAACGAAACTTATAGAGACATTTTTTGATTAATTTTGTTCATTTCCTAGAGAAGCTAGTTGGATTAGCATTTTCATATTGGGAGTATTATTATAGTATTGTAATAATTATAGTCATATATACGCTCAATACATAATATACCCTTCGGTTTTTCCATTTTGTCCCCTCTGACCGGGTATAGGACCCGCTACGATGGTAGGCGGTTCACTGAAAATGGGCTAGCCATCGGGCGCGCTCCACCTGTTTTGTCGTTTTCAGGGGCTCTTGCCAGGTTGTGTGGCCTTCCGCTCACGTGCCCTTTTTATGGCATAGGGTCATGTGACTCGATCACATAATTCTATGAACTTAATCGATCACATCCATATTTCTCGTTGATGGGAGGGCTCATGCAAGTTATGTTTGTATGAGTTTTCCGCTCAAACGGGAAATATATGGCCACGTCAACATTTGGATCTTGATCCAGTTGGACGGGTACGAGGGGGCACCACATCCATCCGGTTGCCCCACTCTTATTTGTGGGCCATAAGAATCGTCGAGTAACGACGAATTCTCCCCAAGTCCATCTGTTTTAGCTTATTTCAGCTTGTTTCTGAACAAGCAATTGCGTCTTTAGGTAGTTACCCACATTTTTTCGACTTCGGTCGATTTTCTCCTGAGACCCGAGAATTCGTGAATGCGAAATTCTTTTGTAGTGGGACCTTGTGCTGGGGAAATGAGCCCGCCCTACAACACCGCAACGCTAGCCTGCCAGCGCATTCATGCGTCCCCAGACAAGGCTATTCTCGGCTGCAGTCCTCTACGGACATTTTATATTTACCTGTCACCACAATTGTTTCTGGAAGTTAGGGCTGTGCAAACCTGGGGCAGATGTCAAAGCTTCCATCCAGGTACGACAGAAGGTGAGGTTTCTCATGCTGATCAGCAAGGAGGAGGGAAATCCCGAATCGCCGTCTGCATACCGCCCGTCATGTATTCTAGGCATGCCTGGGAAAGTGCTAGAGAAACTCATCAAGGGAAGACTCACTGACAGGATACGTGATGCTGGGGACCTATCTCCTCGGCAGTCTGGCTTTAGAGCAGGACGTACTACCATTGATGTGATTGCAGAGGTGGTGAGTGCGGTCTAAAAGGCATAGGCATATAGTCGCACCAACCGACAGATCATCCTGTTGGAGACACTCAACGTCAGGAACGCCTTCAACTCTGCTAGATGGGTGGATATTCTGGATACGCTGGAAAACTCCTTTTAAAGTTCCAGAATATCTAATGCGGCTTTTGAGGGACAACTTAGCTTTACGACACGACACAGGGCCAACGAAGGATAGAAGTTACATCGTATGTTGCCTATGATTCAATCCTAGGTCCAGACCTGTGGAATGTGTATAACAACGGGCTTTTGAGACTGGAGATGCCAGAAGAGTGGCACTTGGTCGGCTATGTGGATGATGTTGCGGCTCTGGTCACTGGACGCACCGTTGAACAAGTGCAACTTAGGCTAAGTATGCTAATGCGCCGAGTGAGGGACTAGATGACTGCTCGCGGGCTCAGTTTAGCATTGGAGAAAACTGAAATGGTCATCTTGACACAAAAGCAAATCCCTAGAGTAAGGGTGGTTAGTATTGGAGACATATTAGTCGAACCAAAGCCAAGGAGTATCGGCTCTGAGTCGACTTATGGCCAATGTGGTAGGACGCAGTCCATCAAGAAGACGCCTCTTGATGAGTGCTGTAGGATCAGTGCTACTGTATGGGGCAGAAATATGGGGCGATACTCTCAGTAAGGAGGTATACCGAAAACGCTTGGCACAGGTACAGAGAAGAGGAGCACTGGAGATTGCATCTTCATATGCGACTGTCTCTGATTCAGTAGTGAGAGTTATTGCTGTCGTGAAACCTGTTGTAATCCTTGCTAGAGAACGTCGCTCTATTCACCTTTGACGAAGCGGGGATGAGAGGGTGATGGTTGTCTGTGAGGAGAGACAGCGCTCACTCAACGATTGGAAGTAGTCCCGGATGTGAGACCATGCCTAAATCAAAGACATGGTGAGACTGACTTCTATCTGACCCAGCTTTTGAGCGGGTATGGTTGTTTCAATCTTACCTGCACAAGATTTGTAAGTCACGGTCCCCCGATTGTCAGTTTTGCCCAGGAGAAGAAGACAATGCCTGCCAAACATTTTTTGCGTGCATAAAACGGGACAAGCTGCGATGAGCCCTCTACAGGGAGACATGAGCGCTCGTCACTGATAATAGAGTCACAGTAATACTCGAATCGGTTGACAAATGGAACCAGTTGGCATATTATGCACGGGAGTCCTAAAAGATAAAAGGGACTCACAGCTGCCGGGAATGTTGGGGCTGGGGGATCCAGCTCGAAGGTGCCTCATGGCGTGACAAAACTAGACCTGGTTCTCAGATTGACAGGAGAGGTGTTCAGTGGTTAGTCCAGTTGCCTTCTTGCGAGCATGGGAGTCCCACACTCTGAGTGTAAATAGGCGTTCACCTCCCTACCACAAAAAGGTACTCTTGTGTGTTTGGAATCCGAACTGATGTTGGTTTCAAATAGTTTTTTCAGCCAACGATTGTTAAGTATTTTTTCAAATATCTTACTAAATCCCGTCAGCAGCGCAATCAGGCGATAGCTTTTTGGGTCAATATGATCACCACTCTTAAAAACAGGTCCTATTTTTAAGAGTGGTGATCATCTTGACCCAAAAAGCTATCGCCTGATTGTGCTGCTGACGGGATTTAGTAAGATATTTGAAAAAATACTAAACAATCGTTGGACATCATTCTTAGCTGAAAAAATTGAATTTCGATTTCTACAGGATGATGTTTATGGTTTTGATATATACTCGTATTGCATTCGGATAGTATCTAATTGAATAACTTTTTGATATAATTAACACTGTTTTGATACTAATAATTCCAGACTGCCAGATGCTTAAAAATTTTTAAAATAACACTGAGCAGTTAAGTTGCAAGTGGTAAATATTTCATCGCCATCAGGGAAATTTAGATTTTAACTTGCTGGTTGTAATCTTTGGAAACCAACATGTTGTTTTGTGGTAAATTATCTTGCATACACGATAAAATCACTGCCAAATGCGATAGACTATAATGTCTAAAGATAGATTCGTTTTATGGTCTTAAAGCTTTTCATAATATTCTTCCAATTTAGGGTAAGCCTCCCTCACTCATATTGCAAAGAGTGCATTGAAAGCGTGATGTCATATATATTTCTGGGAAACAAATCAATTGACGAGGGTGGTTTTATAAGTACCAAATACGCAAAAACAATATCTAGAGAGTCTTAGATTAAAACACGCGCTGGAATGATACAGACGCTTCGTGCTTATATTTTATGCGGAACAGAAACGTTGCAAAAATAAAAGATAATTACCTCATTAGATGCGATAAAAAAAGGAATTTGTTCATATGGGTATGATCATACACAAAAAAATTATATTGTATTTTGCAACCCTTGAAACTCACGTGCTTGACTGCTGCAATTTTTATGCTTTAACACAATGAAAATTTTGAAAGCAAAAGATACTATGATAAATCAATTGATAAGTGATGCTATAACAAGTATATTAAAAACTAACTTTCTTTTTTAAAAATTTTTATAATTTTTTTTCCTTACAAATATTTTTTGCACAGACACTAAAATACCATTTGAATAAAAGTAAGACGAACTTAAAATCAAAATCGGAAATATAGTCTGATAATGTTCAAAAATTGAATAAATTCTAAAACCAATTCAAACATTCAAAGACCGTTGCCACCTTTCTCCCATCCTATTCTATGTTCCAAACATTCAAGCGTTCATTTGAATATAAAAATAAATATTATCTTTCTATTTGTTGGTCTACCAATGATTTCGATACCAAAGAAGAAAATTGTATTGATTATATTTTGGACATCATTGAAAATGTTCCGCGTTTTGTAATAATTGGAGATAAAATTGATAATTTCAAAAATTTTAGTGTTAATTTATCGAAACGAAAATGTTACACAAAAAAAATGTGCAGGAAAAGTTCACCTAAATTGTTTTATATGAATTTTTCATGAGAATTTAAAATAAATGACTACGTTTACAATGGATCTTAACCCAGATGGGAGGATGAGGGGGCACTGCTTTCAACTGAATGCCATACTCTTAGTGGGGGGGTCTAAGTTCTCGGAGTAAGGACGGAATCTTCTCTCATCTCGCGCGCGTCAATTAAGCATTGGCTTCAATTTCCCTTGTCAAGCCCTTTGGTTGGTTGCCTCAGCCTCGAAATCTTCGAACTGGTCGACTTTGATCGAATAATTGGTGAATGCGAAAATTTTTTGCAGTGGGCCCTTGTGCTGGGGAAAAGAACCCGCCCCAAAACACCACTACTCTAGCCTGCAAGTACATTCACGCATTCTCAGCCAAGGTCCATTCCGGCCAGCACTAATATCTTCACTCGCCGGAGCAGCAGGCCGTCGATGCAGTCCTTTACGAACATCTGAATATCTTAAATCCCTACAATTTGAGAAAGAAAACACTTACATATCGATTACCCATCGTCTTCCACCAGTAATGCGCTAAAATTTTTTATTGAGTTCTTCGCTCCAATTTACAATGTCACTGCTTAAAGTATTGATATCGTGTACATATCAATACACACATTAATAATTATTCCCACAATCATGTGCATGAATAATTATTAATGTAATACTTTCATATCAATATACATACTAACATACATATCTATAATTATTCCCACAAACATGTGCATGAACAATTATTAATGTCATACTTTCAGTATCATGTATATCGTATTTCTTCCTCGTAGCATGACATAAAATTTCTATGCGCGACCTACATGAATGTTTGTCGGCACAAGCCAAAGGGTTTCAAATATCCAAATAATAAACCCAAGGTGACACAATTGCATTGTCTTTGACTTCATTGTTTTTACCATGAATGAGTCAATGCCATTGTAACTAAGATATTTGAGATGCGGAATCGTGTAGGGTAAATGTTTTTGATTTGAAAGTAGCGTCACACTTCAAGTGACCTAATGATTTATTGAATATTGAGATATTTCGGACCATGGGAAAGGGGTCAGCGTTGTGTGCGATCCCGTCTAATTTAGAACATGTAAATTAGTAGGAATACTCATTAAATAGAGCGCCGTAAGTAATAGAGGACTAAACAGATCTTTGAAATTAAATTAGTAATAACGGCTCAGCTGTAAAACGAACCCATTACGAGTCGGCGTGAAAACGCTGTGATAGGAAATTTGATGTCTTTTCTTTTCTTTCTTCCTCAAAATTTAATCTCAGGATAATATTCATAAACCAAGTGTAATCTTACCTTCAATACAGTCAACATGTTGCTTCGAGCATACACTTGAACAAAAAAATAAATATATTTCGAAAAGTAGCTCACGCGCTAGAAAAAATTCGAGTCCATGTTTGATCGTCAAATTGACAATCGGACTCGTGAGAGGAGAAATTGGAAATTATGAGAAATTAAGTGACAATCACTCTCAGGAACGTGGTGATATCATTTTCTATGCAATTTATATGATCATAGCCCCTCCATTTATTCTGTTCTTCAAAGTCAAAGCCATACCAAAGCTTAACAAGCCATGTACCAGAAAAGACCTACTACTGATTATATGACCACATGAGGGCATTTCTACCAAAAAGCAGCTGCAATTAGAAAAAATTTTGTTTTTTACGGTACGGTACGTGCCGAGCGAAAGACTGGATGACTGCTCGCGGGCTCAGTTTAGCACTGGAGAAAACTGAAGTGGTCATGTTGACAAAAAAGAGAATCCCTAGAGTAAGGATGATCAGTATTGGAGATATACAGATCGAATCGAAGCCAGCGGTGAAGTACCTGGGGCTACTGATCGACTCGAAGATGAGTTTCTCTGAGAAAATCAGGGCAACGGCTGAGAAGGCTGCTTGGGGAATATCGGCCCTGAGTCGACTTATGGCCAACGTAGGGGGACCCAGCCCGTCAAGAAGACACCTCTTGATGAGTGCTTTAGGGTCAGTGCTACTGTACGGAGCAGAGGTATGGGGTGACGCTCTCAGCACGGAGGTATACCGAAAACGATTGGCACAGGTACAGAAAAGAGGAGCACTGAGAATTGCATCTTCGTATCCAACAGTCTCCAACTCGGTGGTGAGACTGATTGCAGGCGTGATACCTGTCGCCTTCCTTGCTAGAGAGCGCCACGCTATTTACCTGCGCCGAAACGAGGATGCGAGGGAGATGGTTGTCCGCGAGGAGAGACAACGCTCGCTCAACGATTGGCAGCAGTCTTGGGGGAATCGCACGAAGGGAAGGTGGACTGCGCGCCTCATCGCGGATGTGAGACCGTGGCTAAATCGAAGGCATGGTGCGACTGACTTCTATCTGACCCAGCTTTTGAGCGCGCACGGGTGTTTTCAGTCTTACCTGCACAAGATCGGTAAGTCACGGTCTCCCGATTGTCGGTTTTGCCCAGGAGAGGAGGACAATGCCTGTCACACATCTTTCGCGTGTACAAAATGGGTCAGGCTGCGAAGGGAACTCTACAGGGAGACGGGAGAGCTCACTCCGGATAACATAGTTGCGGTGATGCTCGAATCGGTTGACAAATGGAACCAGGTGGCACATTATGCTCGGGCAGTCCTAAAATATAAAAGGGACTCACAGCAGCCGGAGGCGCTGGGGCTGGGGGATCGCTCTTCTGGCATTTCCTCTTCCCCTCTCCCCTCCCGCTAGGAAAGGGACTCCCCAGCTTGAAGGCGCCCCACGGCGTAACAAAACGAGACCTGGTCCGAAGTAATGTGTCAAACGGTTCCAGGCTAGATTGACAGGGGAGGTGTTTAGTGGGTAGTCCAAGGGTATCCTCCATGGAAGTCCCACACTGCCAGACTCGGCGGGCGTAACTGCCTTCACCTCCCTACCACAAAAAAAAACAAAAAGAGGGCTTACAACTCTCCCATCTGGATAGTGGAAAAAAAACGGATGCTTCAGGTACAAAAAAATATAGAATGGTGATCGATTTCAAGAATGCTGTTATTGTCTCCGACACTTATCCCATTCCTGACATGTCTAACACAAAAGTTAGTCTAGGAAAACCAAAGTTTTTTACCACCATTGACTTAACATCAGGATTCCATCCAATCAGAATGAAGGAACGAGACATACCAAAGACTGCCTTCTCAACTATGAACGGAAAATATGAATACACTTGGCTCCCTTCCGGACTACGCAATGCTCCTTCAATATTTTAAAGGATGATTGACGATATGCTGAGGCCATACATTGATAAGATATGTTCTGTCTACATTGACGACATAATAGTATTTGGAGGTAATACGGTCGTTGAACATTTCGCAAATATTGAGAAGGTATTCAACAAACTGGAAAGGGCCAATCTGCGTGTCAACCTTGACAAAAAGGAATTCCTGAAAAGTGAGATGGAGTTTTTGGGCTATATGATTACAAGCGAAGGTATTAAACCAGACCAACGTTAAATCGCTGCAATTAAAAATATGAGGCCGCCCAGTAATCTAAAGGACCTAAAGAGCTTCATAGGATTAGGCTCGTATTATTGGTGCTTCGTTAAAGACTTTACCCAAATTTCCAAATGTTTGACTAACCTCACCAGGGGAGAACAAAGACTGGTGAAAGCTGGCCGGTCTAAAAAGATCCCAATAACCATGGAAAATGAAGAGTTTGAGGCATTCAATAACCTCAAGGAAATTTTGACCTCTCCCGAGGTACTAGCTCTTCCAGATTTCACGAAGGACTTCATTCTAACATCGGATGCCTCGGACGTAGTACTTGGTGCAGTTCTTTCCCAGCGCGAAGTTAGAAAGAACAGGCCCATCACGTACATATACCGATCCCTACACAAAACCGAGGAAGGATATGCAACTAACGAGAAGGAAATGCTCGCCATCGTATGGGCCTTGGATAATCATAGAAACGACTTATATGGAGCGAGAAAGCTCAAAATACTCACCAACCACCAACCCCTTACATTCAGTTTGAGCAACAGAAATAACAACGCTAAATTAAAAAGGTGGAAATCCAGAATCGAAGAGTATAACTACGAGCTGGTATACAAGCCTGGGAGAACCAACTGATGCATTATCGAGACTCATCTCTGAAGCAAATGTCCTCACACAAGGCTCGACTGTAACCATGCATAGTGCAGAGGAGGATGGGACGGACCTAATTCACTTCTGCGAGGCACCGATTAAAGTGTTTAAAAACCAACGCATCTTCAGCAGCGGAAAGGACGTATATGCATATGAGGAGCCTCACAAGGTATCATTACATTACATCACGCTCACGGAGATAACCAACCAGACCCTCACCAAAACGCTGAAGGAAAGACTAAATCCTAACATTTTAAATGGAATGAAGATTTCAGAGCAACATATTCAGAAGATGCAAGAGGTCTTCCGGGAGCACTTTTTTTTTGTGGTAGGAAGGTGAATGCTATTTATGCTCAGAGTGTGGGACTCCCATGTTCGCAAGAAGGCGACTGGACTACCCACTAAACCCCTCCCCTGTCAACCTGAGAACCCAGCCTGGAACCGTTTGACACATTACTTCGGACCAGGTCTCGTTTTGTTACGCCGTGGGGCACCTTCAAGCTGGGGGGTCCCTTTCCTAGCGGGAGGGGAGAGGGGAAGAGGAAATGCCAAGAGAGTGATCTCTCAGCCCCAGCGCCTTCGGCTGCTGTGAGTCCCTTTTATATTTTAGGACTGCCCGAGCATAATGTGCCACCTGGTTCCATTTGTCAACCGATTCGAGCATCACCGCAACTATATTATCCGGAGTGAGCTCTCCCGTCTCCCTGTAGAGGTCCCATTTTGTGCACGCAAAAAATGTGTGACAGGCATTGTCCTCCTCTCCTGGGCAAAACCGACAATCGGGGGACCGTGACTTACCAATCTTGTGCAGGTAAGATTGAAACAACCATTCCCGCTCAAAACCTGGGTCAGATTGAAGTCAGTCTCCCCATGCCCCCGATGTAGCCACGGTCTCACATCCAGGATGAGGCGCGCAGTCCACCTTCCCTTCGTGCAATTCCTCCAAGACTGCTGCCAATCGTTGAACGAGCGCTGTCTCTCCTCACTGACAACCATCTCCCTCGCATCCTCGTTTCGGCGCAGGTAAATAGCGCGGCGCTCTCTAGCAAGGAGGGCGACAGGTATCACGCCTGCAATCACTCTCACCGCCAAGTCGGAGACTGTTGGATACGAAGATGTAATTCTCAGTGCTCCCCTTCTCTGTACCTGTGCCAAACGTTTTCGGTATACCTCCTTGCTGAGAGCGTCGCCCCATACTTCTGCTCCGTACAGTAGCACTGACCCTGCAGCACTCATCAAGAGCACTTTAGCAAATTTAATGTGGGCTTAGCACAACGAGTTGTAGAAGATATCAGAGCCCATCGAAATCAAGAAGAGAACAAAAAACAGATCTTGGAGAGGTTTTATTTCCCTCACATGGCAAAGGAAATCAAGAAATGCATCCGCCAATGTTACATGTGCAGCATCGGCAAGTACGACCGCTATCCCCACAAGCCGGAACTCCAAGAGACTCCTATTCCTACATATCCCTCAGAGATTCTTCTTCAGTGGATATAACGGAGCTTCAAGGAGAAAAATTCCTCGCTTGTACAGATAAGTTCACCAAGCTCACAAAGTATTTCCGAATCAAAAATGAGTCAGCACTTCACCTGGGGGACAAGATCACTAAGGTATTGCATTTCTTTACTGTACCTAGAGTACTAGTAATTCATAATGAAGGAAGCCTTGTAAGCCTCATAATATCCAACTACATCAAAACTCTGGGCATCGATGCATATAAGACACCTTGCCAAAAGAGCGAGGCGAATGGCATTGTTGAGACCATAATCGAGATAGTAAGATGTCTTAAAAATGAATATCCTGATCTATCCCTGAAGGAGATCGTAAACATACACATACACACTGTAATGTATAACCAAATCCATTTGAATTCAAGTTCAAATTCATTTCTTGAACTCGAATTCAAAACATAAATACACTTAAATTAGAATGCACCTATAATTAAATCCATTCGAATTCAAGTTCAAGTTCATTCATTTGAATTCAAGTTCAAGTTCATTTCTTAAACTTGAATTCAAATCATGAACAAACTCAAATTTAAAATTATACTTAATTCGAGTTTGTTCATACTTACCTCAAATCATTCTTCACACGATCGGTAACACTATCCCTCCATTCATTTCTTCAACCATAGATTATGGTCGCGCGTAGAATCGTATGCACATGTTAAAGTGTAATCTGATCCGTGATTTCACATGTTGTGACGACGCGTGTGTGAGGGCTATATGAAACAATTACCCATATGGTTGATGGAAAAAAGAAAGACTAATTGTGAATTGGGTCAAGTGGTTTCGATTTTATGAAGTGTGAGGAATGAAGGTATCGTAACAATTTCTTAGGGTTAAGTTTATGAGTAATAATTTAAATAGGTTTTTGAGTGTAAGCAAATCTATGAGCAATAATTTAAGTAGGTTTTGAATGTGAGACAATTTATGAATCTTAAATTATTTAGGATATTAGCAAGTAAGAAATTGTATAAATATATAAAATACAATTGATTTTTGAAACTAGAAAATACTGTTTCTCTGCGCTTTACGCTGCTCGAATTCTCGCGACAAATTGTTGCGCCTAGTTGCATAAATTATAATCTCTCTTGCGATATATTCCTACTTAGCAACCATGTCGCTAGTGGATCAAAACGATCTTCGCAAGAAATCCATGCGGCCTAGCCACTTGGTTAGTGAAGTACCGAGTGGCGAATCCTTACAACATGGTAACGAATAGGAAACCCAGTGATGTATTTTATGGAAGAGAGCAACGTTTAAATTAACAGAATTTGATAGACATTAGAGCGAAAGTCAACGAAGATTTGGCAGATTAAGACGAAACAAAAAAGAAAGTTAGGTAATGAAAACCTTAAGAGAAAAGAACCAAAATCCTTCAACCCTAGAGAACCAGTATTTGTGGCGGTAAAGCAATTTCAGAGCAAACACAAGTCCATATTTAAGAAAGAGACAGTAGCAAGGAATAATAAAGTCACCATAACAACGATGAGTGGCAGACGCATCCATAAATCCCCCATTGACCAACAGAATCCTTTTCCTATTCCAGATCAGCACTGATACGGATTTCCTCGCCAGCTAACATCTTTGAATATCACGGTCCGGTGGCTACCATCAAAAAAGGAACTGGGCGAATAATTAACGGCAGCGTGAAACTTGGGCACATCATCAACCTAAACATCTATGAAGATTTACTCAATCGAACTATATTGGCTACTCACAAAATGAACAAAGCAAGCATCCTTAAACCCCAAATTGAACACCAAGTCAATGAAGTACAGCGTCTTATTTGTAAACTGAAGAAAGATCCCGCAAGAAGCAAGAGGTCGATAAATTGGATTGGGTCCACGTGGAAATGGCTTGCTGGATCGCCAGATGCTACCGACTATCCCAGTCGGTAGCATCTGTTAAAATTGTTAAAGGTCAGAACGGGCTCGTCGAGAACAATAATCAGCAATTTAAGATCAACAGTAAACTAATGGATTCAACTAATATCCTGCTCAACCAGGACAACCAGATAATTGGGTCTCGATGATCGCATTAACGACAAACACGAACAGATGTTATTCAACAGATTGATCATTTTGCGAAATGAGATAAATGAAATCGTGCAGGCTGAACACCTAGCCAAAAAAGGAATCGTCAACACCAACCTGTTGGACAAAGAAGAGATAAACCAGCTTATTGTGCAGATTGAAACACTTCCCTACGACAATGAAATTGAGGCTGTAGAATACGCTGAACCAATAATGGTAGCAACAGGATCAACTCTGCTACACATAATCTCACTTCTAAAGACAAGCATGAAGGAATTCAACCATATCCTAGTTAGACCAACAACAAAAAACAACCAACGGGTGCATGTAGCATATCAGGAATTGCTAATCAGTGAGGCTGAAATTGTCGCCATAACAATCAAATGCAACAACATAAAAAACATCACAATCTGCAAGGAAACTCAGACGTTAAAGTTACCAACTGATGATTGTGTCACTCGCCATATGAAAGGAGAAACCGCTGAATGCACATACCAGTACAACCGGAAGGAAACAATCGAATTGGTCAGTGATGATACAATCTTCCTCGACAACTTCAACGGTGAAGTTTTTGGAAACAACACAATTAAGCTGCTAAAGGGGAGTTTCATTATCCAACTCTATAACGAAACGATTCGAATCAAGGTCAAGGAATTTACAAGTAGAGAGACGCAGGTGTTCCAGATAGTATCTTCGCTATTTCAACCGAAACCAGATGAAAAGGACGTAAAACTGGACCTAGAGCTTCTGCATACCCTCCTTCTCAACAACACAGAAAGGCTACAGCGATTACAAACCAAACATGAGATATCTTTAATAACAAATATTAGTCTCATTTCCGCACTAATCCTCACGTATGGTATATTTTTAGCATACAAAATTAGGGAGCGCAAAACAAAATTGGAAATCATCCAGCCGATTGGGTCCACGGTTACAGGTTTCAGCATCCAGGACATCAAGCCTGTGGCGACATTTCTGTACATTTTTGTATTTCACACTTTGAATTTTGCCAATTTGACACCTGGCAATGTATAGTTTCAGTTTGCCATGATGAGTGATATTGTATATAAACGCATGGATTTTTTGTGGAGAGTTCAGTTCATTCAGTTAGTTCAGATTTGATGTTCAATAACGATTTAATGTTTAACAAATGCCTAAAATTAAAAGTCATGTAATGTTCCGTTATTTCAAATAAATTTAATTTAATTAAATTATTATTTATTAACCTATTTATTGTTAAGTATAACAAGAAGCTCCGTGCAACCGTCGATTGATTAATTAAATAGAAGTAAGAAGTATTTGCCTCAATAGTAAGTGCAATCTTTCAATT
Organism: Odontomyia ornata; assembly: GCA_963969285.1. Classification (NCBI taxonomy): domain Eukaryota; kingdom Metazoa; phylum Arthropoda; class Insecta; order Diptera; family Stratiomyidae; genus Odontomyia; species Odontomyia ornata. The sequence goes on along the minus strand of OZ017740.1, from coordinate 226,626,180 downwards.
GGTGACCCCGATAAGGCACAAGCGTTTCTGATTGAAAATCCAGTTCTTTTTCAACACGTGGACTAGCAACGAAAGTTGTTGTAACTTTTAAGAAGGACGAGCAGTACCACGCTACCTAAGCCCAATTGTAATCACTGCAACAACCAGACAATTCAAAACTTTGGCCAAATCAGTCTTCTGCCGCTGTTTCCATACAGCACCTTCATTATAGTTGCTGTCAGTACCAACTTCGTTAATTTTAGTGCACATCAGCTTTTACAGTCAAAATAAACTATGACCTGGTGTTCCAGCAATATCGATGTCAAACTGGCAGCAGAAGCAACCACATCAAATACCAATAGCAATTCTTCTACTTATCTACAAGTATATTCGTAGTCCACGTCAATCTCAGTCACAAAAGGGCCTTTATTCATTGTTATAACCAGAATCCACATCTTTCAAATGACTGTGGCTTAATGCACAAAATCGTAAACTTACCATCTACCGTGTAAAGAAGAACGAAGCTATATAAACTAGTCATTGTCAGCTTCTTACAAAGACCTCAGCAATCAAGAAGTCGGCTTTAACATTTACTTCTCTAGCGATTGGAGGGAAGTTCCAGTGATTTGCACGCTAGAACGAATGGATTCAAATCCCGTAGTTAACTTGAATACGGCGTGTGGCATCTCAATAGCAGCTTCAACATGACTGAGATCATTATCGGCACTAGCCACATTAATTCTAAGGGATATTAGTTTTCAACCGAAAGCATCACAACGGCTGTTACCAGGCCTTTAACGGAAATCGATATT
>OZ017740.1:226532889-226620389 GCA_963969285.1 Odontomyia ornata | reverse complement strand
GAGAGTGAGTCACTGCTCCATTAATTTACGCTCGCTCGAATATTCCCGCTAATTCGCCATTGTACGAGAACTGGGTTGAATGACTACAGACCCTATATAAAGGCGAGCTGAATGAATGGGAGGATCATTCATTCGACCGCGATAAGAACTGCGGTAGTGTGTGGGAAGCGATATTGTTCGAGTAATAGAAAAGTGATTTTCGTAATAGTGAAGTGATTTAGAAGACAATTGCAATAAGAAATTTATGGACAAGTGTTAGACTTTTAACAGTGAAAATTGAAATTAGTGAAAGTGTTAAATTGATTATTGTGCATTTTTCTAATTAAATAAACTCTTTTGACTTAAATTAAAAAACATTGCGTTTTCACTTTCCCGGAACATTAAAATTGTTGGCTGCGAACCAATACACGCGACAATATATATATATATATATATATATATATATATATATATATATATATATATATATATATATATATATATACTTGAAGGCTTGGCTTGGCTTATTTTAATACTTGCCTCAATTACTGTTTACGTTATCCAAGTAAATTGCCAACATCTGAGCTTATTCTTAATGGTAGAGCTTTGGAATTTGCTGCATATTCTTTGAAAATTTATACCAATTTGTATTGAATAAAGCGCCTTTGACTTAGAAAGACAGGGAGTTTGCCAGTGCTACCTAAGAGAAGAGAAGTTAATCTATTGGTGTAAAACCCTGTATGTGAATTCCGATATTTTGCTTTAAGAAGCGGCTTTTGCGACAAGATGGGAAATCATTCGAAACGTCAAAGTTTTGTTAACGCCATCATGTATTCGTGCGGAAAGTTCCATTTTCTCGCTAGTTGCTCAAAAACTATAGGAAATATTTAATTGGTGAACACGGTACTTACTGTTTCGGCTAGTTTTACTCAGCACATCCTACTTTCTTAAATTAAGTGACTCAAACGTTAACAAATGACATTGTGTTGTTCGATGCTGTGTTCTTCAAATTTCAACAGTGGCTCGATTGGAAATTCGTACTTTAGGTAAAAATTGAGAGTTTCATATTTTTAAAATCGTGAGAAAGGTTTGTTCGGAAAGTTTCAAGGTAGAAATTTGAAGAAAACTGTTCGGAAATATTTGCAATATTTTGTTTATATTACACCGCAAATCTAGTGGTTTAAATCAGACGCGGCATAAAACGGAGGCATTTTAAAATTTATAATTTATCGTAATTTTTTATCATTTCAGAATTACGAACGATGTAGATAAGAAAAAATGGAATTATGTCAAATTTTGGAATTAATAGAATTGAATATTCCCGAGTGCACCAAGACCATTTCAAAGATGACAACATCTTAATGAAAGGGTACGTTTCTTCCATGATGCAGGGCCACAGCATTAATTTGTAACATGTTACAATTGCATACAAATGGATGATTTCTATTTCTATATCACTATTCGTACAAAATGAAATACCTTATATTTTTAGACTAAATATTGAGTTGAAGATTTTAACATCTCTACAGCTACTTTCGGAAATGTAAGTATATATCATGTCTAATCAAAATACCAAATTAATTTGTTTTATTTTAGAATTCACCCTCAATTTCAGGACTCTTGCACCGGAACCGACGAAATCATCAACAATGGTCATTTGAATATTTTAGTGGGATCTAAATCCAATTCGGAAAACGTATGAATTTCTTATACTAAATTTCATTGCAATATTAAACCTCTCTATTTCAAATAATGCTTTTGCCCAAGCCCATGATAGCTGAAATTATTTTCAAGGAAGGAACTTTTAATATTTTTCACATTGGCGCCATTATTAATTTTCAAATTATAGATTAATGTTGGTTCAAGCCCTTCAGCTGCAGCGATGTGTATGGGAAGCGTATGTTTTAATATATGGTACTTAGCATAAATTATATGTTTTAATTATGACTTCGAAACGAAAAAATCAACGGAAGGTGGTTCAATCGTCTTGGAGTATTAATGTTAATTTAAATGTATCACCTTAAATTTGAAAATAATAAACAAAAATAAAGAAGTTAAAAGTATTATTGTGCCTTTCATTTTTTCAATGCTTCCTTCTACAAAATAAGTAATTTAATCAAAACGATGAAAGATTGATTTTATCCAAGTATTAGGATTCAATTTTCAGCTTAAACAAAAATTGAAAACTTTTGTCACAGGATTGAAGCTTTCTTTTTTGGAGTTAAGAGTTTTTTCACTTCTTTAAAGCTAACAATTATTTTTCAGTATAGTATGCCACGTAAGCGTCATGTGTAATTTTTTCTTTTCAATTAGGATGGAAATTCAACGTTGCATTTTTTCCAAAAACCGTTTTTTAGAAAGGTGTTATTCAGTGACTACAAAGAACATATGATCGGTAGTGGTCACTATTGCTCCCTTTTAAATTTGTTCATCAAAAAGTACTTAAATACTAGGTATTATCTTATGTCTTAAAGAGGCAGAAAGATGTTCCATCCACCGAAAACTAAATAAAACAATTCACTATTACAGAATGTAAGAAGAAAATATTTAACAGAAAAAATATTGCCATGGATATTATTACATTGAAACAATATCACCAGAAATTCAAGCGGTATGGAAATAACTCACGATATCTTACATAGAATTTTGATTTGGCTAAGGAGTAGTTTTGCTGGTTACTGGATGCTGTTGAAAAATTGAACCTCCTAAAACTAAATAATTGCTCTTCATTATCGTATTCGATTTTTTTCAACAATCCCTAAAAATACATTTTCGTTGATTGCATTTTTTACAAAGTTTAGTTACTTATCAAATTAATCTTTGGAGACTTATATGAGTAAAAAAATACGTAAACTTATTTTTAGTTAAATATTTTCATCACAGTGCTATCGATTTGAATTTTCCAGCCATATGATTAAGTTTGCCCCTCCTTTGCTGAGACGACCCATGCTTCAAGCCACTACGACTACAATCAAAGAAGCCTTACAAATACGAGTACATAGCTGACATTTGCACAATTTTGAGCTATCATCAACACCAACGTTAATGTAACAAGCTTTCCAGTAGAAACTTGCATTTGTAATAGTTAGCCTACTTTTGGCCAGGGGGCGTGAGCTGTTAGCCTACTTGGGTAGAAAGCAAATGCTTGTAGGGCGTAATATATTCGATGTTTCTCACGAAAAAGGTACAAATTACATTCCATGCATGCTGAAAATTCATCTCACACTGTCCGCTGAACGCATACACCTTTAAGAATAACCAAATGAAACACATGTTCAACTCCTTCCACTGAACCTTAGGAAGTAAACAAATTCTTATTCTTCTCACTTTGCACATCAATAAAGCATGAACGGCTGTATGAACTGAAATGAAATTCATTACAGAAGGAGCGCTACGATGGTCTCCGTGGACCATCTGGATTTCACAATTGAAAGCCGTTCCGAAACCGTACAAAACCTCGAATTTTCTGCAGCACTTCCACATTTCTCCATATACCTTCATATGAACTAGCTAGCAAAGTCAGCCTACATTTGGTCATGAATGCGGTAGTAGGGCTTTCTGGTACATGGCTTGTAAACTTTAGTAAGGCTTTGGCTATCATTTCCCCTTTTTCTTCCCTCCCTAAGTTTGATAAGAGCTTATAAACCTATATCCTACACCTGTTTTATGGTGACGCAAGAGGGTGAAGGCAAGTCCTCCGTACCTTGTAGCAGAATTGAAGTTAATAACCATGTCGCCAGAATTGGCGTTGGATGATGGGCTAACTCCTCAATTCTGGATAAAGCTTTATAGTTTCGAAACCTGCAGCTGAGCCTCGAAATGGATTGGATCTTCCGCAACGGCTCACAATAACAAAAAGGACAACAATTTTGGATCCTGGAATGTCTGATCACTGAACAAGTCCATCATAAAGGGGCACCACGTGGAAGTAAAAAACCTCTGGTTCTCAATCTCCATCCTTCGCCTTCTAGCGGTGGTTCTGTAATTCAATTAACGTAGCGCTTATGCTTCACCATCATCTCCTAAAATAAGAGAGAGGAATGAAAGAATTTGGATATTAATACAAAAACGTAATACAAAATATAATCATAGAAACAATCAAGTCCTTGACCTAGCTCCCACAAAGATATACTAACGCCAAGTTCATGTGCCAATTTCAAACGTTCATTGATCGAGTACAGAGTAGGATAAAATATGTAATGACGCCCTGAAGGGTTTCTAGAAAAAAAACATAGAATTGACTTATTTGCCCACAAATTTATACGAACTTACTTTAATTCAAACAAATTCTCCATATCACTTTCCGACGGCAACAATTGCTTATCATATCCTTTTACTAAATCGATGAATTTTGTACCAATAAATGAACAACCACCACCATCAGGAATGTACCAAGAGTGTTCCATACAAGATCGTTCCCATAATGATCTTCCTTCTTTTTATTCCAAAATCACGCATTTTATTCGGGCAAAGATGTTCACAATTCCAATTTGGAAGTCAAAGATCATCAAGAAGAAGGTATGTTCACTAGTTCATACAAAATTCGCCTCTAACGCGATACACGAGTTACGGCCAAACTTTCCAGACTATTCCGTCAAGTTGATATTTTCTGCAAGTGTCGACTATAAGTCTGTTTGTAGCTACTTGTCATCTCTCGTAGGATAAAAATTTGGCGAAATCGTTAGTCGGCCAAGGAACACTGAAATCATATGGACATGTTAAATTTGGATAGAATTTATTTATAAGAGGGTTTCTTACTTCTCAACCGCATTCATCCAATCTGAATCAACATCGTACGAGTCAAAGCGACATAGGATTGACGAGGGGATCAAAGTAGAATGCAGGCAAATCTGGATCATCTGTTTTAATATAAACCACATTAGGCGTATGGCACCCGAAGATTGTGCGCCATCGACAAGGAATGTTATGATTAACAATATAAACACGATTTGGTCATAATTTTTGGCCCGAAATTTGTGTCTACATGCAATTGTAATATGTAAATAGGAGCGATAGCACTAGTCCAACAATGAAACTTGTTAACTACAATAACGTTTGTTAGATTGACAGTTGAATAAGGCAAGACATTTTGCTTTGTTAAATGTACTCAGCTTATTTTAATGAAATTGTGAAATTAAATTCAATTTCATATCGGCATACGGTATTCTTGTCCTTGTCCACTGCCTCCTTAAACCTGACCGTCTTGCTTTGCAATTTTGTGACATGACGTCATACAAAAGTGAAACTGAATATTAATGCAGTTCAAAACAATTAGACGTCTAAATTCCTGTCAAACAGCAAGTCGATTTGCAACTTGAATTGAAATTTGCACTCAGAAATGGTGAAAAACGTGCAAAGTCGTGCACTATAGACAACACAAGAAGAAAAGTTGCTGGGAACATTAAGACTGTGAGTATTGTACATATATATATATGTATATATATATATATATATATATATATATATATATATATATATATATATATATATATATATATATATATATATATATGTTCAGTTGGTTAACTAATTGCTAATTTAATTGTTTGCATTCCGAGAATCCTTCTGTCGAAACATTCCAAGAACTTCTCGATGAGAATCCGGCCGTGTTCTATCCAGTCCGTACAGCTAACGCGCTCCTAAATCTCAAAAATACTCGTTGCTGCCTGATCAAAATGTCAAAGACGTCCTATTGAAGATCATACAATCAGTTTTTCCGATGTAGAGGAAATGCTCGATCAAAAGGATGAAGTCATATTGCAAACGGATTAAGTCACTGGACTGTCTTTGCGGACTCTTTGACGAGAAACGGATTCACTTCAGAGTTTGATAATCAAATGCTAGTGAAGTGTGGGTATTGTAGTTTACATATATGTTGAATTAGTTAATTAATTGCTAATTTAATTATTTGCAGTCCGAGAACCCTGCTGTCGAAACATTCCAAGGATTTCTCGTTAAGCAATCAGCTTTTTCGATGCCGAGAAAATGCTTGATCAAAAGGATGAAGCATTGGAAATTGAATAGGCGCCTGCCGATCGGAAAAACAGCCATGGAATTCGTCATATTGAGAACAAATTATCCGCTGGACTGTCCTTGTGGACTCTTTGACGGGAATCGGATTCACTTCAGAGTTTGATAATCAAACGCTAGCGGTTCTGCGAGGGCATTTAGTTCGATGCTTGACGCATTGCAAGGATTATTTCCCTGGAACGAACGCTAAAGAATCCATATTGGATGTGGATTTGTCGCTGGAAAGACCCAGCTTGTCACGGATGACCAGCTTCCATCCGGAGACCACACCACGACCACTAAAGAGATCGGGATGCATGTCATTTACACACCCCAAACCCGCTTGAGCATCGAGGTAGCAGTTGACCCATTGTATTTTTGGTCTTAACTTTAACACAAATACTACTCTCATACAAAAGAAAAAAATGTTATTGTTATATAATACAGAAGAAAAATGTTATTTTTGTATGACAAGCAATGTTATTTATCAGTCCAGCTAGAGTAGGGCGTTTAACTTAGGTAGGGAGCAAACGGCAGCAACGGATGACGAACGACATCAGAAGGGGGCCGGTCGACCATCACTCTTCCCAACAAGGATAACCTATGGCAACGCATCTAACGCAAGCGCTCCGCAAAGGCTATCACCTACTCGGAAGGCGTTTAAGGGGCCCACTCCTGGTCACCGCACTAGATGGATCAACCGTAATCAAAGGTAATGTCAACATCAAAACCGTGAAGGGATGCAGCGCGCAAACGGAAACATAAACATGCGAGGCTACCGTAAAATACATTGATTGTCGTTACGAATGCAAAGACTTACCTCGGGGGACTTGCCGGCTCCAATTTACACTTTCCTGACTGCGTCTCTGGTGCGACGCCAAGACGAGGCGACTCCCAAGTTGAACAATACTCACGATGTAATGCAGGCATCACGACCAGGTACACATATCACCTGTACTATGCCCAAGTCGACCGACATTCGGAAATTTCTAAATTATTTCACTAATTCCTGACATGCAACATTATCGCGACGTGCAAACCAATCACTTGCAACCTATAAGTAATGAAACGGACAAACATTTCTTTCGGGGACGCCATTCCGCAATTCATTTAACATTTTCTTTAAAGACAAATCTGAACACTGACTTGCGAGCCAATCACTTACACTGTTGTCATAACAAGCGATTGAATGCAGGGCGTGCGATTCTAGCGACAATAACACGTTTTTCAGGATGGAAATACAACTCAATGGCGTAAGCTAATTGTTCGAAATCGCGTTTGCTTTCACTTTCCGCTGACAACTACAAAATGTCATTCGGCGATGTCATTCTGCGATGATCTAGTGACCCACATATTGGGACTGCCCAGCTGATCCCAAAATAATGGGTAATGCAGACCAACTCGCATACAGCAACCATGGGTGCGGAGCCGAGGTAGCGAAGATGGTTCGTAGCCGCGCTACGAACCGCGCCAAAAGGAGAAAAGAAGTTCGTCGTACGAATGGGAGGCCAACCACCTCCAATGTAGCGGGCGTCCGTTAAGGCGAGCCAATTTAAAGGGCTGAGGGATAACGGAGGCCCTCTTTTTATGGTTTGACTCCAGGGCAGAGAGATCGAAGGATACAAGTCTAGCAGTGCGAAAAGGTGATTGGGACTAAGATCAACTTCATCATCGTCACCACGGCACTCATCCATACCACGGAAGAGCAATTTCGTTCAGCGAGGAGCTGAACAGAACGAGAATCCGGCTCCCGAGATTGGCGCAAATAACCACAGTCGATCGTTTGCTGGGGCCCCAAGTTAAGGATAGTTTAGCGAAGAGTAGGAAAAGGTACCTTTTTTTCTTTTTTTTTAATATTATATCTGCTTTTATATTTATTCCATCGAATTCATTTGTGTGAATATATTGATCTACTTAACACGGAAATACTCTTATTGTTGTTAATGGAAAAAGGTAACTTGGATTGTGCGCGACGTTCAAGCGGGGAGATTTTCTTTTTCCTCGTTCGGATTAACATATTTTCTTTCAGGAGGTCGTGGTGTGGGTAAACAGGGTAAGTTGCGCAGGTTAGGGTCAAGTGTAGATAGAGGAGGTGACACGTTTTTCTTTTCTTCCCTTTTGTGCTAGTGTTTAACCCTCGTGCGTGCGCTGACGGATCGTCTACTCGCTGACGATCCTATTTTTGAATCCATCCAGCCTAGGGATAGCGAGTTGGCGCCTGCGCCGTCTCCGATGGAGCGAACCGGGCCCGCAAGGCTGGACAGCGCGTCTACCCTTGAAGTGTAAGGGTGACAAATTGGCGCCCAACGTGGGGCTCATTAAGGCGAGACAAGTTAAGTCAGTATAGAAGTGGAAGTCAGTGTGAATTCGCGGAAGTGATTTTCTAGGGTGATTCAGTGAGTGATAGTGATTATCTAGTGTGAATTTGCGGGAGTGATTTTCTAGGGTGATTCAGTGAGTGATAGTGATTATCTAGTGTGAATTTGCGGGAGTGATTTTCTAGGGTGATTCAGTGAGTGATAGTGAATATCTAGTGTGAAATTGCGGGAGTGTTTTTCTAGGGTGATTCAGTGAGTGATAGTGTGTTGTTTCCTAGTGTGAATTTGCGGGGGTGTATCGCGTTAAAAGTGCGAGTGTTGGTGAAAGTGTGAGTTTGCGGGGGTGCGTTGGGATAGAAGTGTGAGTGTCGGTGTGAGGGAAAGGGCGAAGGATAAATCCGAATTTGCGGGTTGTTTGGGAGTGAGTGTTTTCTTTTTGTTTTGGTCTGACTGTGGAATGAATGATTGCGGAGTGAATGTGTCGTTAGTGGTGAATTGAGTAAAAGTAAACCATTGGAACTGATGAATAATATTTTTTTTCCCTCCCTCGCTAGTGTTAGTATAGTGTAGGTGAAAATAGTAGCGGAATTATATATATATATATATATATATATATATATATATATATATATATATATATATATATATATATATATAGGTATATAAAATAAGTAGTACGTAAATTTAATTTAAATTAGTAATAAGTTAAATATGGCAGGGAAGGGAAGGATGCAGATGAATCGTCTGGCCAGCGACGAGCTCCAATATGAATTGGCTATTAGGGGGCTGCCTGCTGGGACAGTGGATGAGATGCGAGCAAAGTTACGGGTGGCGGTACGGGCGGAGAATTTAAAAAACACAAGTATGGTGAATTTCAAAGAGTACCCTTACACACCCGCAGAGGACATCAAGGCGCTGGAGGAAAAATGGGCAGAAGTTAACTCCCTGGTGGAAGGATTCTCGGGTGATAGAGAGTCGGGAGAGTATTGGAAGATATTGGCCAAGATCGAGTTTTGCCAGCGAAGGTTGGCGAATATCCAAGCTGAGGATCCCGAGGCGAAAAAGATCGTGGACAGATTGGAAAAAGATTTCATGATGGCGTTAGGGGGTCTGGATGTAACAGCGGGTGGCAACTTGGAGGAGATGGAGGAGGAAACCGTTTCTAGAGGCAGGACATCTACACCGAAAGCGAGGTTAACAGGAGAAAAAACCAGCACTAAGCCGGGAGGCAGAGTTAACGATGCACCCGGGCTGAAGGCAGGTCCTCCCGAAAGGATCACGGAGAAGGTAGAAGGGGAGAGTGACACGGGAGCGGAGAAACAAGTAGAGGAGCCGAGCGCAATCACTGAGGGGCGGCTACTTGAATCGGAAGGGCCAGCAACTCAGACGGTGGAGGTACATCGGAATGATCCGGGAGCAGGCAAGGTTCCAGACGTGTCCAAGTGGGGGATCAAATTCTCCAGCGATTCTCCCGGTTCGGTAAGTGCTTTTCTGGAAAGGGTAGAGGAGCTTCGGTTAACCAAGGGCGTGACAAAGCCACAGCTGATGAGGATGGCCGCGGAGCTTTTTGAGGGTAAAGCCCTGATTTGGTTTCGTTCGGTACGGGAGCGGGTAGCTTCTTGGGATGAACTTTGCCAGGAGCTGCGGACAGAATTTTTACCCCCAAATTACAATAAAAGGCTGTGGGAAGAAATTCGTCAGCGGACGCAAGGAAGGAACGAGTCCATCGGAGTTTACGTGGCTATCATGGATGGACTGTTTCGCAGATTGGGAGAACCCTGCTCGGAAGCCAGGAAGCTGGAGATTTTACTGGATAACATTAGCCCGTTCTACCAGGTGAAGTTATCATTAATAGAGGTGACATCGGTTGCGCAGTTGGTGCAGTTGGGACGGAAAATGGAGGCTACTAAGGCGGCGGTTGATGCGTTTGGGCCCCCACCCAGCCGTAGGACGTCAAAGCTATTAGAACCAGATTTAGCCTATGAGGAGGTCCCTACAGTGAGTGAAATAGTTCCGGAGGGCAGGGCTGTAGGACTCAAGTGCTGGAACTGCAACGGTGTAGGACACATCTCCCGGGAATGTCGCCAACCACGTAGATGCTTCGGCTGCGGTCGGTCTGGAGCAACAAAAGTCACCTGTCCGAATTGTTCTACTCAGCGGGGTCGAGCGCCGGCCCGGGCGGGTCCGTCGGGAAACGAGCACGGTGCTCGTTAGGCGGCGAATTGAGCACCGGAGCCAGGGAGGAGTTGGGGGCCGCGGGTACGAGTTTTTTATTTTCAAATAGTCGGGGGGACGAACGACCACATTTGGAGGTTTGGGTGTTGGGCAAGCGCTTCAAGGGCCTCGTTGACTCGGGGGCGTCCAATACAATTGTCGGGGGAGATGGTTGGTCCGAGATGCGGGAAACGGGGGTGGAGATGATTACTGCCCAGAATCAGGCGGTTAGCCTAGCCGACAACGGCCAGTGCCCGATAGAGGGTAGGGCTTGGGTACCTTTTCGGTTGGAGGGCAGGGTGAAGTGGCTGGAGGTATTGGTGGTACCGGCTCTTGCTCACAAAGTTATCTTGGGGGTAGATTTTTTGCAGCAGTTTGGGGTCCTTTTGAACCTGCGGGATAACAGGTGGGGTTTTGCATGCCATGAGGCGGTGATGTTGGGGGGACATCTACACAGTAGGTTTGTATTGACTCAGTCTGAAGAAGAGGAGCTAGCCCAGTTAATTGGGATAGAGTTCCAAAACATGGGGGAGGGGCTGGGTTGCACTAATCTGGTGGAGCACGTCATCAAGACGGATGCAGCGCCCATCAAGCAGCGGTATTATCCGGTCTCACCTACCATGCAGAAGAACATTAATACGGAGCTGGACGAGATGTTGGCGCTAGGCGTAGTGGAGCCCTCTAAGAGCGCATGGTCTTCCCCGATATTAATGGTGAAGAAAAAGGATGGGTCGTACAGATTCTGTGTAGATTTCCGTAAGGTGAATCAAGTCACCGCACGGGATGCGTATCCCCTTCCGTATATTTCCGCCACTTTAGATAAGCTACGGGATGCAAGGTATCTATCCACTTTGGATATTAAATCAGCTTACTGGCAGGTCCCAGTGGCGGAAGAATCACGTCAGTTCACGGCGTTTACCATCCCAGGGCGGGGTCTTTTTCAATTTCGGAGAATGCCGTTTGGTCTGTCGAATGCGCCAGCGACCTGGCAGCGCCTAATTGACAAAGTGTTGGGCCCGGAAATGGAACCTTTCGTGTTCACATACCTCGACGACATTATTATCGTAACACCCTCGTTCAGTCAACACCTGGAGGTTCTCTCCGAGGTATTCAAGCGTCTGCGGCAAGCGGGACTGAGGCTATCGCGGGAAAAATGTCATTTTTGCCGAGCCGAGCTGAAATATCTGGGTTATGTGGTGAACGAGAACGGGTTGAATGTCGACCCTGAGAAAGTCGAGAGCATGCTAAAAATACCACGGCCTCATACGATGAAGCAGATCCGGCAGTTCCTTGGGATGGTATCGTGGTATCGGAGGTTCATTCCGGATCATGCCTCTTTGGTAGCACCCTTAACCGATTTACTGCGCAAGCATAAGAGATTTGACTGGACCACCGAATGTGAGGAAGCCTTCGAACGCTGTAAATTGAAACTGGCCTCAGCACCTATTTTGACGTGTCCTGATTTCAGCATCCCATTCAATGTGCAGACGGATGCCTCAGATGTGGGTGTGGGAGCCGTGTTGAGCCAAACTTTTCCGGAGGGGGAGAAGGTGGTCTGTTATTTGAGCCGCGCCCTGACCAAAGCGGAGCGAAAATATTCAACCACCGAGAGGGAGTGCTTGGCAGTCCTTTGGGCGGTGGAGAAGCTACGCCCGTATATCGAGGGCTCGCATTTCCGCGTAATAACGGATCACCACTCTTTGGTTTGGCTCAACAATCTAAAGGACCCTACGGGGAGGTTGGCTCGCTGGGCTGTCCGTCTGCAACAGTTCGATTATGAGGTAATGCACAGCAAAGGCAGCGAGCATTTGGTTCCGGATGCATTATCGAGGTCAGTCACTGTGGAAACGGTGGAGGTGGCCAAGAACCAAGGGGATGTTTGGTACGAGCGAATGAAGGCGTGGGTACGCACTAACGGAGAGCTATACCCCGACTGGAGGATCAAGGACGAAGAGCTGTGGAAACATGTACCGGGACGATATCCTGCGTTAGAAGGAGCCGACTCGTGGAAAAGGGTTTTGCCCAAGGGTGAAAGGCGAGAAGCCCTCATGCGTTGCCATGACCAACCAACGGCGGGTCATATGGGGATCGACCGAACGATTCATCGGCTGTCGCAGTTCTATTACTGGCCGAAGATATCCGCTGACGCTCGTACCTATGTGAACCGATGTAAGGTATGTCAGGCAATCAAGGTGGAAAGGAAGGTTCAGCCTGGTTTTATGGTTTCGCGTGCAGGAGAAGTGACAAGGCCGTGGGAGATGATTTGTGTAGACTTGGTGGGCCCACTACCTCGATCTACACGCGGACACTGTTATGTTCTGACCGTTCTGGATTATGTGAGTAAATTTTCTCTACTATTCCCACTACGGAAGGCCACGACAAGGGAGATCTGCAGGTTATTGGAGGAACATGTATTCCTGCTGTTTGGAGTTCCGAGGTGGTTAGTGTGCGACAACGGTGTCCAATTTCGCGGGAAGGGCCTACAACAATTAGTCGAGGGGTACGGAACGCGGATTAAGTTTACTGCGCTATACCATCCCCAGGCGAACCCTGCCGAGCGTAGGAATCAAGACATCAAACGCATGTTAAGATCCTACGTGTCGGAAAATCATCGGGACTGGGACCGACAATTGGCAAAAATCGCTTGCGCGCTACGAACCTATAGGCACGAAACCATGCGAGTCACCCCTTACTTTTACAATTTTGGCACGGAAATGCGGGTTCTGCAGGAACCGGGTGAAGGGCCAGAGCGACCTCAAGAGGAGATGGATCCTGAGCAACGGGCAAGGGATCTAGAGAGACTGCGGACGGAAGTATCGCAGCGTATGCAGGCAGCTGCCGAACAAAACTCTAACCGGTATAACCTCAGGAAGCGGGATATGGGTTACCAAGTGGGGGACCGAGTATGGAGGAGGAATTATACTATCTCCGACGCATCCAAATTCTACTCAGCCAAGTTGGCTCCTGAGTACTTGGGTCCGTTTAGGATAGGGAAGAAAGTGTCCGGTTGGACTTACCAGTTACGGGAAGAGAAAGGCAGAGACGCGGGTACCTGGCACGTCAAGGATTTGAAGCCGTTCATAGAATAGCGGGACAAAGCTAAGACGCTAAACACCAGAGAAAGGGGGAGGGAAGCAGAAATAAAAGGGATATAACGACACAACAGACATGTAATTTCAATTGCAAATGTTTACCTCTAAATTTAAGTATTCGGAAGTAATTAAGTTGCTCCGCGCCGTCCGGGTTATGTCCGCGTTGTCGGGGCGTGTTGTTCCGATCGCTGCGCGTCGCTGGAACCGCCACATGCAAGACACGCGAACTCCATTTGCGTGGGTGCTTTTATCTTTTTTTTTTTTTTTGTTTTTATCCGCTGGCTTTGTGGGGTCCCGAGTCGCTAGTTTTCCCTTCCGTCACATAGAGGTTGCGATCTAAAAACGAGTAGTGAGACATTAGAATAATGATAGTTATTTAGACAGATAGTTATGAGATAGGGGAGTAGGGATGATTGGTGGAGGGATAGTTATTTAGACAGGTAGTTACAAGATAGGGGTTTAGGGATGATTGGTGGAGGGATAGTTATTTAGACAGGTAGTTATAAGATAGGGGATTAGGGATGATTGGTGAAGGGTAATTACCATAAAAGGATATAGGATTAGCACTTGTTAGAAGTAGATCGGTAGCGTCATTGGGGTTGGAGCAGCAATAAGTGGTATGGCTCATATAATGAAAAGGATTATCACATTAATAGCAAAGCTATATATATATATACCCATACCGTTTTACTTAGACGCACAGGTAGAGAGGAGGCATAAATAGAGATAGGGATAAAGCTCGATAAGAAGTAGGGAGTAGTGAATTGGCCACAGTTTTGGAACTTTATTAAGACATCGGAGTATATGGGAATATGTTTGGAAATTGAAGGAAGTTGCGAGTAACCAGTTACTTTAGAAGTGCAGCCGGTAGCAGTAGGGCATAGCGAAGGAGTGAATTTCCAGGGAAATTCACTTGAAGTAGGGGGGGGAATGTTACGGATGACCAGCTTCCATCCGGAGACCACACCACGACCACTAAGGAGATCGGGATGCATGTCATTTACACACCCCAAACCCGCTTGAGCATCGAGGTAGCAGTTGACCCATTGTATTTTTGGTCTTAACTTTAACACAAATACTACTCTCATACAAAAGAAAAAAATGTTATTGTTATATAATACAGAAGAAAAATGTTATTTTTGTATGACAAGCAATGTTATTTATCAGTCCAGCTAGAGTAGGGCGTTTAACTTAGGTAGGGAGCAAACGGCAGCAACGGATGACGAACGACATCAGAAGGGGGCCGGTCGACCATCACTCTTCCCAACAAGGATAACCTATGGCAACGCATCTAACGCAAGCGCTCCGCAAAGGCTATCACCTACTCGGAAGGCGTTTAAGGGGCCCACTCCTGGTCACTGCACTAGATGGATCAACCGTAATCAAAGGTAATGTCAACATCAAAACCGTGAAGGGATGCAGCGCGCAAACGGAAACATAAACATGCGAGGCTACCGTAAAATACATTGATTGTCGTTACGAATGCAAAGACTTACCTCGGGGGACTTGCCGGCTCCAATTTACACTTTCCTGACTGCGTCTCTGGTGCGACGCCAAGACGAGGTGACTCCCAAGTTGAACAATACTCACGATGTAATGCAGGCATCACGACCAGGAACACATATCACCTGTACTACGCCCAAGTCAACCGACATTCGGAAATTTCTAAATTATTTTACTAATTCCTGACATGCAACATTATCGCGACGTGCAAACCAATCACTTGCAACCTATAAGTAATGAAGCGGACAAACATTTCTTTCGGGGACGCCATTCCGCAATTCATTTAACATTTTCTTTAAAGACAAATCTGAACACTGACTTGCGAGCCAATCACTTACACTGTTGTCATAACAAGCGATTGAATGCAGGGCGTGCGATTCTAGCGACAATAACACGTTTTTCAGGATGGAAATACAACTCAATGGCGTAAGCTAATTGTTCGAAATCGCGTTTGCTTTCACTTTCCGCTGACAACTACAAAATGTCATTCGGCGATGTCATTCTGCGATGATCTAGTGACCCACATATTGGGACTGCCCAGCTGATCCCAAAATAATGGGTAATGCAGACCAACTCGCATACAGCAACCATGGGTGCGGAGCCGAGGTAGCGAAGATGGTTGGTAGCCGCGCTACGAACCGCGCCAAAAGGAGAAAAGAAGTTCGTCGTACGAATGGGAGGCCAACCACCTCCAATGTAGCGGGCGTCCGTTAAGGCGAGCCAATTTAAAGGGCTGAGGGATAACGGAGGCCCTCTTTTTATGGTTTGACTCCAGGGCAGAGAGATCGAAGGATACAAGTCTAGCAGTGCGAAAAGGTGATTGGGACTAAGATCAACTTCATCATCGTCACCACGGCACTCATCCATACCACGGAAGAGCAATTTCGTTCAGCGAGGAGCTGAACAGAACGAGAATCCGGCTCCCGAGATTGGCGCAAATAACCACAGACGATCGTTTGCTGGGGCCCCAAGTTAAGGATAGTTTAGCGAAGAGTAGGAAAAGGTACCTTTTTTTCTTTTTTTTTTAATATTATATCTGCTTTTATATTTATTCCATCGAATTCATTTGTGTGAATATATTGATCTACTTAACACGGAAATACTCTTATTGTTGTTAATGGAAAAAGGTAACTTGGATTGTGCGCGACGTTCAAGCGGGGAGATTTTCTTTTTCCTCGTTCGGATTAACATATTTTCTTTCAGGAGGTCGTGGTGTGGGTAAACAGGGTAAGTTGGGCAGGTTAGGGTCAAGTGTAGATAGAGGAGGTGACACGTTTTTCTTTTCTTCCCTTTTGTGCTAGTGTTTAACCCTCGTGCGTGCGCTGATGGATCGTCTACTCGCTGACGATCCTATTGTTGAATCCATCCAGCCTAGGTATAGCGAGTTGGCGCCTGTCTCCGACGGAGCGAACCGGGCCCGCAAGGCTGGACAGCGCGTCTACCCTTGAAGTGTAAGGGTGACAACCTATAAAGTGTCAAGGAAGCAAGGATGTCATCATTTTTTTGTCATATACTTCGTAGTATATGACAAAAAATGTTCTCAGGTTGACTTTAATTTTCCCTAAATCAGGCAGCTGTTTCGGGGCTTATCCAACCTCTTCTCTAGTAATCGATCTAATAAAATAAAAAAACTTTTCCCTCGTTAATACAATCAACTTTAGGAAAATCAAGAAATTCAAAGTAATGATACCTCCTGAGGATTGACAATGCAGTGCCCTATGGCATTTAGACCCTGCGTCCTATTATGCTATTTTTTTTATCTCTAAGAACAGTTCACAAATTGAGATATACTAGCAAGAAAGGAGTGTTTTACTGCTCGTTTCGCTGCTTGTTTCCTCTTGGCTATTAGGTCTAGATGTTCCTGGCAGAGTGCTCCATATACTTGGACCTGCATTATTGTGAAAAAAAATTGTTTGAAAACTTAAAAAATTAGCCAAATTATTTCAATGCCGCGATTACATACCCTTGTTCCTCTTGGGTTCTCATCTTCATCTTGTTCATCAGCAGTGTTTTGCCTGCCACTCCAACTTCCTCCAGCATGTCGCATACTACATGTTGTGGGTCGTGCAACTTCTTATTCGGTATCAGACTCTATAGCTGCTCTCCGGGGCCCTGATGTTAAGTGACGACAGTGATCCGACTTAACGACGATTTGGTACATTGCGAGATTTCACAGGCGATTTTTCACCCGAATGATGATCGCTATCTTCGTTATTATTCCACCACTCATGTATCACCGTATCACGTTCAGTCCTTATTGCCTGCTTACTTTGTCACTGCGAACACCTGATGCATCATTCTCATCTTCTAACAACTCTGGTGATTTTTTAGCCAATTTCCCTCGTTTTTTTGCTGTCGGTCTATTTGAATTTTCATCCTATTGTCAGTTTCTACCTAGTTTTGCTGTACATGCTGTAAGAAAACTGTTTCGAGCAGGTTTTTTTGTCTTTGCTTTGAGCGTTATTTTGATACTTGAGTAGGCCATACAGTTGAGGCTGTTTCACACATCGCGTGCAGCAATTTTTTTCTCTTCCATTTTGAAATAACGATACTCTATCAACTTTCACTTTGGATGAATGAGGTACTCATATTCGTTATCTTTTACCTTGTTCTTGATTTTGAGCCATACAGAAAAATTGGTCGCTTGCTAGATTTGATGTGCATTTATTTGGAATTTGAAAATCTTACATGTACATGCACTCCCGATTCCAATAATGTTTTCCCGGCATTAACTATTCAAATGATGAGCTTATTGATTTGACTTTGATTTCGAAGCCTATTCATATTTTGCCTTGGTAATACATTCATCTATGAAGAAATTTTATCAGATAGACCCTTGCAAACACTGATCAAGTGCAACAACTTAAATATACAAACACAGCTTTGCGCAGCTGGAAAATAAACTAAGAAAAATGAATTCCGTTTTTTAAAGCATTTTATTTAATTAATGATTAATGATATCCTGAATTAAATTACACTTTCTTCTTTAAAATAAAATTTTTGAATGTACATTTGACAAAGTGATCATCATTGTAATAGTATTATATATCTTACAGCATCGTTTTAATATTTTTTTCCTATTTAAAAATTAGAAACCTACATTTATAACCGCTATTTTCTGAAAAGGCTTCGTGCTTTGGCAGTATTTTTCCGCACACGGCCTCTACAGCTGATACTGTTTGCGCATTGTCTTCTTTTTCACTATCGATATCGTCGCTGCTAACATGTACCATTCTTAAATTGGAACTGCTCGCCGCTGTGTTAAATTGTTGACGATAGCAAAATTGTGGAGATGAAGGTGAGTTCGAACACATTCCAGTTCTTCTATTTGGAGGTTTGTCATCTTCTGGAGAACTTCCGCCAGAGTCTTCATTATAACGTGGTCTCTTTTGATTGCGCCTGTTTCGCGTCTACTTCAGCCGCGCTCATTATAGTCCTCGTCATTGTCTTCATCATAATCATCAGACTTGAAGCGCTTGGAATGTAGCGACGATCGATTTTTCGATGGAATATTATTGACAGCTGTTCGTGAATGTGAACCTGATGCCGATTTCAGATGTTCATTATTTTCTGACTCCAGTTTTTCTTCGTCCTCTTCTTCCTCGGAAGAATTTTCATCATGTTCATCCTCATCGTCATTACAGTAGGAGTATCGCGGCTGTAAGTTCCGTCCACTTCGTAGAGGCCTATCCGTTTCACGGCAGTTTTGCACCACATTTCCATTTTTTGGATTATTTCGTATTCTTAATCACGATGAAAAATGGGAACTCCAAAGAATCAACTTCATCGCACAGCATATCAAGCTCATTTGCATTCCTTTTATGTCTAAGTAGCAATCGTCTTGTATGATGGATCGTTGATGAACCGGGTTCACCATAATAATGATCAACCTGAACATGAGATCTAAATGTTGATGTTTGACTTCAATTGTTGAAGATGAGGATGATGTTACAGCATCATTACTAGTTGTTGAATTTGCATGCTATCGTGTTACTGAGCCACCAATTGTGGAACTACAAGACGTTTGACGATTACGTATTGGTTGTGTTGATCTATGAATCGCGCTAGCATTGCCAATGGTTATTTGATTCTCGACGGAAATTAAATTGTATACAAGTTAGAATTGAATGACGACAATGTTCAAGTATTTACCTATATTGCGAACAGGTCTGGCTCTTTTTTCAGTCAATGGTCGATTTTGTCGACTTAATGTCCGTGGTTCATCCTCTGAATCCTCTTCAGGTAAAACTCTGCTATTGCGATTCGTTCGTACTTGGCCTAGTTGGGGCGGATTTCGGCTTATTGTTATGATTTCTGGAATTGTTGTTTCTTCAACTGTATGATCCAATTCTGACGACTTGTTTTGTCGTATCGGCTTTCGATTAGGTTTCTGAAAAATTGACTAAAAATTTAAAAAAAAATGCAAATTATATCAATGTCGCGATTACATGCCCTTATTCTCCATCTTCATCTTGCGCATCAGCAGTGTTTTATCTCCCACCTCAACTTTCTCCAGCGCTGATTGGTACATTTCGAAATTTCACAGGCAATTTTTCACCCGAATGATGATCGCTATCTGCGGTATTTTCTGCCGTGTTCTCCTTACTTTTCGATTCTCACTTATCGCATATTTTTTGCCTGCTTGTTTTCTCACTCACAACATCTGATGCATCATCCTCATCTTCTGACGACTCTGACGATTTTTTACCGAAATTCGCTCGTTTTTGTATTTTTGGTGCCAATCTACATGAATTTTCATCCAATTTTGGGTTTCTACTTCGTTTTGCTGTACGTGTAGTAGAACTGTTTCGAGCAGGTTTCTTTTGCTTTGCTTTTTTATCATTAGGTTTTATCTGTATTTGGAATTGTTTGAGTGATTACGTGACGGCAGACATCGTTGCCGCCGAGAGTGGCCCAACTCTGAAACCGGGATACCAGCGCTTTCTTCACTATCATCATCTTAAAAAATTGATGATGATGTTGTACTGCTTGTTTCGCTACTTGGTTCCTCTTTGACTATTAGCTCCAGATGCTCCTAGCCTAGCGCTCCTTCGACTTGGACCTGTTGCCGGCTCCATTGTTAAGAGTGTTGACGATGGAACACTGTTCACAGCATTATTCTGCTGAGGAAAACATGCACTTCGAGTTCCCTTTGAGCCACGACTATTTTCATTTCCGTTATCCAACATTATGCTTTGGCTCCCAAATATTATTGTCATAGTCACCTTTCTGCATTGCAATGATATGCTAATTGCAAATAATCCTTTTGTGATCAACACACTCATTTATAGTGAAGTCATAAATCTATATTGATATTCTTTATATCTTTTGTTCGCTGGTGTGTATACTATCGCCACCCTACTGTATCTGTTGAATCCATTGCGGAACAATTTGGCAAAGGTTCGCAAAAATTGGTTTTTGAATTGAAAAAATTTCTGTTCCCAAAATACTTTTCCTCAGTTCACCGGAGTAAAATTTTTAAACGGATTTAAATCGCACGTAGCATATTCGGAGTAATTCATTCCCTTCATAAGAACTGTGGAGGTTCACTTCAGTATGCAAATCACTTTAAAGAAAATATTACCTTTAATTGTTCCACACATTTCGAACGAAGCACTTGGGGTTCACCTAGAAATACGGCCAACTGAAATATTGCAATAAACAGATTTTCAGGATTTGTATTGGGCCCAGTACAATGGACAAGACATAGGGGGAACGCCTGCAAATTTTCCTTCGAAGAAAAGTTTATTTCACACTTTTATGAAAAGAAACGATCAGATACCCGATTCAGGACAAGCCAAAATTTGCTCGATTATGCTTTGGTTTTTCTGGGGTGAATAAAAAACACAAGTCATTACGTTTGCCGACCAGCAGATTTCGATCCGCAGAAACTTTCCCAACAAGCATCAAAATTTATCGAAGGAAGATGCCACCTAATTTTCCAATGCGGTCGCGTGTGCAGTCAACAAGACAACAAATCCAAAGGTTCAACCCAGCATATGAACATAAAGCCCGCTCGAATTTAGTGCTTGAAAATACTGTAATTTTATTTTCCGGAAAAAGCGCAAATCACCAGGTTCGAATAAAATCAAGACCAAAATTAACAAACCCGGGGCACCACGGTAAGAGTAAACACGACAACAAAAACAGCGGTCAGAAAACTCGGCTCAGGATGGAAACTCCCAACGTTTCCCCGAGATACGGTTTAAGACATCCGACCCGATTCGTAACAGGTAGCTGGTTAGAATTAAGGAAGCGGCAACTATAATATCGGAAACTTTACTTGTTTTTTCGTCCGCGCACTTTTCTTTCACAGTTTTGCGTTCCCATCCAGATCCTCTACATTTGCACTTTACACCAATAGTTTTCCCATAACACTTACTTGGTACCGTCTAGTAGTTGTCGCTGCCTTTGGGTACTCAACCGGGATATCCTCCTGGGTGGCGGCCACCACCTCGCATCCACGCCGCTTGCGACGATGGCGACTTTGCCGATTTCGGTAGCGAAAAAAGTTGAAACTCGCGAAGTGAAATTTCACTGGGGATGTCGAATCTAGTTCCTAGGTTAAAGTTAAAGGAATTCAATTTGCAAGCGTGCGTAAAGTTTTCGTAGAATAAGCAACCAGCAGCAAATTCACCTGAATGGCCTCCGCTTACTTCAAATTTTCCTTTTGACATCCCACGACAAAATTGACGTGGGATGTGCAACCATCCCAACCGACATGAGATGCCAAGCCACTCGGTGGCAAGGTGTGTTAGTGAGTCGCCAGCGGCGTCACAAGATTCATTACAAGACTTAAAGGTGTTTAATGCCTTTTTGGGGGGTAAGTCCATGTTTGGGGGAACTGATCTTGAAGGCTATGTTGATTGTTTTGTTTGCTTTACTTGGGGACTTATTGTAGAATTCGTTGAAGTGATTTTGTATACTAAAGTTTCCGCCTAGGAAGGTGAAAATTTTTACCCAATCTAGTTGGTTGTTTCCATATTTTATTTCGTTGGAGTGGGTTTTGTTAGTGCAGAATGCTACGGCTTGCGATTTTACCAAGTTCAGTTGGAAGTTTAGCCTGTTGCATAGTTCTGTGAACTTGCTGAATTTTGTTTGTAGATTATTGAGATTGCTAGATCTGTTTTTACCTTTGCTTATGATTAGGAAGTTATCCGCAAATTGAATGAGTTTAGTTTGACTGTCAGTGAATTTATGTAGGCTAGATGAGTAGAGGTTAAAGAGGAGCGGACCTAGTACGTCCCCTTGCAGCAGTCCATTGTAAATCAGGCAGTTTAAGATCCACGAGATATAATCATTCTTGATGTTGAAGTTAGACATGATTTTGAAGAGTTCCGGAATATTCACTCTCTCATACGCACTAGAAATATCACAGTTGATAATCATGATGTTTCACGCTATCTTGTCTTTGTTGAGGAGTTGTATTACGGTGTTTATACATGAGATTGCCGACTTCTGTAATCGAAACAGAAATTATATATATATTATCAGTATGTTTTGGTATTCAATGTCACAAGCAATCCTATTTTTTATTAGCCAGTTAATTATTTTCAGCGGAACGCTTATGAGAGAAATAGGTCTATAACTTTCTATTTTATGCAATGGTTTGTTTTTCTTGAGAATGGGTACGATTTTGATGTCTCTTAGTTCATTGTGTATGTTGTTATTTTTGAAGCTTTCGTTTATAGAGTTAAGTAGCGCTGATTTATTGTAATGGTTTAGGGAGTTTATGATATTGTAATCAATTGCATCCAGGCCCGGCGATGATCTTTTTTTCGTTTATCTAGTACTGTGAGCAGTTCGTGTATTTCAAAGGGTTCAGCTGGTTCTATGTTGTTGGGCATATAAGGAGTCCAGTTGGTATTTAGCGCCTGGTGTTTATTTTTTATTATTTTGAGAAAGCCTTTATTGTTTTCGGTGTCCCATTGCGATCTCGGTTTGTTCTTGTTGTTGTTTTTGACTGCATCGACCAGATTCCAAAACTGTTTTATATCTCCACTTTGGTTTATTTCATTAATTTTTTTATCCCACAGTTCTCTTTTTGCTTTAGTTACAGTTTCTCTCCATTTATTTTGTATCTCTAGAAACTTTGCTTCGTTTTTGCTGCTTTTCATTTTACGGAATTTTGTCCACGCTTTTGTTTTTTCTCTCCATAGGATGTTTATCTCTTTTGACCACCATGGTTTTGGAATGTGTATGAAGTTCCTCGTGCTCAACTGGTTGATTTTGATTAGCTCATTGATTTTCTTGATATTTTCTTCAAGATCGTTAGTGAAATTGATCGTGTTGATGTCCTCCATGATTTTATTTCTGTTTGGTATTCGTCTTTTCTTTTTGTTCCAATTTTCAACTTGCAGTGTGAATTCAATGGGGACGTGCTCACTCTTGCCTATTTTGTATTTTTTTGTGTTCCATTCATTCCAGTAGTTTAAATTGTTTGTTAGGGTGATGTCTAGGGCTGACATTTGTGTGGTCTGTTGATTGGTTTTCCTAAAAAAGGTGAACGTGCCTGTGTGGAGGGGTGCTAATTTATATTTGTTTAACATGGCTTTAAGGATGTTTCCTTTTGCATTATTTGTTTTGTCTCCCCAGTCTTTGTGCCTTGCATTGGAGTCTCCTCCAATTATGAAGAGCTTTTTGTTGTTAACGACTTTTATAATTTGATGGATTTGTTCTTTGAAAGTTGAGCTGCTTAGGTCAGGGGGAAAGTAGCACGCGCAGATGTTAATATTTGGTTTTTGATTTGTTGTGGTGATTATTATTGCCTCAATGTCTATGTTGTTGAGAGGTATTTCTTTAAATTTTATTTTATTATTTATTACTTGTAAGTGTTTGTATTGTTTCCTTGATTAAGTTTGATTCTATTTGTAAGTATTTAATGTTGGTTTGGTTTTTACAGTTGTTGTTTAGTAGGTTGATTAGTTTCTCTATTGGTGTGACTTGATTTGCTGATTTGAAGATGGTTTCTGCTAGGGTGTTTTTCTCCATTAGCGTGTTGTTTTACTGTAGCAGTAGATGAATACTCATAGGGAAGTTTGTTGTATGGTCGGTTGTTCTTGTGTTGCGTGTCCTTGTTGTTTTTGTGTAAGGTTGGGTTAGCATCAATTTGTTTATAGCATTGTTACAGTTTCTATTGTTTGATGATTTTGATTTTGTTAGAAGTGGGAACGCTGAGTCCATGGATTCGTTGTCTTTCAGTAATTCAAATTGGTTGGCGTTGTTCAGAATATTTCTTGCTTCTTTAGGGTTATGTTTCTTATGGAACAGACTTGAATCTGCATGTCATAATTTATCCATTTGGGGCATTTTTTATCTATAGCGCTGTGGGTTATGTCTCCACATAAAAAGCATTTAGTGACTTTACATTCCTTATCCAAACATTCTTTGTCTCCACATTTTGCGCATCTTCTGTTGTCACCTTGAAACTCCTTACAGAAATATTGAGTATGACCTAGCCTGAGGCACTTTGTGCATTGTTTGGGTCTTAGGTAATAGTACTCTACTGGTATGTTTAGGTAGTCCAGCCTTATTTCATCAGGAAGCTCCTCTCCCGAAAATTATACCTTGACTGTTTGGGTTAGAATGAAGTTCTATCTATTTGTTGGATCTCTCCTTGTGATTCTGTATACATTCATGATCTTTTTGTTTTTCTGTTGCATCCCGTGGGAGTTCCTTGGGATTCCGTTTTTAGCTATTTCCTCTTCTGAGATGTTTAATAGTACTCCTTCTATTATCCCATGTCTCATAATCGGCCTCTAAAACCCCAAACCTTGCTGCTGGTTCTAGCACAACTACGTCGTGTTCTAATTCTCCTGTGCCTTCAGCAGCAACTCAGCATATGGTTAGTAATGAATTACCTGTGGCATGTGATAGCTTTCCGGGACCCTCATCAATAAATGGGGGGCGATCCCTAAAATCAAAAAAAAATAATCAATCGCCTAGTCTTCCGCCCTCATCTGGTGTTGACACCTCGGCTGTGGCTACTCTGATTTTGGATGACGAAGTCCCAACACTTGACATCGTATCCCCTCCAAAGGAGATCTTTATTTCGCGCCTAGGCTACCATACAACTGCGGAATACTACGTTTGTAAAAAATTTGGGCCAGCTGTTAAAGTTATTAGTTGCTACAAATTAACTAAGGACAATCTGGAGGAGAGAGTGGTAGCTTCTTTCAAGCTTACAGTGCCCTCAAATTGACATACTATTTTGAATGTTAATGGTGGTTTTAAGTTTAGCTGTTTTGTTTAAGGTATCCGCCATGAAGTTTTCGATGTCTTCCATTGGCGTGGATATGGTTGGCGTGGTTTCTGTTACTGTTGTTTTTTCGATGTTGTTAGGAGCGCTAGACAGTTTACCGTTAGCAACTTCACTGGTTTGATCCGTTTCAGACGTGACCATTGGTTCGTTGAAACTACCGTTAGCATTTGTATTGAGGCTGTTGACCTTACCCATGGCGTCGCCTTTGATGTTTCTTTTTATTCTTTTGGCATCTATTTCCTCATTGATTTTTCTCAAAGTAGTCTCCTGCCTATCCCCAGGATCGGGAGGTACCTTCTTTTTTATTCATATGTTCTTCCATTATATCATCGATTAATTGAAACTTCTTACCTCTGACGAGCGAACTCTAAGGAACTAGTCTTGATCTTACATGTTGTTTCACTATAACCTACTTTAGGTGATTAATTGTGTCTTACTGTAATCAAATCTATTTGAATTAATTTATATTCGCAAAATTGAGTAACTTTTATTTTACTCAAAGTGTGATTTACAATTTGACTTTATAGGTTAACTTTCCTTCACCATCACTCACTAAACGCATTACACTCCAAGGAGGTTGGATGGGAAGTGCTCCTTAAACCTGGCCATCTTGCTCTGCAATTTTTTAACATGACCTCATACAAAAAAAAACTGACCATTCCTGACAGTTAATGCAGTTTCAATCAAATAGACGTCAAAATTCCTGTCAAACAGCAAGTCGATTTGCAAATTGAATTGAAATTTGCACCCCTAAATTGTGAAAAACGTGTAATGTCGTGCACTATACGCAACATACGAATAAGAGTTGCTGGGAACATTAAGACTGTGAGTATTGTACTTAATTAATTGCTAATTTAATTATTTGCCGTCCGAGAAGGTTCGAGAACTTTTTTATCAAATAGTTACCGCTTCACCAATTGGGCTGAAATTTTATATGCCGTAGCACTTTACAAAACGGACGAGGTGAGAAACAATTAGATGTAAGCATTTTTTCAATTAAATTGAATGCATTTTAGTTTTGACATGACAGATGAAAAGCGCCACATTCTTTCTTCAGTTCACAGCCACCAAATTTATTTCCTTTAGAGCGTGTCCTTCTAAAAGAAGGAAGCGTGTCCTACAAAATAAACTGGTGCCATTCTACGAAATATAAGGGTGTTCTTCTAAAGAAAAGTTTTCCATCGAATGTCTCGACAATTTATCAGTACTAACAGAAACCCGATGGCGCTGTAATAGTTTAAGTGGCAAATATGTGCAGATGAGGAGGCATTTGATGTTAGCTATTCTTCTTTAGAAGGGCTACCGTCTATTTTTTAGGATATCCTTCTTTCGTATAGAAGAACACCTGTCTAAAAGTAAAGCAACACCTGTCTAAAGCAAAGCAACATTTAAACAGTATATCAAGGCTGCTGACCAAAGCGTATAAAAATATTCTGAAGCTGCCAATGGTTACTCAATCTAGTTTAGTTTACAAATTGGCAAAATCATTAATCTTCAGTTCAATCATTATAATGGAAAAAGCTAATTTATCTACAAAAATTTAAACCCTAATCAATATCTCGCCGATAGGGTCAAAAACGCCCTAAGATACCGAGCTCATAAAAGCAGATCTACAGTTCCACGCTTCAATCAGTGTTCATTAAATGCTCCCTTAGTCTTTTCTTAAATATCAAAAATGAGTTTGCTTTCTTAACCATTTCTGGTAGATTGTTATACATGCGCAGAGCTTCATTCATTGCATCGTCCTTTAGATGATCTGTGCTGGCAAAAGTTTTTACGAATTGATCTGCATTCTTCGCGTTATATGGGTTGATCTGTGATACCTTAGTTAATGGTGTTCGTTCCGATCCAATAGATTTAAAATTTTTTTAGATAAACTTACCTTTCTTCATTATTATGATTTGACTTAAGGTTAATGATTTTGCGAATCGGTAAACCAATCTAGTTTGAGAAAGCATTGCCAGTTTCAGAATGTTTTTATACGTTTTGGTCAGTAGCCTGGATATGCTATTTAAATGTTACTTTGCTGATTAACTCCAAATAAGTACTGCCTAATATAATTTTATCAAGACAAACGCATTCAGAAAAAGTTTCTTGATGTGCATTGGAAAAGACTCATATCTTCTTAACAAGCCGATTATTGGGACTGATTGTCTCCTTCAGCTATTTATATGTGGCAACCAGGTCATACGATGGTCTATGATCAGACCAAGATATTTCATTTCTAGCACTCTTTGCAATTTTTCCCCGTTAATAATAAGTTCGACATCTATGTCGCATTATTTTGGTTTCCGAGCGGCAAGCGCCTACTCAATTTCCAATGCTTCATTCTATCGAGTATTTCCTCTCCATCAGAAAAGCTGATTGCTTAACGAGAAGTTTTTGGAATGTTTCGTCAGCAGGATTCTCGGACTGCAAATAATTAAATCAGCAATTAATTAACCAATTCAACATATAAACTTGCAAAAATAGTTTCTATATCTAAGTGTAGTGATCATCTCGACCCGAATAACGCATTTGGTGTCAAAGGCGTCGGTGAGTTGGTTATTAATACAGATTTGGGAGGTTGCCCACGTCCTTTTGATGAGACGGACTAATTTGGCTAGGATGCCAAAGCAAAGCATTATTTTGTACAGCACGTTACGATCAATACTGTCGTATGCTTGCTTTTCAATCTAGCTACATACAAAAAGACAGCAAGTTTAATAGGAGTTTTTAACATGAAGTTATCCAGAACAGAAATACACGCGATAACAGATTTAGCTTTTAAAGATAAAGATAATTATCGCAGAATGTTTATCCACCAACAAATGCTTAAGTAACATCAATAGTTAAATTAAGATAGAGTTGTCTGTCAACCTACCGAAAACTTAAAATCAAAATGACTTTCAATAAGATAATATTTCTTATCTACTTCGCTCACTAGCTTAGTTGCATATCCTCTTTCCTCTAAATCCACAGAAATCCTGAATCCCTTCTTAAATTAGTTTGAAATAATATCTAACAGTTCATAATTCTGGTTTTATAAAATTTTTAACATCATCACAGCATCCGTGGTGAAAAAACAGACGTTTTATAATCAGGATACAAGAATATTCAATGAGATGGATTTATTGTCAGCAGCGCAACACACCAAATCGGGATTTAGCATCCACTAGCCATCTTGGATCATCACGGTTCTACATCCATACTCATTTTTATTGCATTAACATCTATAAAAAAATTTGTAAATTGATGTCATCAGCCTTGATAAATTATAAAATATATTGAAACATATAGTTTAATTATTTTATTTAAAATTTATTTTAGTTTCAATTAGGCTGCAATGAAAAGCAGATCAAGCTACAAAGGTATTTCTAAAATAACGGCAAGGAAGACGCACTTTCAGTTCTTGTTGAGCCACGATCGTATTCATTTTCGTTATCCTCATCCTTACTTTGCGTAGTTGAGGCAGACTTCGTCTGTTGTTATATCAGGAGTTAACGTTTCCTCGGCAGTTTGTTCCAGTTCTGACGACTTTTTTTATGGTATCAGTTTCCAATTAGGTTTCTGTAAAAATTGATTGAAAACTTAGAAAATAAGGCAAACTATTTTAAAGTCATAAGTGTGGAACTACTAGGCGTTGACGATTGTGCATTGGTTGTGTTGATCTATGAACCTAGCTAGCATTGCCATTGTTTATTCGATTCTCAAGAATCGAATAACCAATGAATCGAATGACCAATGGTAATGCTAGTGCAGTTTATAGATCAACACACTCTTCACACAGCTGGAACTGGTGGAGGTAGTCCTCACATTGAATGCGAGGAAAGCTCCAGGTCCAGATGATGTTCTAGCTGAGGTGTTGCGGCTCGTCTATCACCAACGCTTGCCTACGGGACGGTTTTTTCCCGGTACGATGGAAGGTGGCAAGGCTCGTGCTGATTAGCAAGCGGAAGGGAAATCCCGTCTGCATACTGCCCGTTATCCATGCTAGACACGTCTGCAAAAGTGCTAGAGAAACTAATCAAGGGAAGACTCACTGACGCGATTCGTGCTGCTGGGGACCTATCTCCTTAGCAGCACGGCTTTTAAAGGGACGGATCGTCCTGTTAGTGACACTCGACGTCAGGAATGCCTTCAACTCCGCTAGATGGGTGGATATTCTGGATACGCTGGAAAACCCTTTTC
The DNA here is from genome assembly GCA_963969285.1 of Odontomyia ornata. Taxonomy (NCBI): domain Eukaryota; kingdom Metazoa; phylum Arthropoda; class Insecta; order Diptera; family Stratiomyidae; genus Odontomyia; species Odontomyia ornata. Next base: position 226,590,843 of record OZ017740.1, on the reverse strand, counting down.
AAGTTTCAGAATATCTAATGCGGCTTTTGAGGAACTACCTAAAGGACCGAAGCCTGCTCTACAACACGATATAGGGCCAATGAAGGATGGAAATTATACGGGTGTTGCCCAGGGATCTATCCTTGGTCCGGACCTGTGGAACGTATCTTACGACGGGCTACTGAGACTCGAGGTGCCAGATCAGTCGTGCTTGGTCGGCTATGCGGATGATGTTGCGTCTCTGGTCACTGGACGCACCGTTGAACAAGCGCAACTTAGGCTAGGTATGCTAATGCGCCAAGCGAGGGACTGGATGACTGCTCCCGGGCTGAATTTAGCACTGGAGAAAACCGAAGTGGTCATCTTGACAAAAAAGAGAATCCCTAGAGTAAGGATGATCAGTATTGGAGACATACAAAACGAATCGAAGCCAGCGGTGAAGTACCTGGGGCTACTGATCGACTCGAAGATGAGTTTCTCTGAGCAAATCAGGGCAACGGCTGAGAAGGCTTCTCCGGGAATATTGGCTCTGAGTCGACTTATGGCCAACGTAGGGGGACCCAGCCCATCAAGAAGACGCCTCTTGATGAGTGCTGTAGGGTCAGTGCTACTGTACGGAGCCGAGGTCTGGGGCGACGCTCTCAGCAAGGAGGTATACCGAAAACCTTTGGCACAGGTACAGAGAAGAGGAGCACTGAGAATTGCATCTTCGTATCCAACAGTCTCCGACTCGGCGGTGAGAGTGATTGCAGGCATGATACCTGTCGCCCTCCTTGCTAGAGAGCGCCGCGCTATTTACCTGCGCCAAAACGAGGATGCGAGGGAGATGGTTGTCCGCGAGGAGAGACAGCCCTCGCTCAACGATTGGCAGCAGTCTTGGGTGAATTGCACGAAGGGAAGGTGGACTGCGCGCCTCATCCCGGATGTGAGGCCGTGGCTGGATCGAAGGCATGGTGAGACTGACTTCTATCTGACCCAGCTTTTGAGCGGGCATGGGTGTTTTTAGTCTTACCAGCGCAAGATCGGTAAGTCACGGTCCCCCGATTGTCGGTATTGCCCAGGAGAGGAGGACAATGCCTGTCATACATTTTTCGCGTGTACGAAATGAGTTAGGCTGCGAAGGGAACTCTACAGGGAGACAGAAGAGCTCACCCCGGATAATATAGTTGCGGTGATGCTCAAATCGGTTGACAAATGGAAACAGGTGGCACATTATGCTCGGGCAGTCCTACAATATAAAAGGGACTCACAGCAGCCGGGGGCGCTGGGGTTGGATTATCACTTGTCTGGCATTTTCTCTTCCCCTCTCCCCTCCCGTTAGAAGAGGGATCCCCCAGCATGAAGGCTCCACACGGCGTAACAAAACGAGACCTGGCCCGAAGTAATGTGTCAAACGGTTCCAGGCTGGGTTCTCAGGTTGACAGGGGAGGTGTTTAGTAGGTAGTTCAGTCGCGCATGGGAGTCCCACACTCTGTGCATAAATAGCATTTACCTTCCTACCACAACAAAAAAATAGATCAACACAACCAATTCGCAATCGTCAAACGCCTAGTATTTCCACACTTGGTGGCTCAGTAACACGATAGCATGTATATTCAACAACTAGTTATGATGCTGTAGCATCATCCTCATCTTCAGCAGTTGAAAAATGCGATACTCTATTTATCTCTAAGCGAAGGCCCAAGAGGGGCTGTTGTGCTACAAAGAAGAAGAAGAATGCACAAGTATTTACTCATATTGCGAACAGGTCTAGCTCTTTGTTCAGTCAATGGTCGATTTTGTCGACTGTTTGTTATGAATTTAGGAGTTATCATCTCCTCGACTGGAGGCTCCGATTCAGATGAATTTTTTCGTCGTATCAGCTTTCGATTAGCTTTCTGAAAAAATTAAGTGAAAATTGAAAAAATAAGGCAAATTATATCAATGTCGCGATTACATACCTTTGTTCCTTATCTTCATCTAGTTTATCAGCAGTGTCTTGTCTCTAGTGACGATTGGGACATTTCGTTTCGCTACTTGACTCTTCTTAACTATTGGCTCTGGATGCAGAGAGTTGACGATGAAATGCCTTTCAAGGCATTTTTCCGGCGAGGTCAACATGCACTTTGAGGCCTTGTTGAGCTACGATTATTTATGACGTATAGCAAATTTTCCGGGTGCTGCGCTGCCATTCGAGGGTTTACTTCTTGGTTTTGGCTTTTTTGCTTCGTCTACGAACCGATTTGTAATTCTATAGAATCGGCTTGATATGACTGCCGATGAGTAGATTGAAACGAAGTTTCATCGATCTGAAATTGAATAAAGTTCAGGTTAATGTTGATTAAAATATGTATGAAATACTTAATTAACTGCTTTGCAGCTTCCTACACCACTATACGACTCACAAAAATAATTCAGGCCATCCTGCTGAACTATTTCTCAGGCAACAAATTACCGCCAATAACTATGGCTCCCCTTAGGGAGGGAAGAAAAGGAGTAAATGATAGCCCAAAAAATTTCCGAATATCAGCTATGTATTTGTATGGCTTCCTTGATAGTATTGGTAGTGGCTTAAACCAAGGATAGTCTCAGAAAAGCAGGGGCAAATTTAATCAAATGGCGGGAAAATTCAAGTTGAAAGCACCATGATATAAATATTTAACTCAAAATGAATTTGTATATCTTACAAGTTCCTCATTTAAAGTGCCTCAGGAAAATTTGAGAATTAACTTAACTTTAGATTAAATGCAATCAATGATCGAATGACAACTGTTTAATTTTCTGAGGAAAGTTTTTTAACAGATTCAAATCGCCTTCATGCTAATTATTGAGTATTAATCTGATAATATATTGACATACTGGTTAAATTTGTAACTGGTCCACCTACTCCTTAGCCAAATCAAAATGCTATGTAAGACATTGTGAGTTGTTTCCAGGGACTACCACGTGGAGGTTGGAGTTAGGAGATTTAGACAAAAACCACGTGATGCTTGGATCCTCATCTGAGCTTTCGAAGCAATCTTTGATTGATATTTTATTCGCCTTTTTGAAAAAAAATTAAGCATCAAATTATCATCCTAATTGAAAAGAAGAAATTACACACGACGTTCACGTAGCATACTTTGGCAAAATACTATTTGTTAAGTTTTAAACTAGCAAAAGTCTTTACCCCAAAAGATGAACATTCCGAAAGTATACCGATTTTTCTCATATATAAATTTAAATCCTGTGACAAAGTTTTCTTGCGTTTGTCGAACCTGGAAAGTGAATTCTAGTAATTATATCAGATAAAAGTCATAATTGATAGTTTTGATTGAATAACTTATATTGTATTGCATATGGCAGTATTAAAAGAATGAACTGGTACTTCTTACTTCTAGTTTATAATATTCGATTTTAAGTTGATATGATAATTCAAGAATAAATTTTGAAGAAAATACATTTGTCCCCAATATGATATTAGAACAAAGCTTTTGACTTCGAAACATTTACCTAAGACTACACATAAATGTTAATACTAACATAAAACTACGACAGCACTTTGAAATTAAGTCTAAGACAAATCGTTTATCATGCCGAAAACGAAAGAACTTATAGTTCTAGAAGGGAAATTTATTTGATCGGTTGTATTAATAGAATCGCCTTCTGTGGCAGCTTCGGAATCGACCATCATAACGCAGTCAGCTTCAATGGTAATCTAGAACGAAAATTATTAAATTGGTTTTCATATAGGAAAACACTTACACTCCTTAAATTCGGGCTTACAGCCATCATCATATTGGGGGTAGCATTCAATAGAGTTAAATACTGAAACAAAAAAATGCCAAAATCAACGAAGCATGGAATATAATAGAAATTTACGCTCTCAAAACTGTCTGCAAACAATGGAGCCGGGTTCAAATTTTGATGGGCGTTGCACTGTAAAAAGTCTCAAATATAATTAAATCAAAAATTCAAACTCAAATCTTACATTTTCCATATTGGATTCATACATTGCTTCTATTTTCTTAGTCGCTACGTCCACCTTGAACAAGTCCTAAAAACCACGGTGTTTATAATTTACAAAATAATAGATAAAATATACCTACATTTCCGGAATCTGGTCTTAGCACCATACAATTTGACGAGTCATCAATGGCTGCTTGAACCGTATTTGCTGTATACAAATCCTAAAATCAAATATTAGATACAAAATAGGCCCGAAATTTTCATAAAGCCATTACATACATCGCCTGAATCTGGCATCACATCAATACTGCAAGCTGCATGATTTACCTCTCGTTGATTTGAAATCTGAACAAAAAATGTTATAATTGATGTTACATAGCATATACTCGTATTAAAACTTACCCTCTCCAGGCCTTCCACACACATCGCTGAAGAGCTTGAATCAACACTAATCTATAATTGTAGAGTTAATAATGATGACATTATGCAAAAAATTAAGAGGTACCTCCTCGCAAATAATTTCATTTATCATGGGCTTCGATAAAGGATGTTCTAAAATAGAGAGGATTAAAATTGCACTAAAATTTAATGTAAGGAATTCATACATCCTCCAGATCCGTTTTAGAGCTCACTAAACTATTCGAATGGCTAAGGTTCGCAAATTCGTCGTTTCTTGTCCAAGAGTCCTGAAATTGAGCGTGCTAAATGTAATGTTTGGGTAGCTAAATACCACTTACACTTTCCAGGACAATTATCTTGTTCGCGGAAACCGAAGAAATCGTTTGATAATCGCACTAAAATTAGATGCTTAGAAATGAAAATGGCAAACACATGTAAACTTACACATCCTGAATTGAATTCGGAATTTGAACAAAAATCTGTTCTTTTCGTAGTTGAACTCTAAAATGAAAAAATATGAAATTGGCATTTTAATCAATTATGAAATTTACTTACATGTTCAATAGTAGGTGTAAGGGTGTTGCCTTCAGTTTCTCGTCGAATCTAAAACATGAAATACTTAAATTCTTTGCAAATATTAATTTAAGGATAGATATCTTACATTTTTAGCTTTTTTGCAATTGTAGCATGTTTCAAATGAGTGCTGCGGCTTTGCATCATGTGATAATCGTACCCTTTCATTCAAATAAATTATGTCGACATACTTGAAATGATCTTCGCAAATTAGCGAACGTTTCATTTCCGGGTTTATTCCGAGCATTGGCACCATTCCATTTTAGTATTAATGTTATTCGGAATTCTGAAATGATAAAAAATTACAATGAATTATAACCCCCTTAAAAAATGCCACAATTTTGAGCCGCTTCTGCTTTAAGCCAAGGAATTTGCGGCAAAATATTAAGCAATCAAAACAAAACATTGCAAATATTTTTGAGCAGTTTTCTTTTGATTCACTACTCAAAACGATTAAAACTAAACTTTCTCACGATTTTAAATGCATGAAACTATCAATTTTTACCTAAAGAGGGACTTTCTGCTCGAGCCACTGCTGAAATTTGGGCAACACGGTACCGAACAGCGCATTGTCGTTTTCTAAAGTTTAAGTCACTTGATTTAATCAAATTTCACTATATCACGTGTGAAACTAACCGAAACAGTATTTATTACGTTCACCACTTAAATATTCACTACCGTTTTCAAGAATATCACGAGAAAATGAAATTTTCCGCACATTGACCACGATGAATACGCGAAGACGTAAACAAAATTTTGACGTTTGGAATGACTTCCCCTTCCCTCGTAAAAACCGCCTCCAGAAGCAAAATATCGGAATTCACATACAGGGTTTTACACGGATAGACTTACTCCTCTTCTCTCTCTCTTAGTGGCTCCCACAATTTGACAATAATCTGACACTTATTGGAGAAATGTCACGGCAGCTGATAAAAAAAAGCAAAAAAGTAATGACGTCATTGATGAATCCGCTGATTGTCAGTTTTACTTATCAGTGCACTATCAAACCTAGCAAGATGGCCAGGTCTAAGGAGGCAGTGGCTTAAGCCATAGCCAAAACTGACGTTAGTTAGGAAGCCATATGGCAGCAGTGCTTACTACCACACTCATGACCATTAGTAGGCCAACTTTGCTGCCTAACTTACATGGCGGTATATGAAGAATTATAGAGGTGCCAACGAAAATTCGAAGTTTTGCACGGTTTTGTGGCGGATTTCTACAGTGAAATCCTGATGGCCCGCGGAGAACACAATAGCGCTCCTAGTGAAGTGAAAAATATTTCAGTTCTTATACCCGTTTAGTTTTTATCGCCTTTCAAAGTGAATTTATAGGAGTTTGTTTACATCTAAACGCTGAACTATCAGACAAAGGTGTAAACTTATATTATTTGCTCGTTTTGAAAAGTTTAGGAACACAGTTGGCTATGCAAGGTGAATTTATAGCATGCGCGGAATGTGTTCCGTACATTTTTGATTCGGAAAATAGAATATATTACGAAATATAAGCATTTGCTAATCCCGCAGTTGGCTGACAGCTCCCGGAAGCTTGTCCATAGTAGGCCGACTAATGCATATGCATATTGTTACCATATGGCTTCCTAACCATCGTCAGTTTTGGCCATAGCCAACATACACCTAACTTATGTTAGGCAGAGGAAAAAATAAGTTTGATTCACGAACTTCCCATCCAGTATGTACCTTATCAAGGGATCATCCGACATCCTCGCAGTTATATAATCAAAGGTGTAAACAAACTGGTCGTTAAATGTAGTTAGTAAAGCATACTACGATTTTTTGGTTGTTTGTGTTGGATGCATTACAAGTTGGTGCTTGATATTCCGGTACCGTTTGTCGTGGAGTTTGGGTGTTGTGTACTCAATTTTTCTGTTGTGTCGATTGTACTTTGGGTTTTTTCCAGTGACATATTTTTGCGCGCTGCGGGTGCTTAAGAGGTAATGCATTCTAGTGACACTTGTGTCAGAAATAGTTCGTACGAGCTTATAAATTAAATTCTAGCCTTGAAAGTGAGTATCGCTGTGTAGAGAAATATTGTATAGGACCTCTTATATTATTTGCTGGTCTTTCTAAATTTTGAAATGCTTGATTCTAATTTCAAACAATGTGATATTCTGTGGACACATCAGGGGTGTGAACTATCGTTGTATTGACCAGTATGCATGGCTTGCCAGATAGTCATTTGAGTGATGCTTTCCGGTATTCCTATTCTTCGTACTTAACTCGAGCAGGATATTTAGAAATATCGAGCCGCATTTATCAATACCAATAGTTAATTTTTAAAGGACAAATACGTATTATTTGCGCCCTGCTAATTTTCTGAATGAGTGAGGCATAGAGGTATGTATAAGATTACAGAGTTGCTATCCTCAGAACTAGCGTAAGTTGTAACAAGCTCTCCATTCAGGCGAAATTTACATTTATAGTAGTCAGTCTACCTATAACAAGCTCGCTGAGCTGACAGCCCACCTCGATATAAGCAAAAGCTTGCATGACGTAATGGAGAAACGGAACTTGCGTTCCCATGCGTTGGGGGGGCGAAGAATCGTATGTCTCGGTGGCGCACATGACCAAATGTGCATGCAATTCGCACGAGCGTTTTGTAACGAAGAAAGAGTAGTAGGGAGAAGAGGTATTGAAAAAATCGGTTCGTGTTAATTCTTAGTAATTTATTTGCTCCGAAAATCGACGTGAAGATAGTCAATTTTAAGCTTAAAGTTTGCCTAATATGAAATTTGAACATGATTGAATGGCGGCGAAGTGTTTTACCAACCTTAAACCTTTTTAAATTTCACAATAGCTGTTTCTCACATTCATTTTTGTACAAGCCTTCCCCGCCATACAACTGTCAAGAGGGAAACGGAATGAGCGAGGAAAACGAAATAAATCAATTAAAGGCGTTACTAAGGATAACTTTATTTATCGATGGTCACGTATAATGCGTCTGGTTCCATCGGCGGTTCGTACCCGACTCCCCGTCAAGCCATCCCTATCTCCCCCTTCCTCATCGGTTGACAGCTCGGCCAGTCCTAACATTGAGCTCGTCCCGGGCTCACCTTCGTCCCCATTGTAATCGTCGTCTTCCAATTCGGGATGAAGTTGGCACCACGGTTTTAGTTTATCGCTCGTGATGATGGTAGTCCTTCAACCAGATATCTATCGTAGCGCAGAGCCTTCTTGATGCGGTATGGTCCACGATATCGAGGTTCTAGCTTTCTGGACTCTCCTGTTGAAGCTAACGCATTTTCGACCACGACTAACTCCCCAGTTTGATAGTTTCGAGGATGACGATGACGCTCATCGAAACGAGCTTTCCAACGACTACGCTCGGCTAAGATATTACTGGCCGCTTCCTCTCGTTTTTGACTCGTTGTTAATATATCGCTTTGCTCCTCAAATGATGATTCGTCGTGGAGAGCCAACAGTAAGTGGTTGTGTATGACGTCCCTCAACGGAAAGTCGAACACCATCTCGTTTGGGCTGAATTTTGTAGTCGAGCTTTTCATAGTGTTGAAACTCCATTGCATCTCTCTCATTAATTGATCCCATTTGTGGCGGTCGCTGGTTGATGTGCGAAGAAAGGTGAGGATGTTACGGTTGACCCTCTCGACTTGGCCATTAGCCCGCGGAGTGCGAACCGCAGTTTTCACATGCTCGATTTGATTGTCCCGGCAGTAACTTTCAAAATCCCTTGATGTGAATGCGGTTCCACGATCAGTGACGAGGCGTTTCGGCAAACCGAAGTATGACGTCATCTCGTTTAACATCTCGAGTACTGGTCTAGTCTTGGTGGTTCGAACGGCCTTGAGAATTACGTATTTGGTGAATGGATCTGAGGCGGCGATGATGTGCGTGTTACCCTTTGTGCTGCGCGGAAATGGTCCGAGATGATCCAAATGGAGGACACGGAATGGTATCGGCTCAACATCGTATATGTGTAGCTGTCCTTCCGGTTTTCCGGTGATAGTTTTATTGAAGCAGCATTGAAGGCACGAACTGATGTAAGCCTTCACACGGTTGCGCATGCGGGAAAACCAAAAGTTTTGCTGGATTCGTTGAATGGTTTTTTCCAATCCGAAATGACCCATGTCATCGTGGTATAGTTTGATGATTCTCCATCGGATTGCATGTAGCACAACGAATATTGCTCGACCGTTCACAATCCGATATTAACGTCCTTGTTTAATCTTATATTCGCTTTTTAATTGTTTTGACTGCGATGAGAGCTGCACACCTTGAAATATCTCGACGATTTTAACTATCTCGGGATCACCAGCTTGCATTGCTGCAACCCAATCTTCCGTTTTCGCTTCGATCACGAATATATTGTCAGCGACAACGGGAACATCTCTGGGTTTTCCGGTAGGTGACCGGCTCAGGGCATCAACGTGAGGCATCGCGTTTTCTGCTCGGTGAACAATTTCATGGTCATATTCTTGTAGCTTTAAGAACCATCTTGCTACACGAGGGATTAACGGCTTCGATGATTTCATGTTGCTTATGGCGGAACAGTCTGTTACTATGCGGAATCGTTTCCCCAACAAGTACATTCCTAGGACCTCCAGCTCGTAACTGAAATTTTTGCTCGGCCTCGCTGCATGTTCGGCTGTAGAAAAATACTGGTTTCCAAACTCCTGCTTCCTTTTCCTGCATAAGTATGCCGGCGAGTCCCTTTGAGCTTGCGTCCGTATGCAGTTCGTGGCTCTTCGTTGGATCGTATAAAACAAGAACTGGCTCGTTGCATAACACTCGCTTCAAATGTTGAAATGCCCCTTCGTGTTCATCTTTCCACAAAAAGTTCGGTTTTTCTTTCGTCTTGAGCAAGTTGGTTAACGGGCGGGCGATCATTGCATAGTCTTTGACGAACTTGCGGAAGAATCCGATTAATCCGAGGAATCGTCTGACTTCGGTTATGGATGTAGGAGCAGGGAATGAACTGATGGCTAACGTTTTTTCCATTCCGGGTTTCAATAGATCACCAGCGATTCGATGACCAAGAAATGACGTCTCCTTATCGAGAAATACACATTTGGATAATCGTAGTGTCATTCCGGCCTCTTGAAGTAGCTCGACGAAAGATCGGAGACGTTGGAGACCTTCCTCTGCCGTGCGACTCGGAATGACGACCTCATCGACGGCACGGCTTCGCCTGGCTTCATCCTTTTAATTATCTGCGACATAGCCTTTTGGAATACGGATGGCGCGTTCACGAGACCGAATGGCATAGAATTAAACTCATACAAGCCCTCGTGCGTGATAAATGCTGTGTACTTCTTGGAAGACTCCTCGAGAGGTATTTGATAGTAGCCTGCCATTAAATCCAATGTAGTGAAAAATTGATTGCCCGATATCAATGCCAGTTGCTCATCCACAGAATGCATTGGGAAAGGCTGTTTAACGGTGATCGCATTGAGTGCTCTGTAGTCGACGCAAAGCCGGTCCTCTCCATTCGACTTTTTCACCAGAACGATGGGTGATGAATATACAGAGCAGCTCGGTCGAATGATTTCGTGTTGAAGAAGTTCGCTTGTAATTTGACTGACGACCTCACGTTTAGCGAACGGAATTTTGTACGGTTTTTGGTTGATCTTGGTGTCGACATTAACTTCGATTTTCATTTGCGTAGTTTTGCACCTTCCCAACTCCGATACATCGGTGGCGAAACATCCGGAGAATTCATCAATCAGTCTGTACAGGCTCCTCCGTTCGTTGTCGTTTATTTCCGTTCCGATACGAATCTTATCAGGATTAATCTTTTCCAATAGACACATTCCGGATCTCATCACCAGCTGATTATTTGCAGCGCATAGTACATCTCGTCCGAGAAGCACGGTAGATGGGATGAGGTCATCATCGACGACGATGAGTTTCGCTGTTTGTGTGCACTCGTCTACGGTGACTTCGGCAACGATGTGTTGATTGCTCTCAGTTTCCCCATCTGCAAAGCCTTTCAAAACTATTGTGTCTCCGTTGATTATATGGCACAAATCACAAGCGGTATTCATTCGTACGAGTGACCGATCACTGCCTGGATCGACAAACGCATCCGTATATTTTCCGTCCAAGCGAATTTGTTTGTGGCAAACGGACGATTTGTCGTCTGAGGTTCGACGGACGTTCGCTTGTTTTTGTTTCTCGGGGCACTGGTTGGTTGAGTGTGTCGTGCGAGAGCATGTAGCGCATCGTTCTCTACGTTGCGGCTGTGTGCAGTTGATTGAAACATGTCCGCTTCCCCAACAGTTGTAGCACACTATCTCCTTCCGATGATTCACGCGATTACCATGCTTGTGTGCGCTTCCCGGCTTATTCGTCATCATTACATTGGTGTCGGTGACGCTCTCTCGATCATTTCGCTTATTCGGAACACTCTCGCGTCGTTCTGGCGGTTGCTGTTGCGCATTAGAAACAAACCTTCGTATGGCTGCGAGAAGTTCTGCGGTGGTTGCGAAGTCTACGCATGCAATTGAATTCTGCAGAGCGGTGTGTCGAAGATTCGTACGTATGTATCGTATAGTGGCCTTCTCCACGACGGGCGATTGCACACATACGATGAAAGAAGTTTTCGAAAGATTCTCCGGGGTTTCTTCCGCTGGCGATTAATTTCGCATGTATTGTGGTTTCGTCGATGTCGTTTGGAAAATCTCTCTCCAGATCCATTGCCAGAGATCTCCACGATGTGTGTGGTTGTGGATGGCTATCAAACCACACTCTAGCCGTATTTTTTAGTTTCGCGGGAACAGCGAGAAGTATCATATCATCCTCCCAGCCGAAAGAGCTTTGTAGCATGTTGTTACGCGTTGTGAATTGATTCGACGTGAGCGACAATTCAGACAACGGATCGAACTCCGGCAACATTTCACTCACTTCACGGATCGTTAGTGTACGTCCGACAATGCGATGGTGTGGGTACTCTATTTGTAGGAGAAGGAGAGAATGCCGGTGCGGCTCCTGGTGGCACAATATTTGATGCGGCGGCGGTGCCGACGGCTGAGTCGGTCGATGACGATGTCGGGTTCGACACCATAATATTCGATGGATATGGCGGTGGTATGATCGGCGGATCGACGGTTCGGCTATTATCGGCGTGCATGTTTAGTCGGTTGTTCGGTGGTAGATGTGTTCACAGTATCGGGCGGCTGGTTCGATTGTGTGCGAACCTCTGCAAGGTCTTTTAATAATGCCGGAATGGCGGCGATATCAATTTTTAGTTCGTTAAATTCCTTACGCGACACTGGGGGCACTGATTCGGTTGGGATTTCTTCTAATTCTATTTCTTCGGAACCCAGCTCTTCACACACGCGATTAACCAGTTCGGACTTTGTTCCCCCGATCGGTCGATCTCGCGATTGCAACAAGGCGCGTAGCTGCTTTACGGTTAGCGAGTCTATTTGAACGGTAGGCATTTTTGGATGATCCCACTTCTGAAGTTGTCAAGAGGGAAACGGAATGAGCGAGGAAAACGAAATAAATCAATTAAAGGCGTTACTAAAGATAACTTTATTTATCGATGGTCACGTATAATGCGTCTGGTTCTATCGGCGGTTCGTACCCGACTCCCCGTCAAGCCATCCCTATCTCCCCTTTCCTTATCGGTTGACACAACCTTGTTCAAATGTTATATCAAGCAAATTTCAAACTTAAAATTAACTATCTTCGGCCTGATTTCGCGTCGATTTTCGTGGCAAATAAATTACTAACACAAACCGATTTGCGCAGAGATGATGTGTTTTTCCTTCTATCTTGTTTCTCTACAGATGCCACAAAGGTATACTGTGGTCTTGAATGATATGCTCTAGTAGGGACTTAACCCATTCAGACCCCGAAAGAGAATCGAAGCTCCTTTCAACAACTTTTTGCATATTATCGACTAATTGTGGTTGATTGAATATGATTTTATCATCAAAAAATTTTTTTATGTTTTGATGAACATTTACAGCATGCCCACTGGAGTGGATATCAGGTTTCAAGCGATGTTCATTATGATCATTGGAAGACAAAATCAATACACAGATTTGGATAATTTTTTGTACTTTATTGAATTTTTGCAAAACTACTTAAAATGGAAATTTAAAAAACAGTTTCTATCTTTTAATAGACAGAGATGAACTTTACATTTAGTGCAAGTTATGTGAGTTTTTTGTTTGCATCATTGAAGCTTACACCTACTAGCTTCTAATTTTTCATCATAGACAGCAAAGTGATCATATTTATCGAAACGAATTTCAGTATCTGGTCGTGTTTCTGAACGGCGTTTCTTCGCTAAAATTTCTGCAGTATTCTCAAGTTCTGATGCTTGAGCTGATCGTCGTCCTTGGCTTTCCGCGTGAACGAAAGCCTTAGCTATGCTCATTCTGAAAGACATCAAATCCAACAGTTCCTTTGAAGGCACATTGTTGCGTTCTGCGTTGCGCCTGTATTCCAACCAGCTGGCAGCAGCTGCGAAGTCAACAAACATGATGATTTATTCATGATATTATAGTTGTGGATAAAATCAATCTTAACCAAATCGAACGCATTTCATATGAATTTTTTTTCTTCAATGTAGCTAACTTTTTATCTAAAACTTTCCTTGTTCTAGCTTTTTCACACTTTTTGGATGTCCAAAATATCGCCTGTTCTGCTCTTAGCAATTTTCAAATAAAGCTTTCCAAACTAGCAGACTCCAGTATCGAATACAACCTGTTTGTACTTTTTTTAATTAGGGTGCTTTCAATGACTAACGTCTCCTTTTCAGTTCCATGTATCGATTTTCTCAAAGAAACCTTGTGACTCTGTGATGTCACGTTAATCTTAAGCCACAGACTCAGAAACCTGATGTCTTCTGCCTACCCTCCTATCGACATATTCAGCTTCAAGAATCTATTGAATTTCGAATTGGACCTGGTCGTCTCATCTACGATTTGCATTCCGGAAACAATAGCACCTGTAATGACTGAAAAATAAAAACAATAAATTTTCTTTGTTTAAGCGCTATTTATTGTTAAATGTACTATCTAGATACCGGTATTTCAAAGATAAATTATCGTCTTCATCAGTGGCGGTACTCCGAAGCTCTTCTTACAATCATCCGAGTATTTAAACCTTTTACATTTAATGACAGAAAAGATACATCAAGTAATAAAACTAAATATCCTTAAGTACTACCGCGGGAAATAACAAGCAATTATAGCTGAGGCAGGTAAAAGAATTACGGAGATTTTATTAGAAAAAATTGGTTATTTGCAAATTTTTATTAGTTCAATATATCCATTCCCTAGATCTGTATTTAAACAATGATCACAGGGAACTCTCGAGATCCATAAGATTCGCATGCATCTAACTTTTTCCAGTCCCGGACTTCCTGTACTACTTCCAGATTTGCCCATTCAATTGTATGAGATTCCTCAATAATATGTCTGGCTAATGATGATCTCGCCGTTTCTATACCACCCTTTCTGATAATCTGTTCAGCCTCCTTAATATGTTCTTGGAATCCTGTTTTTGCCAAGCGTTACGTCTGTCCAATGTATACCTAATCGCATTTAGGGCAGCTGATCCTGTAGATTCTACTATTTTCCTCCTTTTTCTTCCATCCTTAGTTGATCCAAGAACTGTTTCAACGCTATATTTTCTGCTAGTTGTAGTGAAATAGGTATAGATAAAATCTCCGTAAAGGGCTGCAGCGATGGTCTGTCTGCTGCTTCAACAGAAGAGGATGTTGGGATCCGCTTGTCTGGGGACGCGTGAATGCGCTGGCAGGCTAGCGTTGCGGTGTCGTGGGGCGGGTTCTTTCCCCCAGCACAAGGACCCACTACAAAAGAATCCACGAATTTCTGGGGTCAAATAAATGTCGACCGCAGTCGAAAAGGAGGTAAGTAACTAAGGATCGGAAACTGCTGACGCAAAGGACAACCTGGACCTGGGGAAGACAGATGGACTTAAGAGGACTTCGTCGTTTCCGACGATTCTTATGGCCCACAAATAAGAGTGGGGCATCCAAATGGAGGTGCTGCCCCCTCGCACCCTCAAAAAACTCATACAAACTTAATTAATTTATGTTATAGAATTATTTGATGGAATCACATAACTCTATACCATAAAAGGGCACGCGAGCGGAAGGCCACTCTACCCGGCAAGAGCCCCTGTTAAACAGCAAAAAAACGGAGGAGCGCGCCCGATTGCTAGCCATTAGTAGTGGAGTAGGCTGCCATCGATGCGGGTCCTATACCCGGTCAGGCAGGACGAAATAGAAAGACCGTGTTTACACGTTTTAATTGTCCATTATTTTTTTTATACCGCTCTTAAACAATTTTTTTCTGTGGTAGGGAGGTGAATGCAATTTATGCACAGAGTGAAGGACTCCCATCGCGACTGGACTACCCACTAAATACCTCCCCTGTCAACCTGAGAACCCAACCTGGAACCGTTTGACACATTCCTTCGGGCCAGGACTCATTTTGTTACGCCGTGAAGCGCCTTTAAGCGGGGGGATCCCTTTCTTCGCGGGAGCGGAGAGGGGAAGAGGAAATGCCAGAAGAGCGATCCCCCAGCCCCAGCGCCCCCGCCTGCTGTAAATCCCTTTTATATTTTAGGACTCCCCGAGCATAATGTGCCACCTGGTCCCATTTGTCAACCGATTCGAGCATTGCCGCAACTATATTATCCGGGGTGAGCTCTCCCGTCTCCTTGTACACGCGAAAAATGTGTGACAGATATTGTCCTCCTCTCCTGGGCAAAACCGACAATCGGGGGACCGTTACTTACCGATCTTGTGCAGGTAAGACTGAAAACACCCGTGCCCGCTCAAAAGCTGGGTCAGATAGAAGTCAGTCTCACCATGCCTTCGATTTAGCCACGATCTCACATCCGGAATGAGGCGCGCAGTCCACCTTCCCTTCGTGCAATTCACCCAAGACTGCTGCCAATCGTTGAGCGAGCGCTGTCTCTCCTCGCGGACAACCATCTCCCTCGCATACTCGTTTGGCGCAGGTAAATAGCGCGGCGCTCTCTAGCAAGGAGGGCGACAGGTATCACGCCTGCAATCACTCTCACCGCCGAGTCGGAGACTGTTGGATACGAAGATGCAATTCTCTGTGCTCCTCTTCTCTGTACCTGTGCCAAAGGTTTTCGGTATACCTCCTTGCTGAGAGCGTCGCCCCATACCTCGGCTCCGTACAGTAGCACTGACCCTACAGCACTCATCAAGAGGCGTCTTCTTGATAGGCTGGGTCCCCCTACGTTGGCCATAAGTCGACTCAGAGCCGATATTCCCGAAGCAGCCTTCTCAGCCGTTGCCCTGATTTGCTCAGAGAAACTCATCTTCGAGTCGATCAGTAGCCCCAGGTACTTCACCGCTGGCTTCGATTCGTTTTGTATGTCTCCAATACTGATCATCCTTACTCTAGGGATTCTCTTTTTTGTCAAGATGACCACTTCGGTTTTCTCCAGTGCTAAACTGAGCCCGCGTGCAGTCATCCGGCCAAGTACGACTCATCTGGCATCTCAAGTCTCAGTAGCCCGTGGTAAGACACGTTCCACAGGTCCGGACCAAGGATAGATCCCTGGGCAACACCCGATGTAATTTCCATTCTTCGTTGGCCCTGTGTCGTGTCGTAGAGCAGGCTTCGGTACTTTAAGTAGTTCTTCAAAAGCCGCATTAGATATTCTGGAACTTGAAAAGAGTTTTCCAGCGTATCCAGAATATCCACCCATCTAGCGGAGTTGAAGGCATTCCTGACGTCGAGTGTCACCAACAGGACGATCCGTCGCTTGGTGCGACTATATGCCTCTGCCTTTTGGACCGCGTTCACCACCTCTGCAATCGCATCAATGGTAGAACGTCCTGCTCTAAAGCCGTACTGCCGAGGAGATAGGTCCCCAGCAGCACGAATCGCGTCAGTGAGTCTTCCCTTGATTAGTTTCTCTAGTACTTTCCCAGCCGTGTCTAGCATGCATAACGGGCGGTATGCAGACTGCGCTTCGGGATTTCCCTTCCCCTTGCTGATCAGCACGAGCCTCGCCACCTTCCATCGTACCGGGAAAACCCCGTCCCGTAAGCAAGCGTTGAATGTGCTGAGCAGCAAGTCAGGACGATGGTGATAGACGAGCCGCAACACCTCAGCTGGAACACCATCTGGACCTGGAGCCTTCCTCGCTTTCAGTGAGAGGACTGCCTCCTCCAGTTCCAGCTGTGTGAAGAGTGGGCACTCTACTGCTGTTTCACCATGGACAGCGTCAACACGGACGGGATGGGCGGGGAAGAGTCCCCGCACTATCGCGTCCATCTTTTCCACGTCATTTTTACAAGGCTTCCGTAGGGCACCAAGTTTCCCCATGACCAGCTTGTAGCCAAGGCCCTACGGATCCTTGTTCACATTGTCCACTAGGTCTTGCCAGCAGCGAGCCTTGCTACTGTTGATCAGTTTGCGAAGGCATTTCCTGGCCGACTTATATACTGCCACCTAGTTGCATGCCTCGTCACGGTTCCGCGCCCGTTGAGCCTCACGTCGAAGCTTGTGACACTCCCTTCGCTTTTCAGCGATTTCAGTAGACCACCAGTACACTGGGGGCTTGCCGTGCCGGGGTCTTCGGCGGGGCATAGAAGCGCAGCAAGCAGTCGTAATGATGCTCATAGTAGAGTTCACCAATTCTTGAGCCGCCAGTTCTTCCGTCCCCTCCGAAGCTCCCTGCAGCGGCTCACCTGCTGTGAGAACCTTGACGAACCTCTCAACCCATCCTTCCGATGTTTCATCCAGTTGTAGAAGGCCGAGAGCACGGACATCGGGAGACAGCACCACTTATCTCAAGCAGAATGTACTGATGATCACTGGCTGAGTAGTCCTTTAATACTTTCCAGTTGTATCCTCCGTACTAAGGACTCCGAGGCGAATGTTACGTTCGGTATAGTTCCCTCACAGCCAATACAGCGGAAAGTCGGCGTTTTTCCGGAGTTTAGTACGACGAGGGCCGTCCTGGCCGCCATTTCCAGGATTCGTTTTCCCCGCGGATCCGTCTGAGGCATGCCCCATTCGATTGCTTTAGCGTTGAAGTCGCCCCCAACGAGCACTTTACCCTCTACGCTCGAGACAGCGCCCTCCAAAGCATTAAGCTTGGCTTGGAAAGATGAAATCGACTCGTTAGGCGTTAGGTACACACTAAAGAAGGTGGTCCCTGAGCACGGAACCCTCACGAAACCATCCCCCCGTCCACAACTCTGCGCTTGAAAGTCACTGTTCCGAACCCAAATGGCGGCAGTACCAGTTTCATCAGAATACCATAATGCAGGACTTTTATTATGGTGTTGCTCACTCAGCAGCAAGAAGTCGGCGTTCATGTCCCTCGCAAACTGCTCAAGCAGATTTTGGGCGATTGAACTGCGGTGTAGGTTTAGCTGCAGGATGCGGGTCATCGAAGCTCTGATTTTGCCTTGGCTAGAGCTTCCTGGAAAACCCGGCATTTTCCTGATCCCAAGACGTGTCCAAAATCAGGTTTAGGATCAGCATACAGTTTGCCTCCTTCGTACACTCTTTTCTTTTATGTCCCATTTCTCCGCATTTGTAACATAGGGAACTCCTATCGGGTCCTTTGCATACTTGTGTGGTGTGACCATAACCAAGGCATTTGAAACATTGAAGAGGCGTTGCTCTTCGCCGTATCCTACAGACAACCCACCCAATTCGTACCTTGCCCTTGTTCAGGAATTGTTCGGCGTCCTTTTCGGTCAAGTCGACTATTGCCATACGTTGTCCCCTGTTGTTTTCTGGTGTCAGTCTCGCTTTGATGCTTCCCACGCTAGGGAACTCCCTTTTGATGGCCTCTTCTACCTCGGCCAGGTCCGTGACGCAGTCAATGTCTCGTATTTCGATCGTTGCCATCGGCTCGAGCGGGGCTATAGTTGCGCTTTTGCCGAGGACTTTTTTTTACTGCGTCACAGAATGCTTCTTTATTGCCGTCCTCTGCTCTGAATTCGACCAGTACGTGGCCCGACCGCGTTGGTCGTACTATTTTAATGGTAGTATTGGTGTTTTCGGGCCTTACGTTTCCCCTGATGTCCCGCAGTACCTCTGCGTAGGATCGGCCATCTGCTCTTAAACAATAATACATGCTTTCGTGTTTTTCGTTATCTTTGTATTGATAAAGTCCAATATTTAATAGATATAAACTCTTAGTTGGTCGAAATTACCAGTAAACGTCAATTTCTTACTTAAGTTTAAACAAAATTCTTTATTAAGATTGCATTAGGGGTCTTCTCTTGTGCAAATAAGCATAAGTTAAAAAAAAAAGTGTACATAGAACATGCTTGCAAATTGATCAATTTGACGTGCCTATCTATCTCTAATGATAAAAAAAATTTATTATTGATAATTATTTAAATTCAATGAAGTTATCTACGATAACAATAATGCTCATATATTTGTTTGTTTTTTCTTTGTTTTTTAATTTACGAATTAAATAGTCCACGAAGTGATAGTCGTTAACTTTAGTACTTGCACATTTGCCTATAACATCAAAGATGCTCTTAGTGACTTGAGCTCCAAGGTTTAAATTGGAAAAAAGGTAACACTGCTATACGCTTCTACACGAAAAGTGGCACATGCACTACTACTCAATTAAGTTCCCGTCTTCAGAAAAGATATAATTTGCAATAGTTACCGTTCTTGAGATGCCAACCGTATTTCAATGTCCTCTTTGTACTTACGGCTCGAATAAATTGGCAGTTTACCTTGATATTGGCGGTGTGAGTTAGAATATTCATAAAAATGGCATGTAACTTTCGCATAACTTCGAAGAAACTGTCATAGGTATATTTCGAATAGCACTGGAAGTATTTTTGGCCGCAATCCATTTTCTGTAAACGATAACTCTTCTTCGCAAATTTGATTAACTAACTCCGCTATGCTATCTTCTGCTATCGCACCTACCAATTCTTCATCAGGTTCCTGGATTAGCTGATTGCACGCTACTTTAGCAAATCGTGGCTTCCACGCAAATAATTCACCAAATGCGGTACCAGCGAAAACTGTCGTTTCCAAGAGTGTTATCCTCACTATTGTTGAGCAATATATTGTCGATTTGTCAACGCATGAGGATCGCCCCTCTAATATTTTTTTTTCGAATCAGACAATCTCAATTTCGACGCTACACTATGTCCGGTAATTAATAATATTTCCAGCGTGCTTACATTGAATAGTTTGTCACTACTTATCCAATCTGATATTTTGTCTTTGCATACAAGTCTTTAAATGTTCTAATATCATAAACCCTCGTTCTCCATATACTCATATAAGAGAGGCCGCAACATCTAATCCATGTATCTTGTTTTTAAGTTTCCACTCTAGAATTGTACCGGTACTATATCCTTCCCCTAAAGCCCTTTAACTTATTACCAACACCTGCTATTACGTTGCTTCTTCTTGTACGTGTTTCCTAACCCGTCTGAGTCGGTACAAAATCTTTTAACATGTACAGCTAAAATAGGGGGCAGCTTCATTATATCCAATTTCTTGATCGCGTCACGTTTATCTTTACAGCTAGGACAAATTTAGCCTCGTATTTTTATTTTTGCCATCGAAGTACATGTCCAAGCAATCACTTAGTTGACATTGATTGGTATTTTGAGGCAACTCAAGGCTTAAATTCGAGAAACACTCAACCGTTGCACTTTCCTTGCTGCACTTCAACACTTCGATAACGCAAGAAAAGCGCGGAAAACACAACAAATCCCCAAAATGTGGGCCACGGAAAATTAACAGTTCACACATGCAATTAATGGCAAGATTCCCGTAAAGTGTTAAATGGAACGACCTTTACATCCACATACGTCACACTCGAGCGACAAAATCGAAGTCCCCTTTAACTAACATCATTTTGTTCCATGTTTTCAGGACCGAGATTAGTCTCGTTCGAATCAAATTCCTATTTGGTTTTTATATCAAATATCAAAGAGACACCATCTTAAAATTGCACAGATAAACTTCAATTTGTTCGAGGCAGAAATACTATCTAACCGAGCTCTCGTTTTCTACAATCTTTCACCGGGATGATTATTCTAGTTCGAAATGAGATGTGTTTTATGTAGTCAGGTCATTTGCGCCACTCGAACCCGTCCGCCGTGCATGCAGTCTCGCGATCTCCCGTCGACCTCTCTGCTTGGCGATTTGAAGCGGACTCCCCGACGTCTTAACGATGATAAGTCCACCCACCATGCGTCCCAGAAATTCCCGACCTTTTCTTCTTTTCATTACCGTGTGTGATGTAAATGTTGGCCGTTTAGAATGGAGTAACACCGGCTTTTCTTTTAAAGCAAAAATTTGTTGTGCACAAAGTTTTTTTTGAATTAAATCATTTTATCTGTCTGCATAATACTTCAGCAATATAAAACAAGCACTCTTTAACAAACTCTCCATCCGAAAATAATTTCATTTGTTTTGCAAATTTATGCGCAATATTATAACTAGCGTTTGTCAAAGCTTTATTAGAATAAGAAAGGCTTGACAATGTACTTTGTTGTTTATTTAAGCCGGTCTTTTGAAATTATACTCCTTGAAAACTGAGAGTTTCATTGAATACTGAACATACTACTTTGGCATGAATGCTTACGAACATATATATTTAGAGGTCCAATCTTCGTTAAAACTGCGGCGCTCCATATCAACTTTCCTTCTTTTAATTCATTCATTTTAAGTTGAAGAGCAAAACAAAACAAGCACCTTCACCGTTAAGTGAATTTTATGAATATTTCTTAATAAAACCCCGACAAAGTTTGTTATTTCTGCTTGAAAATAAGAATTCATATTATGGAACAAAAAAGCCCGAAATATATGGAACTTACTAATCCACTCACTGTAATATAGATATTTCAATTTCAATCCTTATTAAGGCTGCTCACAGAATTACGGTTTCGATTTCCTAGGCAAAGTGTCTTCAAAATTAGATACTACCTTTCAGTTTCCAAACCAGAATTTTTTCAGCTTATGGACTCGAAATATCGATTCAGACAACCAAATTATCTTCCAATCGTTTTTCAATCAACTTACTCGTAGTAAGGCAGGACTTCTAGAGTATTTTACGTTATTTATTGCTTACTTACTATAGAGGAGCTAAAAGGGCTCAAAACGTTTTTGGAGTCATTGAATCTATATTCGTCCGGCTCTTAATAGGTGGACCGCTTTGCCGAAAGTGAAAAAAGATGAAATATTTTCCAGTATTACCTTGAGCAAGGTAAACTTCCTTCTTCGTAGCACTACAGCCCATCTCGGGCCTTCGCTTCCTGCAAATAGCGCCTCCAACTGTCTCTGTCCATTGAACGCTTCCTCCAATTTCGAAATCCGAGCAGTCTGTCTTCGTCGACCGAGTCAGACTAGCGTTCCCTCGGTTTCCCCGCTGGTCTTCGGCCTTCAGTTCTCCCAACGAATAGCTTTTTGGGTATCCGTTGTTCATCCATAAGATTCATGTGTACAGCCCATTGCAACTTCCGTAGTCTTACAATCTTTGAGACCTCCGATTCGTCAAAAATTTCATAAAGCTCATACAGAATTCGTCATTGGTCATTCATACAGAATTCGTCATTGGTCCCCGAAGCAAAGCTAGACAGGGACCAATAGCGAATTCGATTACAACCATGGGCAAAGTAAACTAATTGTTTGAAAATTTGAATTCGTTGCGGGCCGGCCAGAGCATCGTCGCGGGCCGGATTCGGTCAGCGAGCCTGCAGTTGCCCATTTCTGATCTAGATGAAATCAGATTATAATATAATAACTTGAATCAAGTAAAATGTCTGTCGGTCTGTCCGAAAACGCGATAACCTGGATATTTCTATTCCGATTTGATACAAATTTTAAATTTAGGTAGAAACATGAAGAAGTTAGGATGAGCTCGTGAATTAGCAAAATCCTCCACCCCGATAGAAAAATACTAAAATTTATTGCAGTCAATAATCACAGCATATGTTAAACTACCATCCTGAAACTTTGTACGTATAATCGTTGTTATATTTTGCAAATCAGGGGTAAATTATATCAGTCCATCTTTATCCTCCCGTCTGCCCATACCTACCTCACTCAAACTTAACGGGAAAAAATTATTTAGGTTAGTAACTACAGTCTCTTTTGAGGTACTATTTTAAAATTTTGTAAATATGTTGTTTGTACTATTCTACCAAATTGAAAAAAAAATCATCGATCTGCCATCACTACATTTCTGCCCACGTTCGCCTCTTTCTTTCCCACAGCTTTCATGTTAGTACAAATAAATTTATTAGTGAGTGATTTAATTGAAGCTCTAATAACAGGATGGTGGAGTTCGTGCATTTTGTTTAGAATGGACTGTCTAAATTGTTGTGGAATATACGGTCCAAATAAATTAAATTTAGTATCTCAGTATATTTTATTTACCAGGAATGTTAACTTCCTCAAAATTGAACGATGGATTATTACACAAAGATCCAACCCTTTTATCGTTTTGCTGAGCTACTGCAATCTTTTCAAAATCTATGCATGAAGACAACTCTATTGCTTCTATTCGTGAAAGGGTATCAGCAACTAAGTTGTTTTACCAGAAATATGTTGAATATCAGTTCAAAACTAAGACATAGCTAAGGTGCCGAGTTTGCATAGGAGTAGCTTTATCTATGTGATTTCTGATTGAAAGCGTAAATTAAAGGTTTATGATCAATTAAAATTGTGAAAAGTCTTTCTTCAAGCAAATATCTAAAATGTTTTATTGAATAATAAATTGCGAATAATTCCCGGTAGTATGTACTATAGCGCATTTGAGAAGTGACAGTTTGGCTACTTTGTTGTTAAACTGCGCCAATAGCGTAATTTGAAGCGTCTACCGCTAACGATAAATGTACGTCAGAAAAACGGAAATAAAGAAGTGTTGCTTGCGGTAATTATTTAGATTTTTCAAAAGCATCTTCGGCAAGATCCCAATCAACTTTTCTATTAACGTCTTTTTTTACTGCCAGTTAAAAATTTGGTCAAAAGTCGGTGTAAATCTGCTGCATTTAGAATGAATCGTGGATTAAAATTGATAATTCCTAAATAATGTCTTAATTCACTATAGTGACGGGTCTAGGTCATTGTTAAATTGTTTCCACTCTTTTTTTTGTGGAAGGGAGGTGAATGCCCATTTACGCACAGAGTGTGGGACTCCCATGTTCGCAAAAAGGCGACCAGACTACCCACTAAACACCTCCCCTGTCAGCCTGAGAACCCAGCCTGGAACGGTTCGACACATTACTTCGGGTCAGGTCTCGTTTTGTTACGCCGTGAGGCGCCTTCACTACCCGAACATAATGTGCCACTTGGTTCCATTTGTCAACCGATTCGAGCATCACCGCGGCTATATTATCCGAGGTGAGCTCTCCCGTCTCCCTGTAGAGGGTTCATCGCAGTCTGTCCCATTTTATACCCACGATAAATGTGTAGCAGGAATTGTCTTCCTCTCCTGGGCAAAACCGACAATCGGGGGACTGTGACTTACCAATCTTGTGCAGGTAAGACTGAAAACACCCATGCCCGCTCAAAAACTGGGTCAGATAGAAGTCAGTCTCACCATGCCTTCGATTTAGTCACGGTCTCACATTCGGGATGAGGCGCGCAGTCCACCTTCCCTTCGTGCAATTCCCCCAAGACTGCTGCCAATCGTTTAGTGAGCGCTGTCTCTCTTACGGACAACCATCTCCTTCGCATCCTCGTTTCGACGCAGATAAATAGAGCGGCGCTATCTAGTAAGGAGGCCGACAGGTATCACGCCTGGAATGACTCTCACCGCCGAATCAGAGACTGTCGGATACGAAGATGCAATCCTCAGCGCTCCTCTTCTCTGTGCCAAACGTTTTCGGTAAACCTCTTTACCGAGAGCGTCGCCCCATACCTCTGCTCCGTACAGTAGCACTGACCCTACAGCACTCATCAAGAGGCGTCCTCTTAATGGGCTGGCTCCCCCTACGTTGGCCATAAGTCGACTCAGAGCCGATAATCCTGAAGCAGCCTTCTCAGCCGTTGACCTGATTTGCTCAGAGAAACTCATCTTCGAGTCGATCAGTAGCGCCAGGTACTTCACCGATGGGTTTGATTCGATTCGCATACCTGTATCTCCAATACTGATCGTCCTTACTCTAGGGATTCTCTTTTTTGTCGATGACCACTTCGGTTTTCTCCAGTGCTAAACTGAACCCGCGAGCAGTCATCCAGTCCCTCACTCGGCGCATTAGCATACCTAGCCTAAGTTGCGCCTGTTCAACGGTGCGTCCAGCGACCAGAGCCGCAACATCATCCGCATAGCCGACCAAGCGCGACTCATCTGGCATCTCGAGTCTCAGTAGCCCGACGTAAGACACGTTCCACAGGTCCGGACCAAGTATAGATCCCTGGGCAGCACCCGATGTAATTTCTATCCTTCGTTGGCCCTGTGTCGTATCGTAGAGCAGGCTTCGGTCCTTTAAGTAGTTCCTCAAAAGCTGCATTAGATATTTTAGTGATTAGTAGGTATAAATGTCCGTTTAGGACTGCAGCGATGGTCTGCTGCCTTGGCGAGAGAAGATGGTAATATCGGCCGAGATTGGCCTTGTCTGGGGACGCGTGAATGCGCTAGCAGACAAGCGTTGCGGTGTCGTGGGGCGGGTTCATTCCCCCAGCACAAGGACCCACTACAAAAGAATTGCGCATTCACGAATTCTCGGGTCTCAGTAGAAAAGATCGACCGAAGTCGAAAAAAATTTAGGTAACTAACAAAGGGGAAAATTACTTGCTCAGAGAACAAGTTGAGACGGGTAAAACAGACAGACTTTGGGAGACTTCGTTGTTACCCGACGATTCTCTTGGCCCACAAATAAGAGTTGGGCAACCGGATGGATGTGGTGCCCGGCCAACCGGATGGATGTGGTGCCCGCCCAACCGGATCAAGATCCAAGTGTTGAAGTGGCCATATATTTCCCTTTTGAGTGGAAAACTCATACAAACATACATTGCATGAGCCTTCCCATCAACCGAGAAATATAAATGTGACCAATTTATGTCACAGAATTATGTGATCGGGTCACATAACCCTATGCTATAAAAAGGGCACTTGAGCTGAAGGCCACCCAACCCGGCAAGAGCCCTGAAACTACAAAACAGTTTGAGCGCGCCCGATGGCTAGCCCATTTTTTCGAAAAAGCCTTCCACCGTGCCGGGTCCTGTACCCGGTCACAAGGAACAAAATGGAAAGGCCGGTGATGTTTTTTTAATGCATCATTTTCATATATTTAACTATATATAAAAAATTAATAAAATAAATCCAGATAGTAGAAATAGAAAATAGAAACGTTCTTTTTTTTTCATAAAAAATATACTAATTTTAATTCTTTTTGAAAATTGATGAAAAAAAAATATTTATAAAATCTCATGTTTTAATAATGAATTTAAATTATAAATTTTTACAAACAA
The DNA here is from genome assembly GCA_963969285.1 of Odontomyia ornata. NCBI lineage: Eukaryota > Metazoa > Arthropoda > Insecta > Diptera > Stratiomyidae > Odontomyia > Odontomyia ornata. The sequence goes on along the minus strand of OZ017740.1, from coordinate 226,564,541 downwards.
TTTCAAAAGTATATTGATAAGCAGGTAAATAAAAACAATCGGTACTCACCGACATCCACGCCGGGCGCCCGCTGGTGATGTGAGAATGCGTGCTGAAACCAATTCGTTAAATCGCATTTTAACACTTGAGTTATAGGCAAATATAATTTCGTTTTCGATTGTTTACGGTGAAACCAAATAGGAATTGTAATTATTAGCACGCCGATTAATGAAATTATCAAAGGCAAATTACTGAAGTAGCAATAGAATTTTTTAAAGGGCTAAACACTATTCACTACATCGTCAGGATCTGTGTATCTTCTTTCGAGTTTCCATTTATCAATCCTTCGGTTTTAGTTACGCTTTGATATCTTGTATGTATGCTTTTCTTGTTGTTTTTGTTTAATTTTTTTTATTTTGTTTTAATAATTTAATTATGGATTTCATGTTTTTATATCTAATCGTCAATCACATGAATAAAATTTACTCACGCTAGGGAACTCCCTTTTGATGGCCTCTTCTACCACGGCCAGGTCCGTGACGGGGTCAATATCTCTTATATCGATCGTTGCCGTCCGCTCGAGCGAGGCTATAGTTGCGCTTTTGCCGAGAGCTCCGAGTTTGACCAGTATATGGCCCGACCGCGTTGGTCGTACTGCTTAAATGGTTGTGTAGGTGTCTCGGGCTTTACATTTCCTCTGATGCCCCGCAGCATTTCCGCGTAAGATCGGCCGTCTTGGGGTTTTACGAGTAGTTTCTGCTCTCGGCGTCTTCATCGGGGCTTCTTTCTCTTCTTTTACGACCCAGTCTTTTTCTTGTTAGGCGCCCGTGCCTACTTGATTTTCTGACACTTTCTGAAGGAATTTCTTTACGGCTTTCTTCATTCTTTTTGTCAGCACTGTCTGGAACCCTTGATCTGGTGTTCCACGCCCATAAAGTGCCTCTTTCTTCCTTCTTTTATCCCGATCTCCTTCAATTGGGCTTGACGCCATTCTTTTATTGATGTTTGATGGTGGAGCTATCTGTGCGGCCCCTTTGGGCTTAGCCCTCAGCGCTTCTTTAGCCTTCCGGTCTTCTGGTCCTCTTCGGCCTTTAACCAACTGCTCCGGTAATGCCCTATGCGGGCTAGGAACTCCTCTAGTTCAAGGAGCCCATTCTTTACTCCCTTGCTGATTTTTGACGAGTCGCGTACAGATTTTATTCCTTTTAGAAAATCTCCCGCTTCTCGCATTAACCTTTCTTCTTCATGTCGCTGGGCGGTAGTAGTGCTTTGCGAGGTTATCGGCTTCCGTTTCCGAGTACAATATTTCCGCCACATTTTGATTGTGGGGATGAATTCACACAACGGTGCTTTATTTATCTGGTCACTCCTTTCTTTTCATACCGTGATCACTTAGTGGACTTCAGGATGGTTCGTTATTATTTCCGGGTTTACGACCCTTGCTTTGTTCGCTTTGGTAGCGATTCCAGCAGTAGCCATCAAGCTCTCGATGTTCTTTATATCTTCCCCCACCGCTCGATCATCTGGCGCGTCCTGCAGAGTTTCCCGCTCTTCCTTTTTGGGACGTTCTGGCATTTGCTGCGCCCGATCGCCGCAAGAATCTTAGTTTGACAAGATTGTCTGCTAATCTCCGTTGTTCGTCCGTCTCCACTGTTATGGTATTCATCGTCGTTTCTGTCATCGTTAGTACCGCTCCCGATGTGTTATTGAAATAAATTGGGACTATCGCAGAAATGATTTTTTATGGAATTGATGCGATGCAGAGCGTTCCAACTTCAACAAAAATGATTTTATTTAACAAATTCATTAAGCGTAAATACTTATTCTCTAATCTAGTTCTTACATAAATTGAGTCATCAATATCGCTGACTTCAATTTTTACGATATCATTTTCGCTTGGTCAACATTGACACATATTGTATACACGTAACTGAACTCATGACATCGTTGTCAAATAAAAATAATTAATACCCAAATCCATGAGAAATTATGGCGTCAAATTGTCTCGTCGTGTGCCATAAGGAAAAAAAAGAATGAATGTTTACGAGAGAAGTTGCTTTGTTTATAATTTCGCTTGCTCGTAACTTGAGCATGTTGCGTGCAGATATTCAGTTAATGAAAATAGTAAGCATTGAATGAAGATATGTTATGCAACATGAGCGATGTTGAATGCCATTTAACTTGTAGGAATGTACTTATTGTAGATAGTATGAATAATGTAAACATCGTGGCTGCAGCCGCTGGTTGCGTTGTCACTGTTGTTATTTTTGCTTTTTTAAATCTTTTTTTAGGGTTTTGGTTGCTTCAGTTTTATTGGGTCCCTCCTCGAACCGCTCTTGGTGTGTGTAGTCGCCTTTTTAGTCCCATAGTTATCTTTGCAGAGCAGGGAGGCCATGCGAGGGTTGGCACAACCCCTTGTAATGATTTTCAACATTTTCGTTCGTACGCGGAACCGACCTCTCATCGGTTCTAGACGTTAAGTCTGAATAGTGCCAACGGATGGTACCAACAGGTCAACCAATCCGTGCACCGTAACCCATTCACGCGGTGGCTGCTTGTCGGCCAGCTAGTTCGGAGAGGATTTCGGTCGCGGGTCTCCGAATGGGTTACGCTCAATTACAATATTTTCAGCCACCTGAACTTGCCCGTTTTCAAAACGCGTTATCAAAAGAAGACAAAATCATACGGAGAAGAAACCTACTTTACGTTACTCCGTATTTTTCTTCCATTACCAGTCAAAGTACAAAAATCTAATTTTCGTTTCGCGTTCCCGAATTTCCGACGCGGTACCGAAAAGTATGCTACTTTAAATTAACCCGACGAAACCTACTCTAAATAAACGACAAAACAATCAAAGGTACCGCGTACCGCGCGCGACGCGAAACCGACCTCAGCGGATTTGTCGAAACCCTACCCTCGCGACGGCATACCTACCTTACACTCTCTGTTCCCCCTGAAAAAGAACGAGTCACTGAAAAGGAAAGTCGTTAGTTAAATTAGCAATTCATTTTTAACATTTATTTCAAGAAACGGAACATAAAGTATAATTTCCTTAATACGTATTTAAAGTTTTTTTGCAAGAATCGAGCGATAATTTAATAATAATAATAATGATAATAGTTATAATAATTATTTTTAAAGACAATTACATACTAAGGTAAACCGCTAACAACTTGTTTCGTAGTTTATGTTTCACCTTTTATTATTTTTGAATATAAATTTGCGAACACAAACAAATTTTTCGTTTTACAATAAACCGCCAAATTAAACATTTATTTTTAATTTTTCTAGGTGGATTTAATATTGATTGTTCTTGTTTGGTTTCAAATAATTTAAATTTTGTTTTCTCAACAAATTCGTACATTAAATATTTCTAAGTGGTGCAAGTACGCGTTAGTGACGAATCTAATCGTGCGTCAAAATCAAGAAGCGAAATGGAAGCAGCAAAGATGGCTTATCTACGTATACAATAATTAATAACAAATCAGGAAACGATGCAAGAGATTTTGTATCGAAAAAAACGGAAGAATCGATTTCATTTTTTTATTGCTTTTTATCTGGAATTTTCCACTTCTTTTACCATTTTTCATTCCCCTTGTACGGCGTTTAACTTTGAATATTATATAAAAATACGAAGCGGTGTAACAATATTTGAGCGCGATCTTTAACAATCATTTGGTGAGTACAAAACATTTACAAGCCAGTTTATTATTATTGTTTATCAGTTACTTTAATGTTTAATGCCTTTGAAATGTTTTTTTTTTTTTTTTATTGAAATAGTGTTTTAAAATGGAGGATTTGATTCACAATCAGTCGCTGCTTGACGTTAATGGGAAGGTTACTGGAAACGATTGAACTAACCATGAATGATTGGGGGTGAGAAAAAAAAATATTCGATTTTCCATTCTCTGCGACAAAAAGCAATCCCTCCATTTCTTGCAATATTTTTAACGATATAAAGCACACTGTCCAACGTACACAAAGATTTAAAAGTAGGAATGACGTGAAAACTATAAAAAAAACTATCATATGTTCTAGATAGAAATCAGGACCGCATCATTCATATCGTTCAACTAACGTCCGATTTAGCTAACGCATTTTCTTACAAAAGTTATTACGCTAAGAGTTATTTTGTATTATCATCTTTTACTGTACTCATTACTATGGACAAGCGGTGGAATATAGAAATAGAAAAGTGTAAAATTACCCAATTCGTTTGTTTGCGTTTTCTTGTGTGTTTTTTTTTTTTTGGAGACTAAGATCCATCCATTGAAAAATCAATTAGTAAACATTATTTAGTAGAAAATAATGGAATTACCTTAAGTAAACCAAACATGGAATCAAACGTAAATTGTACGATTCAAATCGAATTAATTACTAATTGCTATTATTGGTAAATGTACTAAAGAATGTTGTTTACGATATGCATTATATTCAGAAATACGGTATTGGAGGAATAATTGTTCGTTTTATTTTCATTCAGTAACTTATTTCTGAATAAAATAAAAAAATAAAATAAACGACGTGCAAATACCTGAAGGTAAACAACCTGTCTTCGTAGATCGGCTAACTCCTGCCTAGGATCATCGGCTATTGACGAAGCCAGGCTACTTGTGTCCTTATCATCAGCGGTCAATTGACCACTACTGTCCAATTCATAAGATGCGAATAATTTCCCATTACTCCGCTCGAATGGGTTGAGAGTTTCAGAATCTTGTAAAATCCTTCGGAGACGTGTCAACTGTTTCTTAAAATATTGGACATCTTGAATCATTGCATTCCTAAAAGATTTATCTATAAACAGGAGATCGTCTGACGAGCTGACTATATCCTTGCCCGTCAGCGATGAACGGAGATGTTTGTGGGGAAGACTATCTATTGATCTAGGACTATCTGATCCGGTATTGCTGAGCGTGCTCTGTTGCACGCGGGACCTGTTGAGCAGGCGAGTTGCACGTGCGGGTAATTGTGAACTAATACTGTCTTTGCTTGCGCGATGAATTCGCAGGACATTATTCCACCCGCGGATTAAGTCCCCACTTTTGGCGTCAAGTTCTGTGAACAATTGCCTGTCGTCAATTCCGTTCAATGCCGATCCACTTTGGCTTTTTATTGAGTGAGATAACCTATCGACTGAATCCAAGCTGCTCGTCAAATCAACGTCTACTGATTCCGATACAGTTCACACTGCCTTCCGCTGCAGACCAGACAAAATATTGCTAACCTTTCTAATTCTTTATTAACTAAACTAACCTCTTTCATAATTTGCCTGTTGATCTTCTTTCCGACCTTGACAGAGCTTCATGCTCCAGCCTGAGGCAATGCTCCGGTGAATTTCTCAAGTGTTTGATGTTCCACTTGCAGCCCTCTTGAGTACGCCTCGCTCCGACCGAATCCTACACACAAACGATCGTCAACGAAAGCACGTTAAGAGGCAGAAAAGCACTTGAAATGTTCTAGACAGCACAAAACACGATCCGAACCATCGATCACCACAAAAAGTTCTTTGGTCTCTCCTTCGCCTCCATGTGGCTGTCAAAATCATCCCGTTGTCACATCGGACAAAACAGCTGTGTGTGGAATGGCACGTCATATGGCGGCAATGTACCTCTCCAGTTGTCGCCAGTGGCATAGTTTTCTCGATGGCCACGGTGGAGGGGCATTTCCAGATGGCTATGTCTCGAAATGTGCCGGGGTTTGTATTAATTCTATATTTCGAATATTTATATCCACAGATCTAAATATTTGGACAGAAAAAAAAATATTTTCTGCGCAACGATATCCGCACGACAGATGAAGTCCGCTGGCACTTCGAGGACATATCCATCTGGCCGGTTGCAAGGGTTCGGGATCGGAATCACTTCGATTCCCGGGCGTAGGCGTCCCATTACACATTCCCCCCCCCCCCCCCAAAATCGAAGTAATTACGATCCCGTCTCCTATATAAAAGGTCTTGGTTAAGGCCGTGGCGGGTCGAAGGTCGGTTTCGAAGGATAGGCTGCAACCATGTTCGTGAAGACTCGACAGTGACTATAGTAGGAAGTCAGGTGTTATTCGGAGGTCTTCGTCTAGGCAAAGATTGGGGTAAGCCAAGGTTTTTCGTGGGAAATAGTTGCACTTCATCGTCTAAGGTCTTTTGCGTGGTAAATTCCCAGGGTTTTACCAGTCATGTCCGCGATGAGGTATCGGGTGGGGCTTAGTACTTGTAGGACTCGACACTTCACGAATTTCTTGTCTAGTTTGGCATTGTAATGTCGGGTGGCATCGCTCTGTCGGAAGTTTCGACGATATATTTCGTCGCCTGCCTTAAAGCCAGAAGGATGAGATCGCAAGTTGTACCGCTCTTCTCCCATCCGTCGACTTTCTTCAATCTTCTCCCGCAGTTGCTCTCGCAGAAGTTGGAGCTTTTCGTGTGGTTCCAGAACCACGATTGGGTCCTCTAGCGATTTCAGTTGCCGCAATAGCCGGTAAGCGCTCCCATGACAGATCATGTACTGCCCGAACAATGCGAAATACGGCGAAATGCCGGTAGTGGCGTGGTACGACGAGCGCAGCGCACTAGTGATGGCGGACAATTTGCGATCCCAGTCCTTCTGATTCGGGTGGACATAGGCGCGAATGGCCGCTATGAGCGTACGATTCAGTCGTTCGGATGCGTTGGCTTGTGGTGAATAGACGGCAGTTCGTTGGTGGATGATGCCGTATTTGGACATTAGGTCTCGGAACTTGCTGGAGGTGAACTGGACCCCATTGTCGGAGACAAGTTTCTCCGGAACTCCAAACATGTGAAAGACTCGGTTCTCCAAGAAGCTGATTATAGGTCCAGTGTGCATGTTACGTAGTGGTTCTATGATAGGGAATTTAGAGAGCTGGTCCAGGACCACGACAGCTCCCGTGTGACCAGAAGCAGATCGAGGGTAAGGACCGATAAGATCAATGTACAAGCGCTGGAACACGCGTTCGGGGACCTCAACCTTACCCATGGGTGGCCGAAGAATGGTGTTGGGCGCTTTAGTGCACTTGCATAGCTCACAAGAGGCTACGTACGCTTTTATCTGTTGTGCCATCTTAGGCCAAAAGAAACAGGTTTTCAACCGCCTAAGGGTACGACCATATCCGCCGTGCGCACTTGATGGGTGGTCATGAGCCCGTCTGATAAGATCAGTGGTTAATTCTTCGGGCACCCACAACTTCCACTGTTCTTCTTCTTGTATGGGGTCTCCGGATGCGTGTCCCATCCGCTTATAAATAAATCCATCCGTCAACCGCAGTTCAGGAAGCTGGGGCTGTTGATTCTGGATAGTGTGAATCAGTTGTGTGTAGGTTGCTGACTTGAAGGCAGGATGGTCCAAATCGATCAATTGGGGGCTGTCGTCCTCTTGGACCAACTCGGCTCCTTCAGGGGCGAACATTCTGGATAGGGTGTCGGGGACTACATGCTGGCTTCCTTTTCGGTGGCGGATTGTGAAGTCAAATGCCTGTAATTTCAGTGCCCACCTGGCCAATCTGCCGTTGAGGTCAGTCTGGCTCATGAGCCATTTCAGAGAAGCGTGATCCGTAACGATTTCAAAGGTGTGTCCCTCCACATAGGCTCGGAAGCGTTTCACTGCCAACACCGCGGCTAGACATTCCTGCTCGGAGACCGTGTAATTTCGCTGGGCTGGGTTCAGCTTGTGAGACATGAAGGCTATAGGTCTCTCCTCGCCGTCTTGTGCAACCTGGACTAAGACTGCTCCCACCCCATGTTGACTCGCGTCACAATGGATTGAGAACGGTTTGTCAAAGTCCGGGCTGTGCAGTACGGGGGCTGTAGTCAGACTCTTCTTTAGCTCTTCAAAGGCTCGCAAGCTGGGCCCTTCCCAGACGAATTTACGTCCCTTACGCAGCATGTCGGTCAAAGGAGTGGTAATGGTGGCATAGTCACGTACAAAACGCTGGTACCATCCGCATAAACCTAAGAATCGGCGTAACTGTTTGGTGGTCTTGGGTAGTGGAAAAACGTCAATCGCTTGAGTCTTTTCCGGATCGGTCTTGATATGGCCATGCCCAATGATGTGACCTAAATACTTCACCTCCGTCATCACGAACTGGCTCTTCCTTATGTTGATGGTTAATCTTGCCCTCCGGATTTGTAGAGCCACCTCCTGAAGCAGGTCGATGTGTTCATCGAAGGTCTCGGTTATAAGCAACAGATCGTCCAAGTAAACGAAAACTTGGTGCCGCAAATGAGGTGGTATCACCTTATCCATAAGGCGCGTCATTGTTTGGGGGGCATTACACAATCCGAATGGCATGGTCACGAATTGATATAGGGGCCGACCTGGGACTGTGAAGGCTGTTTTCTCCTTTGAACCGGGGTCTAAAGGAATTTGCCAGAAGGCGTCCTTGAGGTCTAAGCTCGTGATGAAATGGGCTTTAGGCAATCGACTCAAAATGCCTTCGATCAACGGTAGAGGATATGCGTCCTTGACTGTGACGGCGTTCAAGCGTCTGGCATCTAAGCATAACCGGACCTTGTTCGGCTTGACCACTAAGGTGACTGGGGAAGCCCACGCGCTCTGTGATTCTTCGATTACGCCTAATGCTAGCATTCGATCCACTTCGGCGTATAACGATTTTTCCTTCGCCGGAGATATGGCGAAATGTCTCTGTTTTATGGGTTTAGCATCCCCCACATCTATAGTGTGGAACACCAGGGCAGTCCGCCCGAGACCTTCCTTCTCGTGCGATGGAAAAGCCGATATAGCCGAGTCGAGACGCAGTTGCTGAGTTACATCCAGTGTATGCCGTAATAAGTTAGTGGGTTGAGATTGGTCAGGAACGGTGGTGACGGACTCGAACCGGAAAATAGTGCCGGGGCCAAGTTAAATTTTCGAACGAAATCCACTCCTAGGTAAAGATTCTGGGTTAACTGAGGTATAATGAAAAATTCCATGGGTTTAGTTACTCCTTTAAAGGTGACCTCCGTCATAATTTTTCCCACTACAGAGTGACGAGTTCCGTCCGCCGTGCTTAACCAGGAGGTGAAATGACGGATTTGGTCCGCGTGCTTTGCCAGTACCTCCCCTGCAAACTCGGCAGATATGCAATTCACACTGGCTCCCGTATCGACTAAGCCTGATACTCGTTTTTGCAGGAGGTGTACTGACGCATATGGCCGAACATCATCCCTCAATAATTCGTCTAAGTATATGTCCTTCAACACTTTCCTCGACTGCCTGACTTTTCTCCAGAAGCTCCGCTCCACGCCACAAGTTGTGTGATATTCAAATTTATCTGCAGCAAAACCCTGAACCGGATCTGATTATACTAAACGAAATATGGATCTATCCTGAAGAAGCAAAGTATTACAATATTCCGGGATACAGCTCCGTTTTCTCCTGCAGGCTCAGAAGAGGAGGAGGTACAGCAATTTATATAAAAAGTACAATTAATTTCATGACAAAGAGAGTAACATTGGACAGATATAATATAATAATAATTGAAATAACCTGCGTAGGTAAAAAACTAAAAATCGGTACTTACAATAATCCCAATCGTCTGAATGCGCAGGACTTCTGCACAGTAATAAATTGATTATACTGTACCGAAAAAAAATGTAATCACAGTTGCTGAGTTGAAACATAGACGTGATGGCAGAATCTCCAGAATCGGGGATATATAAGGATAAACTAGAAACAAACGGAGCGGTCATTGTCAAAAAGGAAAAAATTACTCGCCCGATCACATAGCAACAAATGATAAAAAAATTGCTGAAAACATTAAATTCACACTTACAGACTGGCCGGAGTTAGATCATCGTGTTCTAAAAATTGTCGTCCATGGTTAAAGTCTCAGTAAACAAAAACCCCACAAAACATTCAGATATTTAGACAAGGATCTTTTCAAATTGAAATTTCAACCTTATGGAGCTCAAAAATATGATTACAAGGTCTTAGCAAGAGTCTACCATTGAGAAAAAGATAAGACGTCGACGACATACATGGATAACAAAGAAAGTTATTGAGGCAAGTATTAACAAAAGGAAGGCTTATAAAAAATACATAAAGAATACGAAATTCACGCACTTAAATATCTGTATAACCCAGCCCTAAAAGAATCAAAACGTCTCAAAGAAAAACCTAAATTTTCATATTACTCCACAGGATTGGAAGCAGCGGCGGACAACTCACACGAAATATGGAAAATAATAAATGAAGTAAAAGATAATTCATCACCCTTTATCATGTCATCAAATGCTGAATTTTTTGGCATGGACTCTAGCAATGCAGCACGCCCATGTGGAACAGCAAACTCGCTATACCACATTTTTTCAACAATTGGTGAAAAATCAACTAGCTATTTCAAGTATTAAATACAATCTATTTCAGTATTAAATACAATCGAGAATTTGAAAAAAAAATGCCGCACCAGGTATTGACAACATCACCACACATGAAATTGGTCTAGTCAAAGAGGAGGTAGCTGAACGACTGTTAAATTTTATAAACGAGCATATTATAAATTGAACATTTCCGGACGAAACTGAAACTGGCAAAAATAATTCCAATATTCAAAGAAGGAGATCATCTGGACCCGAATAATTACCGCCCTGTTGCACTTTTGACAGCCTTTAGTAAAATATTCGAAAAACTTGTAAATAATCGTTCAAAATCTTTCTTAATGGACAATTCTATCATCAATCCGAAGCATAGTTTGGCTTTCAAAAGAACAAGAGTACTTTCGTGTGTTACTTTCTGTCTCACGTTACATCAATGAAAGTCTTTTTTTGATTTTTTTTTTGTGGTAGGGAGGTGAATGCCATTTATGCACAGAGTGTGGGACTCCCATGCGCGCTGGACTACCCACTAAACACCTCCCCCGTCAACCTGAAAACCCAGCCTGGAACCGTTTGACACATTACTTCGGGCCAGGTCTCGTTTTGTTACGCCGTGAGGCGCCTTCAAGTTGGGGAGTCCCTTTCCTAGCGGGAGGGGAGAGGGGAAGAGGAAGTGCCAGAAAAGCAATCCCCCAGCCCCAGCGCCTCCGGCTGCTGTGAGTCCCTATTTTTTAGGACTGCCCGAGCATAATGTGCCACCTGGTTCCATTTGTAAACCGATTCGAGCATCACCGCAACTATATTATCCGGGGTGAGCTCTCCCGTCTCCCTGCAGAGTTCCCTTCGCACCCTGACCCATTTTGTACACGCAAAAAATGTGTGGCAGGCATTGCCTTCCTCTCCTGGGCAAAACCGACAATCGGGAGACCGTGACTTACCGATCTTGTGCAGGTAAGACTGAAAACACCCATGCCCGTTCAAAAGCTGGGTCAGATAGAAGTCAGTCCCACCATGCCTTCGATTTAGCCACGGTCTCACATCCGGGATGAGGCGCGCACTCCACCTTCGTGCAATTGACCCAAGACTGCTGCCAATCGTTGAGTGAACGCTGTCTCTCCTCGCGGACAACCATCTCCCTCGCATCCTCGTTTCGGCGCAGGTAAATAGCGCGGCGCTCTCTAGCAAGGAGGATGACAGGTATCACGCCTGCAATAACTCTCGCCGCCGAGTCAGAGACTGTTGGATACGAAGACGCAATTCTCAGTGCTCCTCTTCTCTGTACCTGTGCCCAACGTTTTCGGTATACCTCCTTGCTGAGAGCGTCGCCTCATACCTCTGCTCCGTACAGTAGCACCGACCCTACAGCACCCATCAAGAGGCGTCTTCTTGATGGGCTGGGTCCCCCTACGTTGGCCATAAGTCGACTCAGAGCCGATATTCCCGAAGAAGCCTTCTCAGCCGTTGCCCTGATTTGCTCAGAGGAACTCATCTTCGAGTCGATCAGTAGCCCCAGTTACGATTCGATTTGTATGTCTTCAATACTAATCATCCTTACTCTAGGGATTCTCTTTTTTGTAAAGATGACCACTTCGGTTTTCTCCAATGCTAAACTGAGCCCGCGAGCAGTCATCCAGTCCCTCACTCGGCGCATTAGCATACCTAGCCTACGTTGCGCTTGTTCAATGGTGCGTCCAGCGACCAGAGTCGCAACATTATCCGCGTAGCCAACCAAGCGCGACTCATCTGGCATCTCAAGTCTCAGTAGCCCGTCGTAAGATACGTTCCACAGGTCCGGGCCAAGGATAGGTCCTTGGGCAACACCCGACTTCCCCAGCCGTTTCTAGCATGCATAACGGGGGGTATGCAGACGGCGATTCGGGATTTCCCTTCCCCTTGCTGATCAGCACGAGCCTCGCCACCTTCCATCGTACCGGGAAAATCCCGTCCCGTAGGCAAGCGTTGAATGTGCTGAGCAGCAAGTCAGGACAATGGTGATAGACGAGCCGCAACACCTCAGCTAGAACCCCATCTGGATCTGGAGCCTTCCTCGCTTTCAAGGAGAGGACTGCCTCCTCCAGTTCCAGCTGTGTGAAGAGTGGGCACTCGACTGCTGTTTCACCATGGACAGCGCCAACACGGATGGGATGGCCGGGGAAGAGTCCCCGCACTATCGCGTCCATATTTTCCACGTCATGTATACAAGGCTTCCGTAGCGCACCAAGCTTCCGCAATGAAAGTCTTGATAAAGGAGATTATGTTACTGCAATTTTTGCGGACCTGAAGAAAGCTTTTGATACGGTTGATCATGACCTGTTCCTTCAAAAACTTGAATCGCATGGTATACAAGGCAAACCGAAACAACTTTTTTAAAGTTATTTGGAAGGAAGGTTCCAAAGAACATCAGTTAATAATGTCTTGAGCAATCTAGCACCAAAGAAATCGGGGGTTCCTCAAGGATCCATACTGGGACCAACCTTGTTTTCTATACACTATTAATTTGAATATATGTAAACTGAAAGTTCACCACACATTATATGCTGATGATACTGTACTTCTTTATTCACGACATGATAAAGTTGCCATGGAGAATATCGTCAACAAGGATCTTGATAAATATCGTCCATGGCTTATCGAAAACAAGCTAGTATTGAATACTACAAAGACAAAATACATTATTTTTAAACAGAAGAATAAGGAAGATATAGAAGTTGACCTAAAACTTAACGGCGGAAAATTGCATGGAGTGTTTGAAATTAAATATCTCGGGCTTAATATACCATAGAGCATCGTTTGACATGGTTGCCAAACAAAAATAATTTGAGAAGACAACTAGCACCAATTATAGAAATGTTGAGACGAGTGGTGGTGGAGCCCCTTCGCACCCACCCGTCTCCCCTCTTTCATTTGTGGGCCATGAACTTCGTCGGGTAATGACGAGGTCACCCCAAGTTCGTCTTCCTTTTCAGGTTCCACTTGTTCTCGTAACAAGTTCTATCTCCCTCTGTGAAGTTATCTACAATTTTTGCGACTTCGGTCGCCTTTTGATACGCAGTCCAATTCGTGAATGCGAAATTTTTTGTAGTGGGTCCTCGTGCTGGGGAAATGAACCCGCCCCACGACACCGCAATGCTAGCCTGCCAGCGCATTCACGCGTCTCCAGACGAGGGCATTCTCGGCAGATACCGACACCTTCCTCTGCCGAGGCAGCAGAACATCGCTGCAGTCCTTTACGGACTTATTTGAACATCCGAATTTCACTACAAATGGCGCCCAACGTGGGGCCCGAAAAAGCCCGGCTGTATCATCAGTCGTAAGCACGAGACAGTCCATCGTCTCTAGGTGTCCCCACAAGGTGTTAGTATTTTTGGCGGGTAGATAACTCCCGAGGGTTTTTGCACTGATCGTGCCCCAGCAACTAGTAACTTCCGGACGTGTGTTGTCTTTGGACATCAATATCGTTTGGTCCTGCTTTTGATGTGTACTTTGGTGGTTTACCACCATTGTATAACTAGTAAGGCCAAATGATATTAGAGTTCCTTTTTGTGTTCGGAGGTTATTATCCCAACAACTTTTCGCGGAGGATTCTGATTCGCTCCCCAAACCAGCGGTGCCTAGGTGTCTTAAATTACATGGATTTTGATTTCATGTGATTGGCTGGTTAGCTAATCCATGACTTTCCATGACAAGACACGCGCTGCTTGTGGATTAGAATCCAACCCTGGGCTGATAAGTTGTAACTTGAGAAAATTTGCGGATGAGGGATCACTTCTGAACCCTGATTTTCACGGTGCCACGTAAGAGTGTCCCTGAAACGCTAGAGAAGGATTGTGCCATGGTGTCCATACTTGGGAGGAAGGACGGAAAGGAAAGACCGGTTATTTTTTTTTTTTATATTTCGATCGCAACTAAACTTTTCCCTACACTTTGTTTTTTTTTTTTTTTTGAGGTTCGAGTATAGTTCGCCACTGACGGCCACATAAAAGTTATATATTTGTCATTGTTTTTTTCACATTTTTTTCATTATTATATATATATATATATATATATATATATATATATATATATATATATATATATATATACACTCATTTAGATATTTATCTAAAAAAATAAATTTTGTTTAGAATGTCGACCAAACGCACGCCAGACAAGCGCAGGTTGCGTTCGGAAGCAGGGCCCACGGCATTATGCGTCATCTGCCAGCAGGCGCGAAATGATGGAACGTCCGTACAAACGTTGGCGTGCGGACATGAGTTCCATGAAGCCTGCGTGACCCAGCATTTACTAGTCAGCCGGACTTGCCCTCTATGCCGACAACCAGCCACCGCAGCGGATCGACCTTCCAGCCACCTAGAGCTTCCAGCTGCTCAAGGGGCGGTGCCCAAAACAAAGGACCGGCGGGAGCAGGTTCCAACAGCGGCTGATGAGCCTGACTTAATGGGCCGAGCCGAAGCAGTTCCGCCTGCGGAAGAGCCGAGACCCACTGTGGCTGTGGAGGCGACAGTTTTACAATACTTAATGGCGCTCATGCAGGACCTGACCACCCGGGTAGCCTCGCTGGAAAGCCAGAAGGAGAATCCAGTACCACCTCGGCCAAGAACGCCTCCGATGTTGGATTCGGACCCAAATCCGTGGGATTTTCCGATAAACTCGCGGCGCGATCACGAAAGAATCCGGCCCGGTGCGGCAATGAATCCGTTGGCTCCAGTGTACCGGCCCCGACTGAGCCAAGCACCGCCACCAAATCAGGCTCCAGTGATTCCGCCGGACCAACGCATCCATCCACACGCTACGTATCGGCTGAAGCCGACGCAGATCCCCAGCATCATCCAGGGATGGAATCTGCATTTCAGCGGGGAACCTAACACTATAACGGTGGAAGTTTTCATTAGTCGGGTGGAGTCGCTGATTGAGCAAATGCTAGCAGGAGACCACACGGCGCTCGCAGGATACTTGCCAATGCTGCTTAGGGGAGCAGCACTTGAGTCATATTGGCGAATACATTCGGCCCCACCATCAATACGCTAGTCACGGTTGAAAGAGGTACTCCGCATGGAATACCCTACGGTAGACATGGACAAATTAGTACTGGACAAGATGAATGCTAGATGGCAGCGTCCGGACGAGTCCTTCCATCAATATCGAGCCGATATCCTTCGGCTGAATGACCAGTTGTCAGAGCCGATGTCTTCTACCCAATTGCTGCGTCTGCTGAAGCGCAATCTAAGGCCGGAGCTTCGTCGCCATATCGTGAACTCCGATCCACAGAGTATGGAGGCACTGCTGAGAACTGTGCGTCGCCTAGAAGGGTTTGAGGAAGACCTCCGGGACCGGCCATACTTACTAGCTAGGATGGGTCCTCGACGAGGAATCTCGGAATTGGCCCCAGATTATACCACCATGGATCTGGAGGAAGATTTGGACCAGGACCAACTTGCTGTAGCAGCAGTGGGAAGTCTTACGACCTGCTGGAATTGCCATCAAACCGGACACCGGTTCATTTCATGCCGAGCAGAGCGTAAGGTTTTCTGCTACGGTTGCGGCAAGCCGGACACTTACTTCCCGGACTGTTCTGAATGTCCCGCGCGAAAAAACGGCCAAAAGAGTACCCGACCACCTCAGCGGTACTCGAAGCCCCCGCAGTAGCTCCTCAGCCAGCTGCTCACCCCAACAAACCTGACGTTAACCCACCAGCTATGACCACTACAACTGCGGATGTTCACTCTCTTCCGGAGACCTCGCCAACGACAATATTGAAGCGACCACCGCAGTCACTGCCAGAAGAACCCCGGCAGCCTCAAATACGCACTCTAAAACCTTATCATGTTCGACTGCAGGAATATCGGGTGGCTCGAGAGCGAATATTTGCTTCTGAAGTAGTCACTTCCCGCCCGCGCACGACAAAATGGTCAACCCGTCGTTGGCGGAACTTCCGCAAGAGAGTGCGCACCTGCCGTCAAACCCTAAACTCTTGTAACATCTCGGAGGTTGCTGAGAATGAGATCAGACCTTGTCATCCAATTAAAGTGTTAGGCGAAACAGTGTTTGCATTGATCGACACGGGTGCCAGTATCAGTTGTCTTGCCTCGAGCTTTGGCTCGAAGGTGCTCCAAGACTATCCAAACTTGATTAAATCCTGGCGCACTGAAATCAGTACAGCTGATTGCACCAAACACCCTATACGAGGTAAACTAACCACACCCGTGACGTTCAGGGGTCAGACGAAGGATATTACTTTCTACATTATTCCGTCTTTGACTCAGAATGTGTACCTTGGCGTCGATTTCGTCCTTCGCTTTGGACTGGCCTCCGATTTATTCACAGATTTGACTTTAAACACCAGATATGTCAACGAAATCACTTCTATTCCCGATAGGCATGACCTGACGCCTAACCAACGGCAACGCCTGGAAGCATCCATCGCTGCTTTCCCATCTTACGCTACCCAAGGCCTTGGCCGCACCACCCTAGTCTCACACGCCATCGACGTTGGCGATAGTAAACCGATTAAACAGAGACACTACGCCATCTCACCGGCCATGGAGAAATTGGTGTATGCGGAGCTAGATAGGATGCTCGAGTTGGGGGTCATAGAAGAGTCCCAAAGTGCCTGGTCATCACCGGTAACCTTGGTGGTGAAGCCAGGTAAAGTCCGCCTCTGTCTTGATGCCCGTAAGGTAAACGCGGTTACCATCAAGGACGCGTACCCTCTTCCACTCATCGATGGAATACTAGGGAGACTGCCGAAAGCCAATTATATCACCAGTCTCGACCTAAAAGACGCCTTCTGGCAAATTCCACTCGATGAGGGCTCGAGGGACAAGACCGCCTTCACAGTGCCTGGACGACCATTATATCAGTTCGTCACAATGCCCTTTGGCCTGTGTAACGCGCCGCAAACGATGACTCGGTTGATGGACAAGGTCATCCCACCTCACCTGAAACACCAAGTGTTCGTGTACCTTGATGATCTGTTACTCATCACGGAAACGTTCGATCAACACCTCCTACTTCTACAAGAAGTAGCCCTGCACATCAGTAAGGCGGGACTCACCATCAACGTACAGAAAAGTAAGTTTGTCATGAAAGAAGTCCGATACCTAGAACATGTCATAGGACATGGCACTATCAAAACGGATCCAGACAAAACTCGTGCGATTGATGAGTTCCCCTTACCAAAAACAGTGAAGCAGCTACGACGTTTCCTTGGTGTGTGCGGTTGGTACCGAAGGTTTGTTCGGAATTATGCAACAGTTTCCGCGCCCCTGTCAGACATGTTGCGTAAAGGGAAGTTCGTTTGGACCGAACTCAGCCGAAAGGCATTTGAAGAGCTAAAACAAGCCCTCACATCAGCTCCTGTCTTGCACAGCCCCGACTTCACGAAGCCCTTCTCCATTCACTGTGACGCAAGTCAACATGGAGTAGGAGCCGTGCTGGTGCAATTGACCGACGAAGGAGAGGAAGCTCCCATCGCCTTCATGTCGAATAAGCTGAATTCGGCCCAAAGAAACTATACTGTGTCCGAGCAGGAATGTTTGTCAGCGGTAATGGCTGTGAAGAAATTCCGAACTTATATCGAGGGCCACCAATTCGAGATCATCACGGACCACGCGTCACTACAATGGTTGATGAACCAGGCAGATTTAAATGGACGCCTAGCCAGATGGGCTCTTAAACTGCAAGGGTTCAAGTTTTCCATCAAACACCGGAAAGGGACCCAGAACATCGTACCCGACACTCTCTCACGGATGATTTCCCCAGAGGGAGCCGAATTGACAATAAATGACGAGGACCCCATCGAAATAGATTTGGACAGCCCACATTTCGAATCAGACAGCTACAAAGAGTTGAGGCAAACCATAGCGACCCAACAATCGCAGCTGACTGATTTGAAGGTAATAGACGGCTACGTGTATAGACGAAATGAATACGCCACTGGTGATCCATGGCAGGAAGAAGAATCCTGGAAACTCTGGGTACCGGAGGAAATGACACAACCTCTGATCCTCCGCGCACATGACCATCCTTTAAGTGCCCACGGAGGTTACGGTCGAACGTTACGGCGACTCAAGAAATACTTCTTTTGGCCTAAAATGGCATCCCAGGTCAAAGACTACGTGAGCGCTTGTGAGACCTGTAAAGGCACCAAAGCGCCCAACCAGCCTCTTCGACCTCCTATGGGTCAACTCAACGTCCCAGAACGCGTATTCCAACGTCTATACATCGATGTACTCGGTCCATATCCTCTGTCTTCCATGGGACACATCGGAGCTATAGTTTTTCTAGACCAGCTTTCAAAATTCCCACTGGTGGAACCTATCCGTAAATTTAAATTTCCATCTATCGTGAAATTCTTAGAGAACCGGGTATTCCATGTGTTCGGGGTTCCAGAGAGCGTGTACTCAGACAACGGAGTACAGTTCCGGTCTCGGCAGTTTAAGAGCCTACTTGAGCAGTATGGCGTTGAACATCAACTGACGCCCATATACTCTCCTCAGTCTAACGCCTCCGAACGGTTGAACCGCACCCTATTGGCCGCGATCCGTTCCTACGTCCACCCATCTCAAAAAGATTGGGACCGGCGATTGTCTGCCATCACATGCGCCCTGCGATCCTCGTATCATTCCGTCACCGGTGTCGCCCCTTACTTTGCCGCCTTTGGACAGCACATGATTTGCCACGGTAAATCATACCGGCTGTTACGGCAATTAAAGTGTTTGGGAGACCCCGTCGTTGCGCTGGAGCCCCACGAACGTTTAGGAGACCTCCGCCAACAAATCGGACGGAAGATTAAGGCCGCAAGAAGTGCAAATGAAGCGCAGTACAATCTCAGGTCACGATCTGCTAATTTCAAAGAAGGAGATGAAGTTTTCCGGCGAAATTTCCGCCAAAGTGACGCCGCGGGGCATTACAACGCCAAGCTGGACAGGCGATTCTTGAAAAGCCGCATAAAGAAGGTAATGGGACCTAACCGTTACCTGATAACGGATCCATCGGGAAAAGAAGTGGGGATATACCACGCGAAAGACCTGCGCATATTTTCAAAAACGCGCAAGGGGTGTATACTTCCGGCCAAACATAGACATAAGTCAGTCCGTCCGTCTGTCAATTGTGTTTTTCTTTTATTGTTCGTCATTTCTAGTCCCGATGCCGAAGACAACCCATGGTACACAGAAAGATCCTTCAGCTCCTTTTTCGCAATCCGCATCGCCTTGGGATCGCGAGAAAATTAGCTGCCCTGTAGTAATCGAGTAGATATGCTCTGGCATCGAGACGCTTTGCAGCAGAAGCAAAAGTCTCCACAACAATCTCCTTTTAAAGCACTTTAAATTTTCATGCAAAATAAATGTGTTCAAACTCAAATTCAATAATTAATACAAACGTGTGACACAAATTGCAAATCTACATTTTCCAAATTATCTTGACCTGTTTGACTTTAATTAAACCTGCAAAAATTGATTGAGCTAACCTTCATATTTTAGCGACAAATTTAAATAATTTAGGATGAAATCGCGAATGATCTCGTCTAATTAGTGCTACGAGTTCCAAAAAAAGTTATCCTACACTTCAAAAGTTCAAGTTTCTCAAATGTCGTAAATGACTCTCTTTTTCCTGATTTAATTAAAATTAACCTAAAGAAATTTTCCCATCATTCAGTGGAAAATAATACAAGTTAAAACTAAAGTGATATCATTCGAATGGCGATGCATGTTCCGGTATTGCGCGTTTTTTACTCACTTAGCGTCTGCAGAACAAACTGAGGCAGGCGGTAATTAACTACCGTGAAATAAAAATCGACATTCGACCGGCTTTCTTACTTGCATGCATTTTTATGACGAATTAAATTATAACTATTCAGTGCGAAAACGAAACGTTCTGGCATCATTGTACTAATTGTGCACAATGGACATTATTCGATGGATAAAAAGGCAAGTAAGTTCATTGTGAGTAGAATCTCAGCATGATCATTTCTTCTAACTTAATGTTAAGATTGTCATGGACCGTTATGTACAGATCTTTAACTCGACCTTGATTCACTATGATATTGGGCAGAGAATTGGCCCCCTATTAAATTACATTCCATTTTATTATGCCTGTAAATCTGCGATGATGTGATTCAACCTGTGCACATCGCACACCTGTTGGATGTACCACTGCTGTACAATCGCATTATGAATTGAAACTTTTGTGCTACCTCAAGCGTATCTTCTTCCCATTGAATTCTCGTGGAATAATAGCATTCTTTCATAGAAGTGCTCGGAGATGAAGCTCTCTACCTGTAAGCAGATGAGTTCGCTTTCCGGACTCCACACAAAGAGTTTGTCTGCTAGTTCGATCGTAGTGTGTAGTAATGAACGAAAACGTGTGAGTTATCTGAGTCGATCGTTTCGATGGAGCGTTTAAACAATGAGCGCGATCGCGAGCGAGTTAGGGGAGTCAAGTTGCAACCGCGAACGCGCGTGGACGGAAGATAGGGAAGAAGAATTGCGGGAGGATTATTGAAAGACGAAGTTCGTCGAGCGGTCGAACGGGGAATTTCGAAAAACTTAAGTTCTTGAAGCAACAAAATCCTTTTTATCGTCGAAAATAGCCAACCGGCTTGTATTCTTATAACGGATTACCCAACATCGAGATCACGGGAGCACCTTGACCGGGCTTCAGCTTTAAATGGATGAATGTTCCGGACAGTTATGTGCGAATAACATTGAGTGTGACGGTGTTTCTTGCTCGAGAGTGTGAAAAGTAGAATTTCAGTAAGAATTTAAAAGTGCAAAGATTACAATAGTTTGGAATAGTAAGATATTGAAGATTGAGTTTGTATGAGGAAGTCGGCGTAGAAGCAAATGTGTGACGGTCAGCGGAAAACCCTCGAATTCCCATGCAACGCGATTCCGTTTGTTTTGTGGTGATTACCGTTTCAGGGGATCCGTGTGTGGCGCGCCGCGTCAGGTACTTCGTCGAACATCTGACGGAGTGTTGATATCCGCTTTTCGATTGGTATCGGCGAGAAAAGAAAAGCAGTGGAGAAGACAAGAAAAACGGGTTTCCTGTTGGCTTGTGATTCGTTGAATTTTGTTAGTTCCGTTAGTGGATTATCAAGGGAGTTGATACGGGGATGTCGATTGGACGACTGTGCTGTAGAGCGGTTCATTACGGGCTTTGCGTTATGCGTGCATACAATTGCGATTCGTATGTCAGGCTCATCTAAAAGTGGATTTTTTTTGTTACTACCCTAGTGATATTCAATATAAAAGGTATTAACTTCCCGTTCAAAAGTTATCTCCATACTCTGGCTGTAAAAACCCGCGTCCCCTACACAGTGCTTATCGGAAGGTTACGGCTGGTTAAAGTGTTTCCGGACGAGCATTGATTGTAAGTTGTAACAGTCAGACAGGCGGGTCTCCCAACTACAAGTCCTTTGAGTGTTAGCCCACAAATCGGAATAGCGGAACTCGAAGTGGAAATATAGACGAACCCATAATAAATCGGTTGCCGGATCACATAGTTGAAAGTATCTTTTCGCATTTAGACTTGCGTGATTTGCGTAATTGCTCTCGAGTGTCGAAACGTTGGTATTGGTTTTTAAACGATGAAAACAATGATGTTTGGCGAATGCATTGTGTGTGAAAATTGGCGGAGGAAGCCTTGAAATCTGATCCCCTGTCTTCTGTACCTGCCTATAAAGCGAAATTACGGACATTTTATCACGCAATGAATCTAAACGATTGCTCGCGGAATGTTTATATCAAACCTAATGGCTTTACACTGCATAGATTCAGCATAATTTTTAAAGGTTGCACCACCGTTTTACCGAATTGTTACCTGTAGTGATTGTATCTGGCGATTCTGATTTAAATTATTCTGGCAATAATTTTTAAAATTGATGATTATCATAATTCTTTTTTTTTTGTGTCCCATGCCCAGTAATTTAGAGGATACCTGCATCGTCATCGAGCGCTCGACCCTTTTGGTATATTTTTTATTACGAATTATCTTCTTTTTTGTTAAACGGTAAAAAAATATTTAATTATTCTATTATATTGAAGATAAAGATTCAAACAAGTCC
Source organism: Odontomyia ornata (assembly GCA_963969285.1). NCBI lineage: Eukaryota > Metazoa > Arthropoda > Insecta > Diptera > Stratiomyidae > Odontomyia > Odontomyia ornata. Next base: position 226,542,176 of record OZ017740.1, on the reverse strand, counting down.
AAAGTACTATATCCTAATGATCTTTCATCTTATAAACAATACAAGGTATTGAAAACAAAACAACAAATAAGTATTTATAATAATTCAATAAAGTAAACAAGAAAATAAATGTACATAATATTTGGAAATAGGTTCAAATGATAAAACAGAAAACACAGATGATTATTATCATCAAACAAAAGAGCAATCCTGCAAAGTTTTTTAAAAATAAACCGGTAGAAACGATCCGCTCGCAACTCAGATTCTCTTTGCAAAGGAAAAATAGTTGCCTTTTCGATAAAGGACTACGATTTATTCAAGCGTTGATAATAATTGCCCTCGACTTGCACACGCTATTAACATTTTGATCATTTGAGGACAATTTAAACTTATGAAGCACAAAGAGAACGTGACCTAAAGTTTATACTTTAACATTATTTATTGCTCCTATATATAATATATTAAAAGATATATTTATATAATTGAAGTTATAAAATTAAATTGTAAATTGATTTTAAATTCTATGTTGTGCACTTTATATACCCATTAAAGGAATGTTGAATTAAACGTACAACGTCGGTCTTTCCTTTCCGATCACTCTGACCGGGTATAGGACTCGGTGCGGTGGCAGGCTGCCCCCTAAAACCATGAGCCAGCCACCGGGTACTTATTAATCCTTTTTCTGTTTCAGGTGACTTCGTGGGTTGAGTGGCCCAAGCAGAGTGCCTCTTTATGGCATAGAGTTATGCAATCAAATTGTATAATTCTATGGCATAAATTGGTCACCGGGGTACTCCCCTTCTGATGGGAAAGTTCATACAATTCAAGTTGTATGAGTTTTCCACTCAGAAGAGGAATACCTGGCCACTTCAACAAGATATCTATGGATTTATTCCGGTTGGGTGGGTACGAAGGGGCTCCACCATCACCCGTTTGCCCCTCTTTCATTTGTGGGCCATGAACTTCGTCGGGTAATGACGAGGTCACCCCAAGTTCGCCTTTCTTTTCAGGTTCCCCTTGTTCTCGTAACAAGTTCTATCTCCCTCTGTGAGGTTATCTACAATTTTCGCGACTTCGGTCGCCTTTTGATACGCAGTCCAATTCGTGAATGCGAAATTTTTTGTAGTGGGTCCTCGTGCTGGGGAAATGAACCCGCCCCACGACACCGCAATGCTAGCCTGCCAGCGCATTCACGCGTCTCCAGACGAGGGCATTCTCGGCAGATACCGACACCTTCCTCTGCCGAGGCAGCAGAACATCGCTGCAGTCCTTTACGGATTTATTTGAACATCCGAATTTCACTACAAATGGCGCCCAACGTGGGGCCCGAAAAAGCCCGGCTGTATCATCAGTCGTGAGCACGAGACAGTCCATCGTCTCTAGGTGTCCCCACAAGGTGTTAGTATTTTTGGCGGGTAGATAACTCCCGAGGGTTTTTGCACTGATCGTGCCCCAGCAACTAGTAACTTCCGGACGTGTGTTGTCTTTGGACACTGCTGATTCAGATCACTGCTTTTCTTTTCTCGCCGATAAATCGAAAAGCGGATATCAACACTCCGTCAGATGTTCGACGAAGTACCTGACGCGGCGCGCCACACACGGATCCCCTGAAACGGTAATCACCACAAAACAAACGGAATCGCGTTGCATGGGAATTCGAGGGTTTACCGCTGACCGTCACACATTTGCTTCTACGCCGACTTCCTCATACAAACTCAATCTTCAATATCTTACTATTCCAAACTATTGTAATCTTTGCACTTTTAAATTCTTACTGAAATTCTACTTTTCACACTCTCGAGCAAGAAACACCGTCACACTCAATGTTATTCGCACATAACTGTCCGGAACATTCATCCATTTAAAGCTGAAGCCCGGTCAAGGTGCTCCCGTGATCTCGATGTTGGGTAATCCGTTATAAGAATACAAGCCGGTTGGCTATTTTCGACGATAAAAAGGATTTTGTTGCTTCAAGAACTTAAGTTTTTCGAAATTCCCCGTTCGACCGCTCGACGAACTTCGTCTTTCAATAATCCTCCCGCAATTCTTCTTCCCTATCTTCCGTCCACGCGCGTTCGCGGTTGCAACTTGACTCCCCTAACTCGCTCGCGATCGCGCTCATTGTTTAAACGCTCCATCGAAACGATCGACTCAGATAACTCACACGTTTTCGTTCATTACTACACACTACGATCGAACTAGCAGACAAACTCTTTGTGTGGAGTCCGGAAAGCGAACTCATCTGCTTACAGGTAGAGAGCTTCATCTCCGAGCACTTCTATGAAAGAATGCTATTATTCCACGAGAATTCAATGGGAAGAAGATACGCTTGAGGTAGCACAAAAGTTTCAATTCATAATGCGATTGTACAGCAGTGGTACATCCAACAGGTGTGCGATGTGCACAGGTTGAATCACATCATCGCAGATTTACAGGCATAATAAAATGGAATGTAATTTAATAGGGGGCCAATTCTCTGCCCAATATCATAGTGAATCAAGGTCGAGTTAAAGATCTGTACATAACGGTCCATGACAATCTTAACATTAAGTTAGAAGAAATGATCATGCTGAGATTCTACTCACAATGAACTTACTTGCCTTTTTATCCATCGAATAATGTCCATTGTGCACAATTAGTACAATGATGCCAGAACGTTTCGTTTTCGCACTGAATAGTTATAATTTAATTCGTCATAAAAATGCATGCAAGTAAGAAAGCCGGTCGAATGTCGATTTTTATTCCACGGTAGTTAATTACCGCCTGCCTCAGTTTGTTCTGCAGACGCTAAGTGAGTGAAAACGCGCAATACCGGAACATGCATCGCCATTCGAATGATATCACTTTAGTTTTAACTTGTATTATTTTCCACTGAATGATGGGAAAATTTCTTTAGGTTAATTTTAATTAAATCAGGAAAAAGAGAGTCATTTACGACATTTGAGAAACTTGAACTTTTGAAGTGTAGGATAACTTTTTTGGAACTCGTAGCACTAATTAGACGAGATCATTCGCGATTTCATCCTAAATTATTTAAATTTGTCGCTAAAATATGAAGGTTAGCTCAATCAATTTTTGCAGGTTTAATTAAAGTCAAACAGGTCAAGATAATTTGGAAAATGTAGATTTGCAATTTGTGTCACACGTTTGTATTAATTATTGAATTTGAGTTTGAACACATTTATTTTGCATGAAAATTTAAAGTGCTTTAAAAGGAGATTGTTGTGGAGACTTTTGCTTCTGCTGCAAAGCGTCTCGATGCCAGAGCATATCTACTGGATTTCTACAGAAGGCGCGTATCTGGATTCGGGTGAGCCCTCAGATGCAGAAAAAGGCGCAGAAAGGTGGTGAAGCTGAAACACCAAAACCAAAGGAACTAGAAAATGCGCTGATGCAAATGATGATGCTGATGCAGCAAGAGCTGCTACAACAGTCATCTAATTTAACTGCGAAGCTGGACCAACAAGCAATCAAAATCAAAGCAGACATCAAGGCAGACATCACACAGACGCTGGAGAAACAGTCAAGCGAAATAAAAGCGGAGCTCGGTCATCTGAACACACAAATTAAAAGCGTCGAGGAAAAGGTTGACCAGATCATGGAAAAGGTCAGCCAGGTCGAGGAGAGAATCAACCATGAGATGGAAAACATGAAAAAGGAATTGGAAGCAGCGAAGGCAGTAGTAACTACCTCACCAGCCCCGCTTATAACCGCAGCGCAAAGCTCATCCAGAAATGTGAAAGCACCAATATTCGACGGGCAAACGGTGTGGAGTATTTACAAAACCCAGTTTGAAGCCGCCGCTAGGGAAAATCACTGGAATGAGCAGGAACGAGCAACTGCATTGATTCTTGCTCTAAGAGGCCCAGCTGCCGAGCTTTTGCAGACTATCCCCGTCGGGTTGCACTCAAACCCGGCTGCTATAATGAATGCGCTCGACATGCGTTATGGAGACGATCATCTGAAGCAGATTTACGGGCACAGCAACGGCATCGGATGCAGAAGTCTGGTGAAATCCTACAGCAGCTAGCCCAAGACATTGAGCGACTGGCACTTTTGGCTTACCCAGCCTACGACCCAGAACATCGAGATGATGCCGCGACAGAAGCATTCATCAGCGCACTAAAGGACCCGGAACTGCAACAAGCCGTGCGTTTAGCTCAAAAGCAAACGGTTAAGGACGCATTGGCTTAGTCTGAACTTTGAGGCAGCGAAAAATGTGAGCCGTACCACTGCCCGGGTTCGCGAGGTGGTGCCAGACGAGTGCAGGTGTGAGCGCGTCGAAATTGATCGATGTCCCCAGCACCACCATCGACTACATCGGGGAGAAGCGGACTTATGCCTTCCGGGTCAAGTTGACGGAGAACATTGCACCATAACTATCGACACTGGTGCAACCCAATTGATCATCCGACCAGACCATGTGAGGCAACAACTACTTCGAAAGGGCAGGATTTTCTCACTACGGACAGCTACGGGAGAAACTGCACCTGTCCATGGAGAGGTCAACCTCCATATACAGTTGGGAGACCTTGCGTTCCGACATAATTTTCTGGTTTCGAACATTATGGATGACTGCATTCTGGGAATGGATTTTCTGCGACCACATGGAATCACGTTGGAAATGGGCAAACGGGTATTGAAATGGCAGAATGTCGAAATATTGATGGAGGGTCCCAGCGTCCAAATTCCCAAGACTAATGTGGTAGTATGTACCGACTCTGATGTACCGAATTCTTCCGAGAGCATTGTATGGGCCAAGCTTGATGGTGATTCTGGAGACCAGCGATCTTATCTGATAGAGCCAACGAAGACGTCCGCATTGCGCAGTTTGATTGTAGGACGAAGCCTTGCAAGATCTTTAAGGAACGGATACGTGCCGGTTAGAGTCCTTAACACCACAGACTCAACCACGAGCATCAAAGCGGGAGAAGTCATCGGCAGCTGCCAGCCTGGTTCCACCATCACCTCTTTGGAAGCTACTCACGACCATCATTGGAAAAGGAGGCAAGACGCAGACAAAGCCCGGGAATCCACGTCTGCAATATTGAAGCAGGCCAAATTGCCAATGCAGCTATTCAACGAGCCTCTGACTTGGTCTCCAAGTACAGTGACATCTTCTCAACAAGCCCGGATGACCAAGGCCGAACCAGCATGGTAACTCACGTCATAGATACACAGGGAGCCAAGCCAATTCGACAAGCACCAAGCCGTCTTCCTATAGCCAAACAAGGAGAAGTGAGCGCGCTGATCTCGGACATGGAAAAACAAGGCATTATTGAACCTTCTGTAAGTCCATGGGCCGCGCCTGTAGTTCTAGTAAAGAAAAAGGATGGTAGCACTCGTTTTTGTGTCGACTATAGGCAGCTGAACGACGTCACTAAGAAAGATAGTTACCCGCTCCCACGCATCGATGACTTCATGGACACTTTAGCCGACACAAAATGGTTTTCTACACTCGATCTCAAGAGTGGCTACTGGCAGGTAGAAATCGACAAGAAGGACCGAGAGAAAACCGCATTTTCAGTTGGGACCGGATTGTGGCAATTTGTGGAGATGCCATTTGGGCTTTACAATACTCCAGCCACTTTCGAATGCCTGATGGAATATGTGCTACGTGGTCTAACCTGGAAAACCTGCTTGGTGTACCCTGATGACATCATCGTCATCGGGAGAACGTTCGAAGAGCATGTGCGGAACTTAGAAGAGGTTTTCTCCCGATTACGACTGGCGAATTTGAAACTTAGTCCCGACAAGTATACCCTTTTCGCAGCTGAAGTAAAATACCTGGGACACGTCGTATCAGTAGAAGGAGTCAAAACAGACCCTGAGAAAATTGAAGCCGTGAAAAGCTGGCCAACACCAAACAACAAGCGCCAACTACGAAGTTTTCTGGGTCTGGCAACCTACTATCGAAGATTCGTCAAAAACTTTGCCATCAGTTAACCGAGAAAAATCGTCCGTATGTCTGGAATGAACAATGCCAGGTAGCCCTTGAGATCTTGAAGGAGTAGCTGTGTGAATCACCCGTGCTGGCATATCCGAAACCCGGAAAAATGTTTGTAGTTGACATCGATGCGAGTAACGGCGGTATTGGAGCTATATTCTCCCAGCAGATCGATGGCGAAGAAAGAGTCCTCTCGTATTACAGTCAAGTTCTTTCAAAAAGTGAGAGGAACTACTGCATGACCAGGAAGGAGCTATTGGCTATAATAGCGGCCACCAAGCAGTTCCACATGTACCTATATAGCCTCGCTGCTGGCAAGACCTAGTGGACAATGTGAACAAGGATCTGTGGGGCCTTGGCTACAAGCTGGTCATGGGGAAACTTGGTGCCCTACGGAAGCCTTGTATACATGACGCGGAAAAGATGGACGCGATAGTGCGGGGACTCTTCCCCGCCCATCCCGTCCGTGTTGACGCTGTCCATGGTGAAACAGCAGTAGAGTGCCCACTCTTCACACTGCTGGAACTGGAGGAGGCAGTCCTCTCCTTGAAAGCGAGGAAGGCTCCAGGTCCAGATGGTGTTCCAGCTGAGGTGTTGCGGCTCGTCTATCACCATTGTCCTGACTTGCTGCTCAGCACATTCAACGCTTGCCTACGGGACGGGGTTTTCCCGGTACGATGGAAGGTGGCGAGGCTCGTGCTGATCAGCAAGGGGAAGGGAAATCCCGAATCGCCGTCTGCATACCGCCCGTTATGCATGCTAGACATGGCTGGGAAGCTAGAGAAACTCATCAAGGGAAGACTCACTGACGCGATTCGTGCTGCTGGGGACCTATCTCCTCGGCAGTACGGCTTTAGAGCAGGACGTTCTACCATTGATGCGATTGCAGAGGTTGTGAACGCGGTCCAAAAGGCAGAGGCATATAGTCGCACGAAGCGACGGATCGTCCTGTTGGTGACACTCGACGTCAGGAATGCCTTCAACTCCGCTAGATGGGTGGATATTCTGGATACGCTGGAAAACTCTTTTCAAGTTCCAGAATATCTAATGCGGCTTTTGAGGCGACACAGGGCCAACGAAGGATGGAAAGTACATCGGGTGTTTCCCAGGGATCTATCCTTGGTCCGGACCTGTGGAACGTGTCAAACGACGGGCTACTAAGCCTTGAGATGCCAGATGAGTCGCGCTTGATCGGCTGACCGGATGATGTTGCCGCTCTGGTCGCTGGACGCACCATTGAACAAGCGCAACTTAGGCTAGGTATGCTAATGCGCCGAGTGAGGGACTGGATGACTGCTCGCGGGCTCAGTTTAGCACTGGAGAAAACCGAAGTGGTCATCTTGACAAAAAAGAGAATCCCTAGAGTAAGGATGATCAGTATTGGAGATATACAAATCGAATCGAAGCCAGCGGTGAAGTACCTGGGGCTACTGATCGACTCGAAGATGAGTTTCTCTGAGCAAATCAGGGCAACGGCTGAGAAGGCTGCTTCGGGAATATCGGCCCTGAGTCGACTTATGGCCAATGTAGGGGGACCCAGCCCATCAAGAAGACGCCTCTTGATGAGTGCTGTAGGGTCAGTGCTACTGTACGGAGCAGAGGTATGGGGCGACGCTCTCAGCAAGGAGGTATACCGAAAACGATTGGCACAGGTACAGAGAAGAGGAGCACTGAGAATTGCATCTTCGTATCCAACAGTCTCCGACTCGGCGGTGAGAGTGATTGCAGGCGTGATACCTGTCGCCCTCCTTGCTAGAGAGCGCCGCGTTATTTACCTGCGCCGAAACGAGGATGCGAGGGAGATGGTTGTCCGCGAGGAGAGACAACGCTCGCTCAACGATTGGTAGCAGTCTTGGGGGAATTGCACGAAGGGAAGGTGGACTGCGCGCCTCATCCCGGACGTGAGACCGTGGCTAAATCGAAGGCATGGTGAGACTTACTTCTATCTGACCCAGCTTTTGAGCGGGCACGGGTGTTTTCAGTCTTACCTGCACAAGATCGGTAAGTCACGGTCTCCCGATTGTCGGTTTTGCCCAGGAGAGGAGGACAATGCCTGTCACACATTTTTTGCGTGTACAAAATGGGTCAGGCTGCGAAGGGAACTCTACAGGGAGACGGGAGAGCTCACCCCGGATAATATAGTTGCGGTGATGCTCGAATCGGCTGACAAATGGGACCAGGTGGCACATTATGCTCGGGCAGTCCTGAAATATAAAAGGGACTCACAGCAGCCGGTGGCGCTGGGGCTGGGGGATCGCTCTTCTGGCATTTCCTCTTCCCGTCTCCCCTCCCGCTAGGAAAGGGACTCCCCAGCTTGAAGGCGCCCCACGGCGTGACAAAACGAGACCTGGCCCGAAGTAATGTGTCAAACGGTTCCAGGCTAGGTTCTCAGATTGACAGGGGAGGTGTTTAGTGGGTAGTCCAAGGGTATCCTCCATGGGAGTCCCACACTGCCAGACTCGGCGGGCGTAAATGCCTTCACCTCCCTACCACAAAAAAAAAAAAAAATATGGCCAGAAATTTGTTCTTCGAACGGACCATGCATCGCTGAGATGGCTACTTAACTTCAAAAACCCCGAGGGACAAGTTGCGAGATGGATCGAAAGATTGCAGTCATACGACTACGAAATTGTTCATCGGAAGGGCGGAGTTCATTGAAATGCTGACGCCCTATCTCGTCGTCCATGTCCAGCTAACTGCAAGCATTGCCGACGGATTGAGGGAAAGGAGCCACTCGTTGATCTGTGATTGATAACGACCAAATTCAATGAAGGTTGGTCACCGGAGGAAATTCGAAATGCCCAGTTAGCCGATGAAGACATCGGACCATTGCTCGTATGGAAGGAGACGACTGGGCGACTGGAGTGGAAAGACGTTTCAATGCATGGCGCAACCTTGAAAAGCTATTGGGCACAATGGAACTCCCTTCAGGTGGAGAGCGGCATACTCAAGCGGAAATGAGAAACGGCGGATGGCAGCTCCTATAGGATGCAAACTATACTTCCCAAAAGCCGAATCCACGATGTGGTTAAGGAGATGCACGAAGGATCCTCGGGAGGCCACCTTGGCGTTAACAAGACCTTAGCGAAATTGCGGGAAAGGTTCTACTGGCTCCATGCTCGAGAAGACGTAGAGGACTGGTGCCGCAGATGCACAATTTGCGCTTCCGTCAAAGGTCCAAAGCGACGACTGAGAGGACAAATGCAAACCTACAACGTGGGTGTACCGTTTGAAAGTATTGCTGTTGACATCGCAGGACCCTTTCCTGAATCCGAATGGGGAAATCGATACACGCTGGTTGTAGCCGATTATTTCAGCAAGTGGCCCGAGGTCTACCCCATTCCCAACCAGGAAGCAACTA
>OZ017740.1:226522889-226527889 GCA_963969285.1 Odontomyia ornata | reverse complement strand
CACTCCGGTCGCCCAGTCGTCTCCTTCCATACGAGCAATGGTCCGATGTCTTCATCGGCTAACTGGGCATTTCGAATCTCCTCCGGTGACCAACCTTCATTGAATTTGGTCGTTATCAATCACAGATCAACGAGTGGCTCCTTTCCCTCAATCCGTCGGCAATGCTTGCAGTTAGCTGGACATGGACGACGAGATAGGGCGTCAGCATTTCAATGAACTCCGCCCTTCCGATGAACAATTTCGTAGTCGTATGACTGCAATCTTTCGATCCATCTCGCAACTTGTCCCTCGGGGTTTTTGAAGTTAAGTAGCCATCTCAGTGATGCATGGTCCGTTCGAAGAACAAATTTCTGGCCATATAGGTACATGTGGAACTGCTTGCTGGCCTCTATTATAGCCAATAGCTCCTTCCTGGTCACGCAGTAGTTCCTCTCACTTTTTGAAAGAACTCGACTGTAATACGAGAGGACTCTTTCTTCGCCATCGATCTGCTGGGAGAGGACAGCTCCAATACCGTCGTTGCTCGCATCGCTGTCAACTACAAACATTTTTCCGGTTTTCGGATATGCCAGTACGGGTGATCCACACAGCTTCTCCTTCAAGGTCTCAAAGGCTGTCTGGCATTGTTCATTCCAGACATACGGACGATTTTTCTCGGTTAGCTGATGGAGACACTTAGCTATTTTGGCAAAGTCTTTGACGAATCTTCGATAGTAGGTTGCCAGACCCAGAAAACTTCGTAGTTGGCGCTGGTTGTTTGGTGTTGGCCAGCTTTTTACGGCTTCAATTTTCTCAGGGTCTGTTTTGACCCCTTCTGCTGATACGACGTGTCCCAGGTATTTTACTTCAGCTGCGAAAAGGGTATACTTGTCGGGACTAAGTTTCAAATTCGCCAGTCGCAATCGGGAGAAAACCTCTTCTAAGTTCCGCACATGCTCTTCGAACGTTCTCCCGATGACGATGATGTCATCTAGGTACACCAAGCAGATTTTCCAGGTTAGGCCACGTAGCACGTATTCCATCAAGCGTTCGAAAGTGGCTGGAGCATTGCAAAGCCCAAATGGCATCTCCACAAATTGCCACAATCCGGTCCCAACTGAAAATGCGGTTTTCTCTCGGTCCTTCTTGTCGATTTCTACCTGCCAGTAGCCACTCTTGAGATCGAGTGTAGAAAACCATTTTGCGTCGGCTAAAGTGTCCATGATGTCATCGATGCGTGGGAGCGGGTAACTATCTTTCTTAGTGACGTCGTTCAGCTGCCTATAGTCGACACAAAAACGAGTGCTACCATCCTTTTTCTTTACTAGAACTACAGGCGCGGTCCATGGACTGACAGAAGGTTCGATATCGCCTTGTTTTTCCATGTCCGAGATCAGTGCGCTCACTTCTCCTTGTTTGGCTATAGGAAGACGTCTTGGTGCTTGTCGAATCGGCTTGGCTCCCTGTGTATCTATGACGTGAGTTACCATACTCGTTCGGCCTTGGTCATCCGGTCTTGTTGAGAAGATGTCACTGTACTTGGTGATCAGATCAGAGGCTCGTTGAATAGCTGCACTGGCAATTTGACCTGCTTCAATATTGCAGACGTGGATTCTCGAGTTTTGTCTGTGTCTTGCCTCCTTTTCCAATGATGGTCGTGAGTAGCTTCCAAAGAGGTGATGGTGGAAACAGACTGGCAGCTGCCGATGACTTCTCCCGCTTTGATGCTCGTGGTTGAGTCTGCGGTGTTAAGGACTCTAACCGGCACGTTTCCGTTCCTTAAAGATCTTACAAGGCTTCGTCCTACAATCAAACTGCGCAATACGGACGTCTTCGTTGGCTCTATCAGATAAGATCGGTGGTCTCCAGAATCACCATCAAGCTTGGCCCATACAATGCTTTCAGAAGAATTCGGTACATCAGTGTACTACATTCATCTTGGGAATTTGAACACTGGGATCCTCCATCAAAACTTCGACATTCTGCCATTTCAAGACCCGTTTGCCCAAATCCAACGTGATTCCATGTGGTCGCAGAAAATCCATTCCCAGAATGCAGTCATCCATAATGTTCGAAACCAGAAAATTATGTCGGAACGCAAGGTCTGCCAACTGTATCTGGAGGTTGACCTCTCCATGAACAGGTGCAGTTTCTCCCGTAGCTGTCCGTAGTGAGAAAATCCTGCCCTTGTGAAGTAGTTGTTGCCTCACATGGTCTCGTCGGATGATCGATCGGGTTGCACCAGTATCGATTGTTATAGGGCAATGTTCTCCATCAACTTGACCCGGAAGGCATAAATCCGCTTCTCCACGATGTAGTCTTGACACGGTGATGGTAGTGCTGGGAACGTCGATCCTCCTAGCCCAACTCTGCCCCACGAAGTTGGGTCTTACATGTTTCCCGATCCCTCAGCTTGAAGGGCTTCCATTCTGGACTCCTGACTCGGTCTAGGTCTTCTCTTAGCTGCACACCCTTGACAATAGCTCGGTTTTCTTCGCTAACTTCCACTTGTCCATAAATTTCTATCGCAATTATCTTCTAAAATCACTTCACAATCAACGAAAATCACTTCACAATCAACGAAAATCACTTTACTATTACTCGATCAATATCGCTTTTTAATTCGCTATCGCAGTTTTACTATATCGCGGTTCTAATGAATGATCCCCCATTCATTCAGCTCTCCTTTATACAGGGTCTCTAGTCATTCAACCCAGTTCTCGTACATTGGTGAATTAGCGGGAACATTCGAGCAGCGTAATGAATGGAGCAGTGATTCACTTTCAGATGTTGATGCTTGGTGGGTTTTCGAGTACGTTCGTTTTGTTAATCATGATCTTCTTAACGATTGTGAAAATAATTACAACAGTAACTCGAAAAATTATTCGTGCATGTAACAATATATATATATATATATATATATATATATATATATATATATATATATATATATATATATATATATACTTGCCAGAAAAAGTATCCGTACATCAAAAGAAAGTATCATATAAGGAATATCATGCTAAAGAAAGCTGCTGCATTTAAATATTTAAGCAAAAAAAATTTTTATTAATGAAACTATCTTTTCTATAAATCTTTCCCATGGTATTCCCTTAAAAACTAGATTTTAGAAGATAAAAACAAAAGAGCCTCACTTGAACGAACCAGAAGAAGTATCCGTACATAACAATATTAATTTGAAATATTCAAATATTTTATTACATATCAGGGCTTAAAAACTTGTCGGATAACCTTTTTTCTTAAAGACCTCCTTAAGGCGAATTGGCATGGAGTGACCCAATTTGGCTGTGTCCTGAATGGTAATTTTGCCCCATTGATCGACGATAACGTTTTTCAGCATTTCCTGTCCCACAAATGCTCAATGGGATAAAGGTCTGGGGATTGGCGTGGCGTACACAGTTGATGTTTTGTGTTGTAGAGCAACCAAAGCTTAACATTGTGAGCTGTGTGCTTGGGATCGTTATCTTGCTGGAACCATAAATCGTCACCAAGCTTCAAGTGCTGAACGCTTTGCTTCAAATTCGCCTTCAAAATATTAAGGTAGTCGTATTGATCCATAGTTGATTCTATAAACACAAGTTGGCCAACTCCTTCTGCCGCCATACACCCCCAGACCATCACACCACCTCCACCATATTTCACAGTTGGTGCGAGATTTTCTTTTTCGAGAGTAGTACCGCTCTTCCGCCACACTAACTTTCTTCCTTTAATGCTAAATATACAAAATTTGCTTTTTTCATAGAATAGGACCTGCTCCCAAAACTCTGGTGGCTTGTTTACATTATTATTTGCGAAATCCTCACGTTTCCTCCTGTTCACTTCCAAAACGTATGGCTTGTTACGTGCTATGTGTGAGAAATATCCATCTCTCTTTAGTAATTTGCGGATTGTATCTTCGTGGAGACAACGATTTGGGAATTCTTTTGAACTGCCTGCAAAACGTTTATTTTTTCGTGTTCAGCCAGTATGGAGGATTAAACACAACGAGGCTTTGGCATAATCGAACCAGTTGTATTAAATGTTTTCATCACATACTGGACAGAGGAGTGAGTTCTGCCTACTTTTTGACCAATTTCGCGGTGTTTTCCCTTCACTCTTAAGTTTCAGCATAATTTTCCTCTCAGCACTGATTTCGGTAATTTTGGGCGTCATCATGTATTCTAGTGCCCAAAAAATTTAAAAAAACGGCACTCTGTTAAACTTATCACAACTGAAAGTAGAACTATTATCGGACCTAAAAACATCGGCAGATGTCATCGAATAACTCGGGGAATTTCCCGGTTTGTTCTGTACGGATACTTTTTCTGGTCTATTGTGTTGCCATAAATTGATTTTGTTTGAGTTTCAAGTCTTTTTAAATAGTAAGTATTATGAAACATACTGGGAATCATGCAAAAGTGTAGATTTTATGATATTATAGAAGAAAGCATTCAAATTAAGTGGACATATGCTTTTTAATACAACCATAACTTTGTTATCTTGCATATACGGATACTTTTTCTGGCAAGTGTATATATAAACATATATATAAATATATATATATATATATATATATATATATATATATATATATATATATATATATATATATATATATATAAGTATATATATATATATACTTATATGTAGTCCGCGTGGCTGAGTGCTTAGAGCACTAAGCCCGTCAACCGAAGGTCTCTGGTTCAAGCCTCGTCGGCGTCAACGAGATTTAGTTCGAGTGGTTCTTCGGACGGACTATAAGCCTGTTCAGTTATGATACATGCTTGTTTAAAATCAGAACGTATCGCGGGTGGACGGACACACGGCCAAAGCGTGATAATGATCATATCACCTTGTGGACTGCCGATACATTCGATCATGACAATGGGATACTCTAACTATCCCTAGGCGAAGGCCCGAAACGGGCTGTAGGGCTACAAAGAAGAAGAAGAAGAATATATATGTACTTCTATATGTATATATATATATATATATATATATATATATATATATATATATAT
>OZ017740.1:226435389-226515389 GCA_963969285.1 Odontomyia ornata | reverse complement strand
GCTGGAAATGGACGGCGGGATAGGGCGTCAGCATTTCCATGAACTCCGCCCTTCCGATGAACAATTTCGTAGTCGTATGACTGCAATCTTTCGATCCATCTCGCAACTTGTCCCTCGGGGTTTTTGAAGTTGAGCAGCCATCTCAATGATGCATGGTCCGTTCGAAGAACACATTTCTGGTGGCTTGGTGGCCTCTATTATAGCCAATAGCTCCTTCCTGGTCACGCAGTAGTTCCTCTCACTTTTTGAAAGAACTCGACTGTAATACGAGAGGACTCTTTCTTCGCCATCGATCTGCTGGGAGAGTACAGCTCCAATACCGTCGTTGCTCGCATCGCTGTCAACTACAAACATTTTTCCGGTTTTCGGATATGCCAGTACGGGTGATCCACACAGCTTCTCCTTCAAGGTCTCAAAGGCTGTCTGGCATTGTTCATTCCAGACATACGGACGATTTTTCTCGGTTAGCTGATGGAGACACTTAGCTATTTTGGCAAAGTCTTTGACGAATCTTCGATAGTAGGTTGCCAGACCCAGAAAACTTCGTAGTTGGCGCTTGTTGTTTGGTGTTGGCCAGCTTTTTACGGCTTCAATTTTCTCAGGGTCTGTTTTGACCCCTTCTGCTGATACGACGTGTCCCAGGTATTTTACTTCAGCTGCGAAAAGGGTATACTTGTCGGGACTAAGTTTCAAATTCGCCAGTCGCAATCGGGAGAAAACCTCTTCTAAGTTCCGCACATGCTCTTCGAACGTTTTCCCGATGACAATGATGTCATCTAGGTACACCAAGGAGGTTTTCCAGGTTAGACCACGTAGCACGTAATACATCAAGCGTTCAAAAGTGGCTGGAGCATTGCAAAGCCCAAACGGCATCACCACAAATTGCCACAATCCGGTCCCAACTGAAAATGCGGTCTTCTCTCGGTCCTTCTTGTCAATTTCTACGTGCCAGTAGCCACTCTTGAGATCGAGTGTAGAAAACCATTTTGCGTCGGCTAAAGTGTCCATGATGTCATCGATGCGTGGGAGCGGGTAACTATCTTTCTTAGTGACGTCGTTAAGCTGCCTATAGTCGACACAAAAGCGAGTGCTACCATCCTTTTTCTTTACTAGAACTACAGGCGCGGCCCATGGACTTACAGAAGGTTCAATAATGCCTTGTTTTTCCATGTCCGAGATCAGCGCGCTCACTTCTCCTTGTTTGGCTATAGGGAGATGTCTTGGTGCTTGTCGAATCGGCTTGGCTCCCTGTGTATCTATGACGTGAGTAACCAAACTCGTTCGGCCTTGGTCATCCGGGCTTGTTGAGAAGATGTCACTGTACTTGGTGACCAGATCAGAGGCTCGTTTGAATAGCTGCACCGCCAATTTTACTTGCTTCAATATTGCAGACGTGGATTCCCGGGCTTTGTCTGTGTCTTGCCTCCTTTTCCAATGATGGTTGTGAGTAGCTTCCAAAGAGGTGATGGTGGAAACAGGCTGGCAGCTTCCGATGACTTCTCCCGCTTTGATGCTCGTGGTTGAGTCTGTGGTGTTAAGGACTCTAACCGGCACATATCCGCTCCTTAAAGATCTTACAAGGCTTCGTCCTACAATCAAACTGCGCAATGCGGATGTCTTCGTTGGCTCTATCAGATAAGATCGGTGGTCTCCAGAATCACCATCAAGCTTGGCCCATACAATGCTTTCGGAAGAATTTGGTACATCAGTGTCAGTACATACCACTACATTCATCTTGGGGATTTGGAGGCTGGGATCCTCCATCAGTACTTCGACATTCTGCCATTTCAATACACGTTTGCCCAAGTCCAACGTGATTCCATGTGGTCGCAGAAAATCCATTCCGAGAATGCAGTCATCCATAATGTTCGCGACCAGAAAATTATGTCGGAACACAAGGTCTCCCAACTGTATCTGGAGGTTGACCTCTCCATGAACAGGTGCAGTTTCTCCCGTCGCTGTCCGTAGTGAGAAAATTCTGCCCTTGTGAAGTTGTTGCTGTCTAACTAGGTCTGGTCGGATGATCGATCGGGTTTCACCAGTGTCGATTGTTATGGTGCAGTGTTCTCCGTCAATTTGACTCGGAAGGCATAAGTCCGCTTCTCCGTGTGGTGATGGTGGTGCTGGGGACGTCGATCCTCCTAGCCGACCTCTGCCCCACGAAGTT
Organism: Odontomyia ornata; assembly: GCA_963969285.1. Lineage (NCBI taxonomy): Eukaryota > Metazoa > Arthropoda > Insecta > Diptera > Stratiomyidae > Odontomyia > Odontomyia ornata. Next base: position 226,513,222 of record OZ017740.1, on the reverse strand, counting down.
GGCTCTTACATGTTTCCCGACCCCTCTGTTTGAAGGGATTCCATTCTGGGCTCCTGACTCGGTCTGGATCTCCTCCTAGCTGCACACCCTGGACAAAAGCTCGGTTTTCTTCGCTTCTTGCAGTCTCTTTGCAAATGCCCCTTCTCTCCGCAATTTCAGCATCTAGGCGCACCATTTACATGCGGGTCTCGCTCAATTTCCACGCGTTCACACCTGCACTCGTCTGTCACTACCTCACGAACCCGGGCAGTGGTACGAGTCACATTTTTCGCTGCCTCAAAGCTCAGACTGTAAGCCAATGCGTCCTTAACCGTTTGCTTTTGAGCTAAACGCACGGCTTGTTGCAATTCCGGGTCCTTTAGTGCGCTGATGAATGCTTCTGTCGCTGCATCATCTCGATGTTCTGGGTCGTAGGCTGGGTAAGCCAAAAGTGCTAGTCGCTCAATGTCTTGGGCTAGTTGCTGCAAGGTTTCACCAGTCTTCTGCACCCGATGTCTTAGCTGTGACCGATAAATCTGCTTTAGATGATCGTCTCCATAACGCATGTCGAGCGTATTCATTAAAGCATTCGGGTTTGAGTGTAATTCAACGGGGATCGTCTGCAACAGCTCGGCAGCTGGGCCTCGTAGGGCAAGAATCAATGCAGTTGCTCGTTCCTGCTCATTCCAGTGATTTATGCGAGCGGCTGCTTCAAACTGGGTTTTGTAAATAGTCCAGACCGTTTGCCCGTCGAATATTGGGGCTTGCGCATTTCTAGATGAGCTTTGCGCTGCGGTTATAAGTGGGGCTGGTGAGGCGGTTACTACTGCCTTCGCTGCTTCCAAGTCCTTTTTCACTTTTTCCATCTCATGGTTGATTCTCTCCTCGAGCTGGCTGATCTTAAGGTTGATTCTCTCCTCGACCTGGTATACCTTTTCCTCGACGCATTTAATTTGGCTGTTGAGACTACTGAGCTCCGCTTTTATTTCGGTTGACTGTTTTTGCAAATCCGCCTTGATTTCAATCGCTTGTTGGTCCATTTTTGCTGATCGTTCATTTAGCTTCGCAGCTAAACTGGATGTCTGTTCATTTAGCTGCGCTGATTGTTCATTTAGCTTCGCAGTTAAATTGGATGACTGTTGTCGCTGCTCTTGCTGCATCAGCATTAACATTTGCATCAGCGCATTTTCTGGTTCCTTTGGTTTTTTTGTTTCTGCTTCACCACCTCCTGCGCCTTTTTCTGCATCTGAGGGGTCACCCGAATCCAGATACGCGCCTTCCGATTCAATTGCGTCTCACGCAAGCGTGCAATCAGTGTGGCCTTTGTACCTTGCGTAGCCAGGGTTCGCTGTTCCAACTCTTCCTTAAGCTCTGACATGGTCAATTCATTAATTTTTAAGTTTAAGCTTCGTGGCATTTTGAATCTTTCTTTAAATTTTCCTATTGTGCACTATAAAAATGTACAAATATTCACTTTCAAAATTTTTCTTTCGCACTTCTTGACACCACTGTCGCGTGTTTTGGTTCGCGGCCAATAATTTTAATGTTCCGGGGAAGTGAAAATTAAATTAAAAGAGTTTATTTAATTCGTTAAAAAATGCATAATCATTTTACTAACAATTTCACAACTTTAATTTACACTATTAAAATTAAAACTTCCACTTGTCCATAAATTCCTATCGCAATTGTCTTCTTAAAATCACTTCACTATTACTTGATCGCTTTTCAATTCACACTCCACACACTATCGCCGTGTTTTCTATCGCGGTTGAATGAATGATCCCCCCATATTCATTCAGCTCGCCTTCATATAGGGTCTGTAGTCATTCAATCCAGTTCTCGTACATTGGCGAATTAGCGGGAACATTCGAGCAGCGTGAATGAATGGAGCAGAGACTCACTTTCAGATATTGATGCTTGGTGGGTTCTAGTGGTTTCGAGTAAATTAATTTTGTTGTTGTTCTTAATGGTTGTGAAAACAATTGCGACAGTAGCTCGCAGAATTATTTGTACATATAACACTGCCCCCACCTCAGTTCTTTTCGCCCCGAAAAGATGTGTCGCCATTTGTAGTCAATTCTCCCTGGGTGTAATATGGAGCAAGACGGTCCAGATGCACGATTTTCATTTTGGCTCTCGGCTTACGATGTTCCTGTATTCGGTATACGACGTCGTTGATTCGCTTTGTAACTTGGTATGGTCCCCCCCAATTATGTTGCAACTTTGGAGACCTACCCTTTCGCCGTTGCGGGTTATAAAGCCACACCAAGTCATCTTGCTGGAAGCCAGTAGAATTATCCTTTAGATCATACCTGGTCTTCATGCGGTCAGTAGCCAATTCGAGGTGTTTTCGCACTGTCCGATGTATCTGGTTCAACCGTTGCCTTAGCTCACTTGCGTACTCCGAGATGGTTTGGGGTTTCTCAGGGGGTGTTCCGAACTTTATGTCAGCTGGCAGACGAATAGTCTTTCCAAAAATGACTTTGGCTGGGGCTTGGCCCGTCGATGCATGTTCGGCAGCTCTGTACGCCATCAAAAATAGTGGAATGTGTCGGTCCCAGTCCCTTTGGTTCTCGTCAACCATCTTGGCCAGGTGTTTATTGAGAGTGCCGTTGAAACGTTCGACCATTCCATCGGATTGGGGATGCAGTGGTGTTGTCCTCGTTTTCCGTATTTCCAGCAGCTCGCACATTTCGCTAAAAACTAGTGACTCAAAGTTTCGGCCTTGATCCGAATGTAGTTCGCCAGGTACGCCGTACCTACTGACCCAATTGAACAAAAGCTGTTCGGCTACAGTAGTTGCTTCCTGGTTGGGAATGGGGTAGACCTCGGGCCACTTGCTGAAATAATCGGCTACAACCAGCGTGTATCGATTTCCCCATTCGGATTCAGGAAAGGGTCCTGCGATGTCAACAGCAATCCTTTCGAATGGTACACCCACGTTGTAGGTTTGCATTTGTCCTCTCAGTCGTCGCTTTGGGCCTTTGACGGAAGGGCAAATTGTGCATCTGCGGCACCAGTCCTCTACGTCTTCTCGAGCATGGAGCCAGTAGAACCTTTCCCGCAATTTCGCTAAGGTCTTGTTAACGCCAAGGTGGCCTCCCGAGGATCCTTCGTGCATCTCCTTAAGCACGTCGTGGATTCGGCTTTTGGGGAGTATAGTTTGCATCCTATAGGAGCTGCCATCCACCGTTTCTCATTTCCGCTTGAGTATGCCACCCTCTACCTGAAGGGAGTTCCATTGTGCCCAATAGCTTTTCAGGGTTGCACCATGCATTGAAACGTCTTTCCACTCCGGTCGCCCAGTCGTCTCCTTCCATAAGAGCAATGGTCCGATGTCTTCATCGGCTAACTGGGCATTTCGAATCTCCTCCGGTGACCAACCTTCATCGAATTCGGTCGTTATCAATCGCAGATCAAAGGGCGGTTCCTTTTCCTCAATCCGTCGGCAATGCTTGCAGTTAGCTGGAAATGGACGGCGGGATAGGGCGTCAGCATTTCCATGAACTCCGCCCTTCCGATGAACAATTTCGTAGTCGTATGACTGCAATCTTTCGATCCATCTCGCAACTTGTCCCTCGGGGTTTTTGAAGTTGAGCAGCCATCTCAATGATGCATGGTCCGTTCGAAGAACACATTTCTGGTGGCTTGGTGGCCTCTATTATAGCCAATAGCTCCTTCCTGGTCACGCAGTAGTTCCTCTCACTTTTTGAAAGAACTCGACTGTAATACGAGAGGACTCTTTCTTCGCCATCGATCTGCTGGGAGAGTACAGCTCCAATACCGTCGTTGCTCGCATCGCTGTCAACTACAAACATTTTTCCGGTTTTCGGATATGCCAGTACGGGTGATCCACACAGCTTCTCCTTCAAGGTCTCAAAGGCTGTCTGGCATTGTTCATTCCAGACATACGGACGATTTTTCTCGGTTAGCTGATGGAGACACTTAGCTATTTTGGCAAAGTCTTTGACGAATCTTCGATAGTAGGTTGCCAGACCCAGAAAACTTCGTAGTTGGCGCTGGTTGTTTGGTGTTGGCCAGCTTTTTACGGCTTCAATTTTCTCAGGGTCTGTTTTGACCCCTTCTGCTGATACGACGTGTCCCAGGTATTTTACTTCAGCTGCGAAAAGGGTATACTTGTCGGGACTAAGTTTCAAATTCGCCAGTCGCAATCGGGAGAAAACCTCTTCTAAGTTCCGCACATGCTCTTCGAACGTTTTCCCGATGACAATGATGTCATCTAGGTACACCAAGGAGGTTTTCCAGGTTAGACCACGTAGCACGTAATACATCAAGCGTTCAAAAGCGGCTGGAGCATTGCAAAGCCCAAACGGCATCACCACAAATTGCCACAATCCGGTCCCAACTGAAAATGCGGTCTTCTCTCGGTCCTTCTTGTCAATTTCTACGTGCCAGTAGCCACTCTTGAGATCGAGTGTAGAAAACCATTTTGCGTCGGCTAAAGTGTCCATGATGTCATCGATGCGTGGGAGCGGGTAACTATCTTTCTTAGTGACGTCGTTAAGCTGCCTATAGTCGACACAAAAGCGAGTGCTACCATCCTTTTTCTTTACTAGAACTACAGGCGCGGCCCATGGACTTACAGAAGGTTCAATAATGCCTTGTTTTTCCATGTCCGAGATCAGCGCGCTCACTTCTCCTTGTTTGGCTATAGGGAGATGTCTTGGTGCTTGTCGAATCGGCTTGGCTCCCTGTGTATCTATGACGTGAGTAACCAAACTCGTTCGGCCTTGGTCATCCGGGCTTGTTGAGAAGATGTCACTGTACTTGGTGACCAGATCAGAGGCTCGTTTGAATAGCTGCACCGCCAATTTTACTTGCTTCAATATTGCAGACGTGGATTCCCGGGCTTTGTCTGTGTCTTGCCTCCTTTTCCAATGATGGTTGTGAGTAGCTTCCAAAGAGGTGATGGTGGAAACAGGCTGGCAGCTTCCGATGACTTCTCCCGCTTTGATGCTCGTGGTTGAGTCTGTGGTGTTAAGGACTCTAACCGGCACATATCCGCTCCTTAAAGATCTTACAAGGCTTCGTCCTACAATCAAACTGCGCAATGCGGATGTCTTCGTTGGCTCTATCAGATAAGATCGGTGGTCTCCAGAATCACCATCAAGCTTGGCCCATACAATGCTTTCGGAAGAATTTGGTACATCAGTGTCAGTACATACCACTACATTCATCTTGGGGATTTGGAGGCTGGGATCCTCCATCAGTACTTCGACATTCTGCCATTTCAATACACGTTTGCCCAAGTCCAACGTGATTCCATGTGGTCGCAGAAAATCCATTCCGAGAATGCAGTCATCCATAATGTTCGCGACCAGAAAATTATGTCGGAACACAAGGTCTCCCAACTGTATCTGGAGGTTGACCTCTCCATGAACAGGTGCAGTTTCTCCCGTCGCTGTCCGTAGTGAGAAAATTCTGCCCTTGTGAAGTTGTTGCTGTCTAACTAGGTCTGGTCGGATGATCGATCGGGTTTCACCAGTGTCGATTGTTATGGTGCAGTGTTCTCCGTCAATTTGACTCGGAAGGCATAAGTCCGCTTCTCCGTGTGGTGATGGTGGTGCTGGGGACGTCGATCCTCCTAGCCGACCTCTGCCCCACGAAGTTGGCTCTTACATGTTTCCCGACCCCTCTGTTTGAAGGGATTCCATTCTGGGCTCCTGACTCGGTCTGGATCTCCTCCTAGCTGCACACCCTGGACAAAAGCTCGGTTTTCTTCGCTTCTTGCAGTCTCTTTGCAAATGCCCCTTCTCTCCGCAATTTCAGCATCTAGGCGCACCATTTACATGCGGGTCTCGCTCAATTTCCACGCGTTCACACCTGCACTCGTCTGTCACTACCTCACGAACCCGGGCAGTGGTACGAGTCACATTTTTCGCTGCCTCAAAGCTCAGACTGTAAGCCAATGCGTCCTTAACCGTTTGCTTTTGAGCTAAACGCACGGCTTGTTGCAATTCCGGGTCCTTTAGTGCGCTGATGAATGCTTCTGTCGCTGCATCATCTCGATGTTCTGGGTCGTAGGCTGGGTAAGCCAAAAGTGCTAGTCGCTCAATGTCTTGGGCTAGTTGCTGCAAGGTTTCACCAGTCTTCTGCACCCGATGTCTTAGCTGTGACCGATAAATCTGCTTTAGATGATCGTCTCCATAACGCATGTCGAGCGCATTCATTAAAGCATTCGGGTTTGAGTGTAATTCAACGGGGATCGTCTGCAACAGCTCGGCAGCTGGGCCTCGTAGGGCAAGAATCAATGCAGTTGCTCGTTCCTGCTCATTCCAGTGATTTATGCGAGCGGCTGCTTCAAACTGGGTTTTGTAAATAGTCCAGACCGTTTGCCCGTCGAATATTGGGGCTTGCGCATTTCTAGATGAGCTTTGCGCTGCGGTTATAAGTGGGGCTGGTGAGGCGGTTACTACTGCCTTCGCTGCTTCCAAGTCCTTTTTCACTTTTTCCATCTCATGGTTGATTCTCTCCTCGAGCTGGCTGATCTTAAGGTTGATTCTCTCCTCGACCTGGTATACCTTTTCCTCGACGCATTTAATTTGGCTGTTGAGACTACTGAGCTCCGCTTTTATTTCGGTTGACTGTTTTTGCAAATCCGCCTTGATTTCAATCGCTTGTTGGTCCATTTTTGCTGATCGTTCATTTAGCTTCGCAGCTAAACTGGATGTCTGTTCATTTAGCTGCGCTGATTGTTCATTTAGCTTCGCAGTTAAATTGGATGACTGTTGTCGCTGCTCTTGCTGCATCAGCATTAACATTTGCATCAGCGCATTTTCTGGTTCCTTTGGTTTTTTTGTTTCTGATTCACCACCTCCTGCGCCTTTTTCTGCATCTGAGGGGTCACCCGAATCCAGATACGCGCCTTCCGATTCAATTGCGTCTCACGCAAGCGTGCAATCAGTGTGGCCTTTGTACCTTGCGTAGCCAGGGTTCGCTGTTCCAACTCTTCCTTAAGCTCTGACATGGTCAATTCATTAATTTTTAAGTTTAAGCTTCGTGGCATTTTGAATCTTTCTTTAAATTTTCCTATTGTGCACTATAAAAATGTACAAATATTCACTTTCAAAATTTTTCTTTCGCACTTCTTGACACCACTGTCGCGTGTTTTGGTTCGCGGCCAATAATTTTAATGTTCCGGGGAAGTGAAAATTAAATTAAAAGAGTTTATTTAATTCGTTAAAAAATGCATAATCATTTTACTAACAATTTCACAACTTTAATTTACACTATTAAAATTAAAACTTCCACTTGTCCATAAATTCCTATCGCAATTGTCTTCTTAAAATCACTTCACTATTACTTGATCGCTTTTCAATTCACACTCCACACACTATCGCCGTGTTTTCTATCGCGGTTGAATGAATGATCCCCCCATATTCATTCAGCTCGCCTTCATATAGGGTCTGTAGTCATTCAATCCAGTTCTCGTACATTGGCGAATTAGCGGGAACATTCGAGCAGCGTGAATGAATGGAGCAGAGACTCACTTTCAGATATTGATGCTTGGTGGGTTCTAGTGGTTTCGAGTAAATTAATTTTGTTGTTGTTCTTAATGGTTGTGAAAACAATTGCGACAGTAGCTCGCAGAATTATTTGTACATATAACACTGCCCCCACCTCAGTTCTTTTCGCCCCGAAAAGATGTGTCGCCATTTGTAGTCAATTCTCCCTGGGTGTAATATGGAGCAAGACGGTCCAGATGCACGATTTTCATTTTGGCTCTCGGCTTACGATGTTCCTGTATTCGGTATACGACGTCGTTGATTCGCTTTGTAACTTGGTATGGTCCCCCCCAATTATGTTGCAACTTTGGAGACCTACCCTTTCGCCGTTGCGGGTTATAAAGCCACACCAAGTCATCTTGCTGGAAGCCAGTAGAATTATCCTTTAGATCATACCTGGTCTTCATGCGGTCAGTAGCCAATTCGAGGTGTTTTCGCACTGTCCGATGTATCTGGTTCAACCGTTGCCTTAGCTCACTTGCGTACTCCGAGATGGTTTGGGGTTTCTCAGGGGGTGTTCCGAACTTTATGTCAGCTGGCAGACGAATAGTCTTTCCAAAAATGACTTTGGCTGGGGCTTGGCCCGTCGATGCATGTTCGGCAGCTCTGTACGCCATCAAAAATAGTGGAATGTGTCGGTCCCAGTCCCTTTGGTTCTCGTCAACCATCTTGGCCAGGTGTTTATTGAGAGTGCCGTTGAAACGTTCGACCATTCCATCGGATTGGGGATGCAGTGGTGTTGTCCTCGTTTTCCGTATTTCCAGCAGCTCGCACATTTCGCTAAAAACTAGTGACTCAAAGTTTCGGCCTTGATCCGAATGTAGTTCGCCAGGTACGCCGTACCTACTGACCCAATTGAACAAAAGCTGTTCGGCTACAGTAGTTGCTTCCTGGTTGGGAATGGGGTAGACCTCGGGCCACTTGCTGAAATAATCGGCTACAACCAGCGTGTATCGATTTCCCCATTCGGATTCAGGAAAGGGTCCTGCGATGTCAACAGCAATCCTTTCGAATGGTACACCCACGTTGTAGGTTTGCATTTGTCCTCTCAGTCGTCGCTTTGGGCCTTTGACGGAAGGGCAAATTGTGCATCTGCGGCACCAGTCCTCTACGTCTTCTCGAGCATGGAGCCAGTAGAACCTTTCCCGCAATTTCGCTAAGGTCTTGTTAACGCCAAGGTGGCCTCCCGAGGATCCTTCGTGCATCTCCTTAAGCACGTCGTGGATTCGGCTTTTGGGGAGTATAGTTTGCATCCTATAGGAGCTGCCATCCACCGTTTCTCATTTCCGCTTGAGTATGCCACCCTCTACCTGAAGGGAGTTCCATTGTGCCCAATAGCTTTTCAGGGTTGCACCATGCATTGAAACGTCTTTCCACTCCGGTCGCCCAGTCGTCTCCTTCCATAAGAGCAATGGTCCGATGTCTTCATCGGCTAACTGGGCATTTCGAATCTCCTTCGGTGACCAACCTTCATCGAATTCGGTCGTTATCAATCGCAGATCAAAGGGCGGTTCCTTTTCCTCAATCCGTCGGCAATGCTTGCAGTTAGCTGGAAATGGACGGCGGGATAGGGCGTCAGCATTTCCATGAACTCCGCCCTTCCGATGAACAATTTCGTAGTCGTATGACTGCAATCTTTCGATCCATCTCGCAACTTGTCCCTCGGGGTTTTTGAAGTTGAGCAGCCATCTCAATGATGCATGGTCCGTTCGAAGAACACATTTCTGGTGGCTTGGTGGCCTCTATTATAGCCAATAGCTCCTTCCTGGTCACGCAGTAGTTCCTCTCACTTTTTGAAAGAACTCGACTGTAATACGAGAGGACTCTTTCTTCGCCATCGATCTGCTGGGAGAGTACAGCTCCAATACCGTCGTTGCTCGCATCGCTGTCAACTACAAACATTTTTCCGGTTTTCGGATATGCCAGTACGGGTGATCCACACAGCTTCTCCTTCAAGGTCTCAAAGGCTGTCTGGCATTGTTCATTCCAGACATACGGACGATTTTTCTCGGTTAGCTGATGGAGACACTTAGCTATTTTGGCAAAGTCTTTGACGAATCTTCGATAGTAGGTTGCCAGACCCAGAAAACTTCGTAGTTGGCGCTGGTTGTTTGGTGTTGGCCAGCTTTTTACGGCTTCAATTTTCTCAGGGTCTGTTTTGACCCCTTCTGCTGATACGACGTGTCCCAGGTATTTTACTTCAGCTGCGAAAAGGGTATACTTGTCGGGACTAAGTTTCAAATTCGCCAGTCGCAATCGGGAGAAAACCTCTTCTAAGTTCCGCACATGCTCTTCGAACGTTTTCCCGATGACAATGATGTCATCTAGGTACACCAAGGAGGTTTTCCAGGTTAGACCACGTAGCACGTAATACATCAAGCGTTCAAAAGCGGCTGGAGCATTGCAAAGCCCAAACGGCATCACCACAAATTGCCACAATCCGGTCCCAACTGAAAATGCGGTCTTCTCTCGGTCCTTCTTGTCAATTTCTACGTGCCAGTAGCCACTCTTGAGATCGAGTGTAGAAAACCATTTTGCGTCGGCTAAAGTGTCCATGATGTCATCGATGCGTGGGAGCGGGTAACTATCTTTCTTAGTGACGTCGTTAAGCTGCCTATAGTCGACACAAAAGCGAGTGCTACCATCCTTTTTCTTTACTAGAACTACAGGCGCGGCCCATGGACTTACAGAAGGTTCAATAATGCCTTGTTTTTCCATGTCCGAGATCAGCGCGCTCACTTCTCCTTGTTTGGCTATAGGGAGATGTCTTGGTGCTTGTCGAATCGGCTTGGCTCCCTGTGTATCTATGACGTGAGTAACCAAACTCGTTCGGCCTTGGTCATCCGGGCTTGTTGAGAAGATGTCACTGTACTTGGTGACCAGATCAGAGGCTCGTTTGAATAGCTGCACCGCCAATTTTACTTGCTTCAATATTGCAGACGTGGATTCCCGGGCTTTGTCTGTGTCTTGCCTCCTTTTCCAATGATGGTTGTGAGTAGCTTCCAAAGAGGTGATGGTGGAAACAGGCTGGCAGCTTCCGATGACTTCTCCCGCTTTGATGCTCGTGGTTGAGTCTGTGGTGTTAAGGACTCTAACCGGCACATATCCGCTCCTTAAAGATCTTACAAGGCTTCGTCCTACAATCAAACTGCGCAATGCGGATGTCTTCGTTGGCTCTATCAGATAAGATCGGTGGTCTCCAGAATCACCATCAAGCTTGGCCCATACAATGCTTTCGGAAGAATTTGGTACATCAGTGTCAGTACATACCACTACATTCATCTTGGGGATTTGGAGGCTGGGATCCTCCATCAGTACTTCGACATTCTGCCATTTCAATACACGTTTGCCCAAGTCCAACGTGATTCCATGTGGTCGCAGAAAATCCATTCCGAGAATGCAGTCATCCATAATGTTCGCGACCAGAAAATTATGTCGGAACACAAGGTCTCCCAACTGTATCTGGAGGTTGACCTCTCCATGAACAGGTGCAGTTTCTCCCGTCGCTGTCCGTAGTGAGAAAATTCTGCCCTTGTGAAGTTGTTGCTGTCTAACTAGGTCTGGTCGGATGATCGATCGGGTTTCACCAGTGTCGATTGTTATGGTGCAGTGTTCTCCGTCAATTTGACTCGGAAGGCATAAGTCCGCTTCTCCGTGTGGTGATGGTGGTGCCGGGGACGTCGATCCTCCTAGCCGACCTCTGCCCCACGAAGTTGGCTCTTACATGTTTCCCGACCCCTCTGTTTGAAGGGATTCCATTCTGGGCTCCTGACTCGGTCTGGATCTCCTCCTAGCTGCACACCCTGGACAAAAGCTCGGTTTTCTTCGCTTCTTGCAGTCTCTTTGCAAATGCCCCTTCTCTCCGCAATTTCAGCATCTAGGCGCACCATTTACATGCGGGTCTCGCTCAATTTCCACGCGTTCACACCTGCACTCGTCTGTCACTACCTCACGAACCCGGGCAGTGGTACGAGTCACATTTTTCGCTGCCTCAAAGCTCAGACTGTAAGCCAATGCGTCCTTAACCGTTTGCTTTTGAGCTAAACGCACGGCTTGTTGCAATTCCGGGTCCTTTAGTGCGCTGATGAATGCTTCTGTCGCTGCATCATCTCGATGTTCTGGGTCGTAGGCTGGGTAAGCCAAAAGTGCTAGTCGCTCAATGTCTTGGGCTAGTTGCTGCAAGGTTTCACCAGTCTTCTGCACCCGATGTCTTAGCTGTGACCGATAAATCTGCTTTAGATGATCGTCTCCATAACGCATGTCGAGCGCATTCATTAAAGCATTCGGGTTTGAGTGTAATTCAACGGGGATCGTCTGCAACAGCTCGGCAGCTGGGCCTCGTAGTGCAAGAATCAATGCAGTTGCTCGTTCCTGCTCATTCCAGTGATTTATGCGGGCGGCTGCTTCAAACTGGGTTTTGTAAATAGTCCAGACCGTTTGCCCGTCGAATATTGGGGCTTGCGCATTTCTAGATGAGCTTTGCGCTGCGGTTATAAGTGGGGCTGGTGAGGCGGTTACTACTGCCTTCGCTGCTTCCAAGTCCTTTTTCACTTTTTCCATCTCATGGTTGATTCTCTCCTCGAGCTGGCTGATCTTAAGGTTGATTCTCTCCTCGACCTGGTATACCTTTTCCTCGACGCATTTAATTTGGCTGTTGAGACTACTGAGCTCCGCTTTTATTTCGGTTGACTGTTTTTGCAAATCCGCCTTGATTTCAATCGCTTGTTGGTCCATTTTTGCTGATCGTTCATTTAGCTTCGCAGCTAAACTGGATGTCTGTTCATTTAGCTGCGCTGATTGTTCATTTAGCTTCGCAGTTAAATTGGATGACTGTTGTCGCTACTCTTGCTGCATCAGCATTAACATTTGCATCAGCGCATTTTCTGGTTCCTTTGATTTTTTTGTTTCTGCTTCACCACCTCCTGCGCCTTTTTCTGCATCTGAGGGCTCACCCGAATCCAGATACGCGCCTTCCGATTCAATTGCGTCTCACGCAAGCGTGCAATCAGTGTGGCCTTTGTACCTTGCGTAGCCAGGGTTCGCTGTTCCAACTCTTCCTTAAGCTCTGACATGGTCAATTCATTAATTTTTAAGTTTAAGCTTCGTGGCATTTTAAATCTTTCTTTAAATTTTCCTATTGTGCACTATAAAAATGTACAAATATTCACTTTCAAAATTTTTCTTTCGCACTTCTTGACACCACTGTCGCGTGTTTTGGTTCGCGGCCAATAATTTTAATGTTCCGGGGAAGTGAAAATTAAATTAAAAGAGTTTATTTAATTCGTTAAAAAATGCATAATCATTTTACTAACAATTTCACAACTTTAATTTACACTATTAAAATTAAAACTTCCACTTGTCCATAAATTCCTATCGCAATTGTCTTCTTAAAATCACTTCACTATTACTTGATCGCTTTTCAATTCACACTCCACACACTATCGCCGTGTTTTCTATCGCGGTTGAATGAATGATCCCCCCATATTCATTCAGCTCGCCTTCATATAGGGTCTGTAGTCATTCAATCCAGTTCTCGTACATTGGCGAATTAGCGGGAACATTCGAGCAGCGTGAATGAATGGAGCAGAGACTCACTTTCAGATATTGATGCTTGGTGGGTTCTAGTGGTTTCGAGTAAATTAATTTTGTTGTTGTTCTTAATGGTTGTGAAAACAATTGCGACAGTAGCTCGCAGAATTATTTGTACATATAACACTGCCCCCACCTCAGTTCTTTTCGCCCCGAAAAGATGTGTCGCCATTTGTAGTCAATTCTCCCTGGGTGTAATATGGAGCAAGACGGTCCAGATGCACGATTTTCATTTTGGCTCTCGGCTTACGATGTTCCTGTATTCGGTATACGACGTCGTTGATTCGCTTTGTAACTTGGTATGGTCCCCCCCAATTATGTTGCAACTTTGGAGACCTACCCTTTCGCCGTTGCGGGTTATAAAGCCACACCAAGTCATCTTGCTGGAAGCCAGTAGAATTATCCTTTAGATCATACCTGGTCTTCATGCGGTCAGTAGCCAATTCGAGGTGTTTTCGCACTGTCCGATGTATCTGGTTCAACCGTTGCCTTAGCTCACTTGCGTACTCCGAGATGGTTTGGGGTTTCTCAGGGGGTGTTCCGAACTTTATGTCAGCTGGCAGACGAATAGTCTTTCCAAAAATGACTTTGGCTGGGGCTTGGCCCGTCGATGCATGTTCGGCAGCTCTGTACGCCATCAAAAATAGTGGAATGTGTCGGTCCCAGTCCCTTTGGTTCTCGTCAACCATCTTGGCCAGGTGTTTATTGAGAGTGCCGTTGAAACGTTCGACCATTCCATCGGATTGGGGATGCAGTGGTGTTGTCCTCGTTTTCCGTATTTCCAGCAGCTCGCACATTTCGCTAAAAACTAGTGACTCAAAGTTTCGGCCTTGATCCGAATGTAGTTCGCCAGGTACGCCGTACCTACTGACCCAATTGAACAAAAGCTGTTCGGCTACAGTAGTTGCTTCCTGGTTGGGAATGGGGTAGACCTCGGGCCACTTGCTGAAATAATCGGCTACAACCAGCGTGTATCGATTTCCCCATTCGGATTCAGGAAAGGGTCCTGCGATGTCAACAGCAATCCTTTCGAATGGTACACCCACGTTGTAGGTTTGCATTTGTCCTCTCAGTCGTCGCTTTGGGCCTTTGACGGAAGGGCAAATTGTGCATCTGCGGCACCAGTCCTCTACGTCTTCTCGAGCATGGAGCCAGTAGAACCTTTCCCGCAATTTCGCTAAGGTCTTGTTAACGCCAAGGTGGCCTCCCGAGGATCCTTCGTGCATCTCCTTAAGCACGTCGTGGATTCGGCTTTTGGGGAGTATAGTTTGCATCCTATAGGAGCTGCCATCCACCGTTTCTCATTTCCGCTTGAGTATGCCACCCTCTACCTGAAGGGAGTTCCATTGTGCCCAATAGCTTTTCAGGGTTGCACCATGCATTGAAACGTCTTTCCACTCCGGTCGCCCAGTCGTCTCCTTCCATAAGAGCAATGGTCCGATGTCTTCATCGGCTAACTGGGCATTTCGAATCTCCTCCGGTGACCAACCTTCATCGAATTCGGTCGTTATCAATCGCAGATCAAAGGGCGGTTCCTTTTCCTCAATCCGTCGGCAATGCTTGCAGTTAGCTGGAAATGGACGGCGGGATAGGGCGTCAGCATTTCCATGAACTCCGCCCTTCCGATGAACAATTTCGTAGTCGTATGACTGCAATCTTTCGATCCATCTCGCAACTTGTCCCTCGGGGTTTTTGAAGTTGAGCAGCCATCTCAATGATGCATGGTCCGTTCGAAGAACACATTTCTGGTGGCTTGGTGGCCTCTATTATAGCCAATAGCTCCTTCCTGGTCACGCAGTAGTTCCTCTCACTTTTTGAAAGAACTCGACTGTAATACGAGAGGACTCTTTCTTCGCCATCGATCTGCTGGGAGAGTACAGCTCCAATACCGTCGTTGCTCGCATCGCTGTCAACTACAAACATTTTTCCGGTTTTCGGATATGCCAGTACGGGTGATCCACACAGCTTCTCCTTCAAGGTCTCAAAGGCTGTCTGGCATTGTTCATTCCAGACATACGGACGATTTTTCTCGGTTAGCTGATGGAGACACTTAGCTATTTTGGCAAAGTCTTTGACGAATCTTCGATAGTAGGTTGCCAGACCCAGAAAACTTCGTAGTTGGCGCTGGTTGTTTGGTGTTGGCCAGCTTTTTACGGCTTCAATTTTCTCAGGGTCTGTTTTGACCCCTTCTGCTGATACGACGTGTCCCAGGTATTTTACTTCAGCTGCGAAAAGGGTATACTTGTCGGGACTAAGTTTCAAATTCGCCAGTCGCAATCGGGAGAAAACCTCTTCTAAGTTCCGCACATGCTCTTCGAACGTTTTCCCGATGACAATGATGTCATCTAGGTACACCAAGGAGGTTTTCCAGGTTAGACCACGTAGCACGTAATACATCAAGCGTTCAAAAGCGGCTGGAGCATTGCAAAGCCCAAACGGCATCACCACAAATTGCCACAATCCGGTCCCAACTGAAAATGCGGTCTTCTCTCGGTCCTTCTTGTCAATTTCTACGTGCCAGTAGCCACTCTTGAGATCGAGTGTAGAAAACCATTTTGCGTCGGCTAAAGTGTCCATGATGTCATCGATGCGTGGGAGCGGGTAACTATCTTTCTTAGTGACGTCGTTAAGCTGCCTATAGTCGACACAAAAGCGAGTGCTACCATCCTTTTTCTTTACTAGAACTACAGGCGCGGCCCATGGACTTACAGAAGGTTCAATAATGCCTTGTTTTTCCATGTCCGAGATCAGCGCGCTCACTTCTCCTTGTTTGGCTATAGGGAGATGTCTTGGTGCTTGTCGAATCGGCTTGGCTCCCTGTGTATCTATGACGTGAGTAACCAAACTCGTTCGGCCTTGGTCATCCGGGCTTGTTGAGAAGATGTCACTGTACTTGGTGACCAGATCAGAGGCTCGTTTGAATAGCTGCACCGCCAATTTTACTTGCTTCAATATTGCAGACGTGGATTCCCGGGCTTTGTCTGTGTCTTGCCTCCTTTTCCAATGATGGTTGTGAGTAGCTTCCAAAGAGGTGATGGTGGAAACAGGCTGGCAGCTTCCGATGACTTCTCCCGCTTTGATGCTCGTGGTTGAGTCTGTGGTGTTAAGGACTCTAACCGGCACATATCCGCTCCTTAAAGATCTTACAAGGCTTCGTCCTACAATCAAACTGCGCAATGCGGATGTCTTCGTTGGCTCTATCAGATAAGATCGGTGGTCTCCAGAATCACCATCAAGCTTGGCCCATACAATGCTTTCGGAAGAATTTGGTACATCAGTGTCAGTACATACCACTACATTCATCTTGGGGATTTGGAGGCTGGGATCCTCCATCAGTACTTCGACATTCTGCCATTTCAATACACGTTTGCCCAAGTCCAACGTGATTCCATGTGGTCGCAGAAAATCCATTCCGAGAATGCAGTCATCCATAATGTTCGCGACCAGAAAATTATGTCGGAACACAAGGTCTCCCAACTGTATCTGGAGGTTGACCTCTCCATGAACAGGTGCAGTTTCTCCCGTCGCTGTCCGTAGTGAGAAAATTCTGCCCTTGTGAAGTTGTTGCTGTCTAACTAGGTCTGGTCGGATGATCGATCGGGTTTCACCAGTGTCGATTGTTATGGTGCAGTGTTCTCCGTCAATTTGACTCGGAAGGCATAAGTCCGCTTCTCCGTGTGGTGATGGTGGTGCTGGGGACGTCGATCCTCCTAGCCGACCTCTGCCCCACGAAGTTGGCTCTTACATGTTTCCCGACCCCTCTGTTTGAAGGGATTCCATTCTGGGCTCCTGACTCGGTCTGGATCTCCTCCTAGCTGCACACCCTGGACAAAAGCTCGGTTTTCTTCGCTTCTTGCAGTCTCTTTGCAAATGCCCCTTCTCTCCGCAATTTCAGCATCTAGGCGCACCATTTACATGCGGGTCTCGCTCAATTTCCACGCGTTCACACCTGCACTCGTCTGTCACTACCTCACGAACCCGGGCAGTGGTACGAGTCACATTTTTCGCTGCCTCAAAGCTCAGACTGTAAGCCAATGCGTCCTTAACCGTTTGCTTTTGAGCTAAACGCACGGCTTGTTGCAATTCCGGGTCCTTTAGTGCGCTGATGAATGCTTCTGTCGCTGCATCATCTCGATGTTCTGGGTCGTAGGCTGGGTAAGCCAAAAGTGCTAGTCGCTCAATGTCTTGGGCTAGTTGCTGCAAGGTTTCACCAGTCTTCTGCACCCGATGTCTTAGCTGTGACCGATAAATCTGCTTTAGATGATCGTCTCCATAACGCATGTCGAGCGCATTCATTAAAGCATTCGGGTTTGAGTGTAATTCAACGGGGATCGTCTGCAACAGCTCGGCAGCTGGGCCTCGTAGTGCAAGAATCAATGCAGTTGCTCGTTCCTGCTCATTCCAGTGATTTATGCGGGCGGCTGCTTCAAACTGGGTTTTGTAAATAGTCCAGACCGTTTGCCCGTCGAATATTGGGGCTTGCGCATTTCTAGATGAGCTTTGCGCTGCGGTTATAAGTGGGGCTGGTGAGGCGGTTACTACTGCCTTCGCTGCTTCCAAGTCCTTTTTCACTTTTTCCATCTCATGGTTGATTCTCTCCTCGAGCTGGCTGATCTTAAGGTTGATTCTCTCCTCGACCTGGTATACCTTTTCCTCGACGCATTTAATTTGGCTGTTGAGACTACTGAGCTCCGCTTTTATTTCGGTTGACTGTTTTTGCAAATCCGCCTTGATTTCAATCGCTTGTTGGTCCATTTTTGCTGATCGTTCATTTAGCTTCGCAGCTAAACTGGATGTCTGTTCATTTAGCTGCGCTGATTGTTCATTTAGCTTCGCAGTTAAATTGGATGACTGTTGTCGCTACTCTTGCTGCATCAGCATTAACATTTGCATCAGCGCATTTTCTGGTTCCTTTGGTTTTTTTGTTTCTGCTTCACCACCTCCTGCGCCTTTTTCTGCATCTGAGGGCTCACCCGAATCCAGATACGCGCCTTCCGATTCAATTGCGTCTCACGCAAGCGTGCAATCAGTGTGGCCTTTGTACCTTGCGTAGCCAGGGTTCGCTGTTCCAACTCTTCCTTAAGCTCTGACATGGTCAATTCATTAATTTTTAAGTTTAAGCTTCGTGGCATTTTGAATCTTTCTTTAAATTTTCCTATTGTGCACTATAAAAATGTACAAATATTCACTTTCAAAATTTTTCTTTCGCACTTCTTGACACCACTGTCGCGTGTTTTGGTTCGCGGCCAATAATTTTAATGTTCCGGGGAAGTGAAAATTAAATTAAAAGAGTTTATTTAATTCGTTAAAAAATGCATAATCATTTTACTAACAATTTCACAACTTTAATTTACACTATTAAAATTAAAACTTCCACTTGTCCATAAATTCCTATCGCAATTGTCTTCTTAAAATCACTTCACTATTACTTGATCGCTTTTCAATTCACACTCCACACACTATCGCCGTCTTTTCTATCGCGGTTGAATGAATGATCCCCCCATATTCATTCAGCTCGCCTTCATATAGGGTCTGTAGTCATTCAATCCAGTTCTCGTACATTGGCGAATTAGCGGGAACATTCGAGCAGCGTGAATGAATGGAGCAGAGACTCACTTTCAGATATTGATGCTTGGTGGGTTCTAGTGGTTTCGAGTAAATTAATTTTGTTGTTGTTCTTAATGGTTGTGAAAACAATTGCGACAGTAGCTCGCAGAATTATTTGTACATATAACACTGCCCCCACCTCAGTTCTTTTCGCCCCGAAAAGATGTGTCGCCATTTGTAGTCAATTCTCCCTGGGTGTAATATGGAGCAAGACGGTCCAGATGCACGATTTTCATTTTGGCTCTCGGCTTACGATGTTCCTGTATTCGGTATACGACGTCGTTGATTCGCTTTGTAACTTGGTATGGTCCCCCCCAATTATGTTGCAACTTTGGAGACCTACCCTTTCGCCGTTGCGGGTTATAAAGCCACACCAAGTCATCTTGCTGGAAGCCAGTAGAATTATCCTTTAGATCATACCTGGTCTTCATGCGGTCAGTAGCCAATTCGAGGTGTTTTCGCACTGTCCGATGTATCTGGTTCAACCGTTGCCTTAGCTCACTTGCGTACTCCGAGATGGTTTGGGGTTTCTCAGGGGGTGTTCCGAACTTTATGTCAGCTGGCAGACGAATAGTCTTTCCAAAAATGACTTTGGCTGGGGCTTGGCCCGTCGATGCATGTTCGGCAGCTCTGTACGCCATCAAAAATAGTGGAATGTGTCGGTCCCAGTCCCTTTGGTTCTCGTCAACCATCTTGGCCAGGTGTTTATTGAGAGTGCCGTTGAAACGTTCGACCATTCCATCGGATTGGGGATGCAGTGGTGTTGTCCTCGTTTTCCGTATTTCCAGCAGCTCGCACATTTCGCTAAAAACTAGTGACTCAAAGTTTCGGCCTTGATCCGAATGTAGTTCGCCAGGTACGCCGTACCTACTGACCCAATTGAACAAAAGCTGTTCGGCTACAGTAGTTGCTTCCTGGTTGGGAATGGGGTAGACCTCGGGCCACTTGCTGAAATAATCGGCTACAACCAGCGTGTATCGATTTCCCCATTCGGATTCAGGAAAGGGTCCTGCGATGTCAACAGCAATCCTTTCAAATGGTACACCCACGTTGTAGGTTTGCATTTGTCCTCTCAGTCGTCGCTTTGGGCCTTTGACGGAAGGGCAAATTGTGCATCTGCGGCACCAGTCCTCTACGTCTTCTCGAGCATGGAGCCAGTAGAACCTTTCCCGCAATTTCGCTAAGGTCTTGTTAACGCCAAGGTGGCCTCCCGAGGATCCTTCGTGCATCTCCTTAAGCACGTCGTGGATTCGGCTTTTGGGGAGTATAGTTTGCATCCTATAGGAGCTGCCATCCACCGTTTCTCATTTCCGCTTGAGTATGCCACCCTCTACCTGAAGGGAGTTCCATTGTGCCCAATAGCTTTTCAGGGTTGCACCATGCATTGAAACGTCTTTCCACTCCGGTCGCCCAGTCGTCTCCTTCCATAAGAGCAATGGTCCGATGTCTTCATCGGCTAACTGGGCATTTCGAATCTCCTCCGGTGACCAACCTTCATCGAATTCGGTCGTTATCAATCGCAGATCAAAGGGCGGTTCCTTTTCCTCAATCCGTCGGCAATGCTTGCAGTTAGCTGGAAATGGACGGCGGGATAGGGCGTCAGCATTTCCATGAACTCCGCCCTTCCGATGAACAATTTCGTAGTCGTATGACTGCAATCTTTCGATCCATCTCGCAACTTGTCCCTCGGGGTTTTTGAAGTTGAGCAGCCATCTCAATGATGCATGGTCCGTTCGAAGAACACATTTCTGGTGGCTTGGTGGCCTCTATTATAGCCAATAGCTCCTTCCTGGTCACGCAGTAGTTCCTCTCACTTTTTGAAAGAACTCGACTGTAATACGAGAGGACTCTTTCTTCGCCATCGATCTGCTGGGAGAGGACAGCTCCAATACCGTCGTTGCTCGCATCGCTGTCAACTACAAACATTTTTCCGGTTTTCGGATATGCCAGTACGGGTGATCCACACAGCTTCTCCTTCAAGGTCTCAAAGGCTGTCTGGCATTGTTCATTCCAGACATACGGACGATTTTTCTCGGTTAGCTGATGGAGACACTTAGCTATTTTGGCAAAGTCTTTGACGAATCTTCGATAGTAGGTTGCCAGACCCAGAAAACTTCGTAGTTGGCGCTTGTTGTTTGGTGTTGGCCAGCTTTTTACGGCTTCAATTTTCTCAGGGTCTGTTTTGACCCCTTCTGCTGATACGACGTGTCCCAGGTATTTTACTTCAGCTGCGAAAAGGGTATACTTGTCGGGACTAAGTTTCAAATTCGCCAGTCGCAATCGGGAGAAAACCTCTTCTAAGTTCCGCACATGCTCTTCGAACGTTTTCCCGATGACAATGATGTCATCTAGGTACACCAAGGAGGTTTTCCAGGTTAGACCACGTAGCACGTAATACATCAAGCGTTCAAAAGTGGCTGGAGCATTGCAAAGCCCAAACGGCATCACCACAAATTGCCACAATCCGGTCCCAACTGAAAATGCGGTCTTCTCTCGGTCCTTCTTGTCAATTTCTACGTGCCAGTAGCCACTCTTGAGATCGAGTGTAGAAAACCATTTTGCGTCGGCTAAAGTGTCCATGATGTCATCGATGCGTGGGAGCGGGTAACTATCTTTCTTAGTGACGTCGTTAAGCTGCCTATAGTCGACACAAAAGCGAGTGCTACCATCCTTTTTCTTTACTAGAACTACAGGCGCGGCCCATGGACTTACAGAAGGTTCAATAATGCCTTGTTTTTCCATGTCCGAGATCAGCGCGCTCACTTCTCCTTGTTTGGCTATAGGGAGATGTCTTGGTGCTTGTCGAATCGGCTTGGCTCCCTGTGTATCTATGACGTGAGTAACCAAACTCGTTCGGCCTTGGTCATCCGGGCTTGTTGAGAAGATGTCACTGTACTTGGTGACCAGATCAGAGGCTCGTTTGAATAGCTGCACCGCCAATTTTACTTGCTTCAATATTGCAGACGTGGATTCCCGGGCTTTGTCTGTGTCTTGCCTCCTTTTCCAATGATGGTTGTGAGTAGCTTCCAAAGAGGTGATGGTGGAAACAGGCTGGCAGCTTCCGATGACTTCTCCCGCTTTGATGCTCGTGGTTGAGTCTGTGGTGTTAAGGACTCTAACCGGCACATATCCGCTCCTTAAAGATCTTACAAGGCTTCGTCCTACAATCAAACTGCGCAATGCGGATGTCTTCGTTGGCTCTATCAGATAAGATCGGTGGTCTCCAGAATCACCATCAAGCTTGGCCCATACAATGCTTTCGGAAGAATTTGGTACATCAGTGTCAGTACATACCACTACATTCATCTTGGGGATTTGGAGGCTGGGATCCTCCATCAGTACTTCGACATTCTGCCATTTCAATACACGTTTGCCCAAGTCCAACGTGATTCCATGTGGTCGCAGAAAATCCATTCCGAGAATGCAGTCATCCATAATGTTCGCGACCAGAAAATTATGTCGGAACACAAGGTCTCCCAACTGTATCTGGAGGTTGACCTCTCCATGAACAGGTGCAGTTTCTCCCGTCGCTGTCCGTAGTGAGAAAATTCTGCCCTTGTGAAGTTGTTGCTGTCTAACTAGGTCTGGTCGGATGATCGATCGGGTTTCACCAGTGTCGATTGTTATGGTGCAGTGTTCTCCGTCAATTTGACTCGGAAGGCATAAGTCCGCTTCTCCGTGTGGTGATGGTGGTGCTGGGGACGTCGATCCTCCTAGCCGACCTCTGCCCCACGAAGTTGGCTCTTACATGTTTCCCGACCCCTCTGTTTGAAGGGATTCCATTCTGGGCTCCTGACTCGGTCTGGATCTCCTCCTAGCTGCACACCCTGGACAAAAGCTCGGTTTTCTTCGCTTCTTGCAGTCTCTTTGCAAATGCCCCTTCTCTCCGCAATTTCAGCATCTAGGCGCACCATTTACATGCGGGTCTCGCTCAATTTCCACGCGTTCACACCTGCACTCGTCTGTCACTACCTCACGAACCCGGGCAGTGGTACGAGTCACATTTTTCGCTGCCTCAAAGCTCAGACTGTAAGCCAATGCGTCCTTAACCGTTTGCTTTTGAGCTAAACGCACGGCTTGTTGCAATTCCGGGTCCTTTAGTGCGCTGATGAATGCTTCTGTCGCTGCATCATCTCGATGTTCTGGGTCGTAGGCTGGGTAAGCCAAAAGTGCTAGTCGCTCAATGTCTTGGGCTAGTTGCTGCAAGGTTTCACCAGTCTTCTGCACCCGATGTCTTAGCTGTGACCGATAAATCTGCTTTAGATGATCGTCTCCATAACGCATGTCGAGCGCATTCATTAAAGCATTCGGGTTTGAGTGTAATTCAACGGGGATCGTCTGCAACAGCTCGGCAGCTGGGCCTCGTAGTGCAAGAATCAATGCAGTTGCTCGTTCCTGCTCATTCCAGTGATTTATGCGGGCGGCTGCTTCAAACTGGGTTTTGTAAATAGTCCAGACCGTTTGCCCGTCGAATATTGGGGCTTGCGCATTTCTAGATGAGCTTTGCGCTGCGGTTATAAGTGGGGCTGGTGAGGCGGTTACTACTGCCTTCGCTGCTTCCAAGTCCTTTTTCACTTTTTCCATCTCATGGTTGATTCTCTCCTCGAGCTGGCTGATCTTAAGGTTGATTCTCTCCTCGACCTGGTATACCTTTTCCTCGACGCATTTAATTTGGCTGTTGAGACTACTGAGCTCCGCTTTTATTTCGGTTGACTGTTTTTGCAAATCCGCCTTGATTTCAATCGCTTGTTGGTCCATTTTTGCTGATCGTTCATTTAGCTTCGCAGCTAAACTGGATGTCTGTTCATTTAGCTGCGCTGATTGTTCATTTAGCTTCGCAGTTAAATTGGATGACTGTTGTCGCTACTCTTGCTGCATCAGCATTAACATTTGCATCAGCGCATTTTCTGGTTCCTTTGATTTTTTTGTTTCTGCTTCACCACCTCCTGCGCCTTTTTCTGCATCTGAGGGCTCACCCGAATCCAGATACGCGCCTTCCGATTCAATTGCGTCTCACGCAAGCGTGCAATCAGTGTGGCCTTTGTACCTTGCGTAGCCAGGGTTCGCTGTTCCAACTCTTCCTTAAGCTCTGACATGGTCAATTCATTAATTTTTAAGTTTAAGCTTCGTGGCATTTTAAATCTTTCTTTAAATTTTCCTATTGTGCACTATAAAAATGTACAAATATTCACTTTCAAAATTTTTCTTTCGCACTTCTTGACACCACTGTCGCGTGTTTTGGTTCGCGGCCAATAATTTTAATGTTCCGGGGAAGTGAAAATTAAATTAAAAGAGTTTATTTAATTCGTTAAAAAATGCATAATCATTTTACTAACAATTTCACAACTTTAATTTACACTATTAAAATTAAAACTTCCACTTGTCCATAAATTCCTATCGCAATTGTCTTCTTAAAATCACTTCACTATTACTTGATCGCTTTTCAATTCACACTCCACACACTATCGCCGTGTTTTCTATCGCGGTTGAATGAATGATCCCCCCATATTCATTCAGCTCGCCTTCATATAGGGTCTGTAGTCATTCAATCCAGTTCTCGTACATTGGCGAATTAGCGGGAACATTCGAGCAGCGTGAATGAATGGAGCAGAGACTCACTTTCAGATATTGATGCTTGGTGGGTTCTAGTGGTTTCGAGTAAATTAATTTTGTTGTTGTTCTTAATGGTTGTGAAAACAATTGCGACAGTAGCTCGCAGAATTATTTGTACATATAACACTGCCCCCACCTCAGTTCTTTTCGCCCCGAAAAGATGTGTCGCCATTTGTAGTCAATTCTCCCTGGGTGTAATATGGAGCAAGACGGTCCAGATGCACGATTTTCATTTTGGCTCTCGGCTTACGATGTTCCTGTATTCGGTATACGACGTCGTTGATTCGCTTTGTAACTTGGTATGGTCCCCCCCAATTATGTTGCAACTTTGGAGACCTACCCTTTCGCCGTTGCGGGTTATAAAGCCACACCAAGTCATCTTGCTGGAAGCCAGTAGAATTATCCTTTAGATCATACCTGGTCTTCATGCGGTCAGTAGCCAATTCGAGGTGTTTTCGCACTGTCCGATGTATCTGGTTCAACCGTTGCCTTAGCTCACTTGCGTACTCCGAGATGGTTTGGGGTTTCTCAGGGGGTGTTCCGAACTTTATGTCAGCTGGCAGACGAATAGTCTTTCCAAAAATGACTTTGGCTGGGGCTTGGCCCGTCGATGCATGTTCGGCAGCTCTGTACGCCATCAAAAATAGTGGAATGTGTCGGTCCCAGTCCCTTTGGTTCTCGTCAACCATCTTGGCCAGGTGTTTATTGAGAGTGCCGTTGAAACGTTCGACCATTCCATCGGATTGGGGATGCAGTGGTGTTGTCCTCGTTTTCCGTATTTCCAGCAGCTCGCACATTTCGCTAAAAACTAGTGACTCAAAGTTTCGGCCTTGATCCGAATGTAGTTCGCCAGGTACGCCGTACCTACTGACCCAATTGAACAAAAGCTGTTCGGCTACAGTAGTTGCTTCCTGGTTGGGAATGGGGTAGACCTCGGGCCACTTGCTGAAATAATCGGCTACAACCAGCGTGTATCGATTTCCCCATTCGGATTCAGGAAAGGGTCCTGCGATGTCAACAGCAATCCTTTCGAATGGTACACCCACGTTGTAGGTTTGCATTTGTCCTCTCAGTCGTCGCTTTGGGCCTTTGACGGAAGGGCAAATTGTGCATCTGCGGCACCAGTCCTCTACGTCTTCTCGAGCATGGAGCCAGTAGAACCTTTCCCGCAATTTCGCTAAGGTCTTGTTAACGCCAAGGTGGCCTCCCGAGGATCCTTCGTGCATCTCCTTAAGCACGTCGTGGATTCGGCTTTTGGGGAGTATAGTTTGCATCCTATAGGAGCTGCCATCCACCGTTTCTCATTTCCGCTTGAGTATGCCACCCTCTACCTGAAGGGAGTTCCATTGTGCCCAATAGCTTTTCAGGGTTGCACCATGCATTGAAACGTCTTTCCACTCCGGTCGCCCAGTCGTCTCCTTCCATAAGAGCAATGGTCCGATGTCTTCATCGGCTAACTGGGCATTTCGAATCTCCTCCGGTGACCAACCTTCATCGAATTCGGTCGTTATCAATCGCAGATCAAAGGGCGGTTCCTTTTCCTCAATCCGTCGGCAATGCTTGCAGTTAGCTGGAAATGGACGGCGGGATAGGGCGTCAGCATTTCCATGAACTCCGCCCTTCCGATGAACAATTTCGTAGTCGTATGACTGCAATCTTTCGATCCATCTCGCAACTTGTCCCTCGGGGTTTTTGAAGTTGAGCAGCCATCTCAATGATGCATGGTCCGTTCGAAGAACACATTTCTGGTGGCTTGGTGGCCTCTATTATAGCCAATAGCTCCTTCCTGGTCACGCAGTAGTTCCTCTCACTTTTTGAAAGAACTCGACTGTAATACGAGAGGACTCTTTCTTCGCCATCGATCTGCTGGGAGAGGACAGCTCCAATACCGTCGTTGCTCGCATCGCTGTCAACTACAAACATTTTTCCGGTTTTCGGATATGCCAGTACGGGTGATCCACACAGCTTCTCCTTCAAGGTCTCAAAGGCTGTCTGGCATTGTTCATTCCAGACATACGGACGATTTTTCTCGGTTAGCTGATGGAGACACTTAGCTATTTTGGCAAAGTCTTTGACGAATCTTCGATAGTAGGTTGCCAGACCCAGAAAACTTCGTAGTTGGCGCTTGTTGTTTGGTGTTGGCCAGCTTTTTACGGCTTCAATTTTCTCAGGGTCTGTTTTGACCCCTTCTGCTGATACGACGTGTCCCAGGTATTTTACTTCAGCTGCGAAAAGGGTATACTTGTCGGGACTAAGTTTCAAATTCGCCAGTCGCAATCGGGAGAAAACCTCTTCTAAGTTCCGCACATGCTCTTCGAACGTTTTCCCGATGACAATGATGTCATCTAGGTACACCAAGGAGGTTTTCCAGGTTAGACCACGTAGCACGTAATACATCAAGCGTTCAAAAGTGGCTGGAGCATTGCAAAGCCCAAACGGCATCACCACAAATTGCCACAATCCGGTCCCAACTGAAAATGCGGTCTTCTCTCGGTCCTTCTTGTCAATTTCTACGTGCCAGTAGCCACTCTTGAGATCGAGTGTAGAAAACCATTTTGCGTCGGCTAAAGTGTCCATGATGTCATCGATGCGTGGGAGCGGGTAACTATCTTTCTTAGTGACGTCGTTAAGCTGCCTATAGTCGACACAAAAGCGAGTGCTACCATCCTTTTTCTTTACTAGAACTACAGGCGCGGCCCATGGACTTACAGAAGGTTCAATAATGCCTTGTTTTTCCATGTCCGAGATCAGCGCGCTCACTTCTCCTTGTTTGGCTATAGGGAGATGTCTTGGTGCTTGTCGAATCGGCTTGGCTCCCTGTGTATCTATGACGTGAGTAACCAAACTCGTTCGGCCTTGGTCATCCGGGCTTGTTGAGAAGATGTCACTGTACTTGGTGACCAGATCAGAGGCTCGTTTGAATAGCTGCACCGCCAATTTTACTTGCTTCAATATTGCAGACGTGGATTCCCGGGCTTTGTCTGTGTCTTGCCTCCTTTTCCAATGATGGTTGTGAGTAGCTTCCAAAGAGGTGATGGTGGAAACAGGCTGGCAGCTTCCGATGACTTCTCCCGCTTTGATGCTCGTGGTTGAGTCTGTGGTGTTAAGGACTCTAACCGGCACATATCCGCTCCTTAAAGATCTTACAAGGCTTCGTCCTACAATCAAACTGCGCAATGCGGATGTCTTCGTTGGCTCTATCAGATAAGATCGGTGGTCTCCAGAATCACCATCAAGCTTGGCCCATACAATGCTTTCGGAAGAATTTGGTACATCAGTGTCAGTACATACCACTACATTCATCTTGGGGATTTGGAGGCTGGGATCCTCCATCAGTACTTCGACATTCTGCCATTTCAATACACGTTTGCCCAAGTCCAACGTGATTCCATGTGGTCGCAGAAAATCCATTCCGAGAATGCAGTCATCCATAATGTTCGCGACCAGAAAATTATGTCGGAACACAAGGTCTCCCAACTGTATCTGGAGGTTGACCTCTCCATGAACAGGTGCAGTTTCTCCCGTCGCTGTCCGTAGTGAGAAAATTCTGCCCTTGTGAAGTTGTTGCTGTCTAACTAGGTCTGGTCGGATGATCGATCGGGTTTCACCAGTGTCGATTGTTATGGTGCAGTGTTCTCCGTCAATTTGACTCGGAAGGCATAAGTCCGCTTCTCCGTGTGGTGATGGTGGTGCTGGGGACGTCGATCCTCCTAGCCGACCTCTGCCCCACGAAGTTGGCTCTTACATGTTTCCCGACCCCTCTGTTTGAAGGGATTCCATTCTGGGCTCCTGACTCGGTCTGGATCTCCTCCTAGCTGCACACCCTGGACAAAAGCTCGGTTTTCTTCGCTTCTTGCAGTCTCTTTGCAAATGCCCCTTCTCTCCGCAATTTCAGCATCTAGGCGCACCATTTACATGCGGGTCTCGCTCAATTTCCACGCGTTCACACCTGCACTCGTCTGTCACTACCTCACGAACCCGGGCAGTGGTACGAGTCACATTTTTCGCTGCCTCAAAGCTCAGACTGTAAGCCAATGCGTCCTTAACCGTTTGCTTTTGAGCTAAACGCACGGCTTGTTGCAATTCCGGGTCCTTTAGTGCGCTGATGAATGCTTCTGTCGCTGCATCATCTCGATGTTCTGGGTCGTAGGCTGGGTAAGCCAAAAGTGCTAGTCGCTCAATGTCTTGGGCTAGTTGCTGCAAGGTTTCACCAGTCTTCTGCACCCGATGTCTTAGCTGTGACCGATAAATCTGCTTTAGATGATCGTCTCCATAACGCATGTCGAGCGCATTCATTAAAGCATTCGGGTTTGAGTGTAATTCAACGGGGATCGTCTGCAACAGCTCGGCAGCTGGGCCTCGTAGTGCAAGAATCAATGCAGTTGCTCGTTCCTGCTCATTCCAGTGATTTATGCGGGCGGCTGCTTCAAACTGGGTTTTGTAAATAGTCCAGACCGTTTGCCCGTCGAATATTGGGGCTTGCGCATTTCTAGATGAGCTTTGCGCTGCGGTTATAAGTGGGGCTGGTGAGGCGGTTACTACTGCCTTCGCTGCTTCCAAGTCCTTTTTCACTTTTTCCATCTCATGGTTGATTCTCTCCTCGAGCTGGCTGATCTTAAGGTTGATTCTCTCCTCGACCTGGTATACCTTTTCCTCGACGCATTTAATTTGGCTGTTGAGACTACTGAGCTCCGCTTTTATTTCGGTTGACTGTTTTTGCAAATCCGCCTTGATTTCAATCGCTTGTTGGTCCATTTTTGCTGATCGTTCATTTAGCTTCGCAGCTAAACTGGATGTCTGTTCATTTAGCTGCGCTGATTGTTCATTTAGCTTCGCAGTTAAATTGGATGACTGTTGTCGCTACTCTTGCTGCATCAGCATTAACATTTGCATCAGCGCATTTTCTGGTTCCTTTGATTTTTTTGTTTCTGCTTCACCACCTCCTGCGCCTTTTTCTGCATCTGAGGGCTCACCCGAATCCAGATACGCGCCTTCCGATTCAATTGCGTCTCACGCAAGCGTGCAATCAGTGTGGCCTTTGTACCTTGCGTAGCCAGGGTTCGCTGTTCCAACTCTTCCTTAAGCTCTGACATGGTCAATTCATTAATTTTTAAGTTTAAGCTTCGTGGCATTTTAAATCTTTCTTTAAATTTTCCTATTGTGCACTATAAAAATGTACAAATATTCACTTTCAAAATTTTTCTTTCGCACTTCTTGACACCACTGTCGCGTGTTTTGGTTCGCGGCCAATAATTTTAATGTTCCGGGGAAGTGAAAATTAAATTAAAAGAGTTTATTTAATTCGTTAAAAAATGCATAATCATTTTACTAACAATTTCACAACTTTAATTTACACTATTAAAATTAAAACTTCCACTTGTCCATAAATTCCTATCGCAATTGTCTTCTTAAAATCACTTCACTATTACTTGATCGCTTTTCAATTCACACTCCACACACTATCGCCGTGTTTTCTATCGCGGTTGAATGAATGATCCCCCCATATTCATTCAGCTCGCCTTCATATAGGGTCTGTAGTCATTCAATCCAGTTCTCGTACATTGGCGAATTAGCGGGAACATTCGAGCAGCGTGAATGAATGGAGCAGAGACTCACTTTCAGATATTGATGCTTGGTGGGTTCTAGTGGTTTCGAGTAAATTAATTTTGTTGTTGTTCTTAATGGTTGTGAAAACAATTGCGACAGTAGCTCGCAGAATTATTTGTACATATAACACTGCCCCCACCTCAGTTCTTTTCGCCCCGAAAAGATGTGTCGCCATTTGTAGTCAATTCTCCCTGGGTGTAATATGGAGCAAGACGGTCCAGATGCACGATTTTCATTTTGGCTCTCGGCTTACGATGTTCCTGTATTCGGTATACGACGTCGTTGATTCGCTTTGTAACTTGGTATGGTCCCCCCCAATTATGTTGCAACTTTGGAGACCTACCCTTTCGCCGTTGCGGGTTATAAAGCCACACCAAGTCATCTTGCTGGAAGCCAGTAGAATTATCCTTTAGATCATACCTGGTCTTCATGCGGTCAGTAGCCAATTCGAGGTGTTTTCGCACTGTCCGATGTATCTGGTTCAACCGTTGCCTTAGCTCACTTGCGTACTCCGAGATGGTTTGGGGTTTCTCAGGGGGTGTTCCGAACTTTATGTCAGCTGGCAGACGAATAGTCTTTCCAAAAATGACTTTGGCTGGGGCTTGGCCCGTCGATGCATGTTCGGCAGCTCTGTACGCCATCAAAAATAGTGGAATGTGTCGGTCCCAGTCCCTTTGGTTCTCGTCAACCATCTTGGCCAGGTGTTTATTGAGAGTGCCGTTGAAACGTTCGACCATTCCATCGGATTGGGGATGCAGTGGTGTTGTCCTCGTTTTCCGTATTTCCAGCAGCTCGCACATTTCGCTAAAAACTAGTGACTCAAAGTTTCGGCCTTGATCCGAATGTAGTTCGCCAGGTACGCCGTACCTACTGACCCAATTGAACAAAAGCTGTTCGGCTACAGTAGTTGCTTCCTGGTTGGGAATGGGGTAGACCTCGGGCCTCTTGCTGAAATAATCGGCTACAACCAGCGTGTATCGATTTCCCCATTCGGATTCAGGAAAGGGTCCTGCGATGTCAACAGCAATCCTTTCGAATGGTACACCCACGTTGTAGGTTTGCATTTGTCCTCTCAGTCGTCGCTTTGGGCCTTTGACGGAAGGGCAAATTGTGCATCTGCGGCACCAGTCCTCTACGTCTTCTCGAGCATGGAGCCAGTAGAACCTTTCCCGCAATTTCGCTAAGGTCTTGTTAACGCCAAGGTGGCCTCCCGAGGATCCTTCGTGCATCTCCTTAAGCACGTCGTGGATTCGGCTTTTGGGGAGTATAGTTTGCATCCTATAGGAGCTGCCATCCACCGTTTCTCATTTCCGCTTGAGTATGCCACCCTCTACCTGAAGGGAGTTCCATTGTGCCCAATAGCTTTTCAGGGTTGCACCATGCATTGAAACGTCTTTCCACTCCGGTCGCCCAGTCGTCTCCTTCCATAAGAGCAATGGTCCGATGTCTTCATCGGCTAACTGGGCATTTCGAAACTCCTCCGGTGACCAACCTTCATCGAATTCGGTCGTTATCAATCGCAGATCAAAGGGCGGTTCCTTTTCCTCAATCCGTCGGCAATGCTTGCAGTTAGCTGGAAATGGACGGCGGGATAGGGCGTCAGCATTTCCATGAACTCCGCCCTTCCGATGAACAATTTCGTAGTCGTATGACTGCAATCTTTCGATCCATCTCGCAACTTGTCCCTCGGGGTTTTTGAAGTTGAGCAGCCATCTCAATGATGCATGGTCCGTTCGAAGAACACATTTCTGGTGGCTTGGTGGCCTCTATTATAGCCAATAGCTCCTTCCTGGTCACGCAGTAGTTCCTCTCACTTTTTGAAAGAACTCGACTGTAATACGAGAGGACTCTTTCTTCGCCATCGATCTGCTGGGAGAGTACAGCTCCAATACCGTCGTTGCTCGCATCGCTGTCAACTACAAACATTTTTCCGGTTTTCGGATATGCCAGTACGGGTGATCCACACAGCTTCTCCTTCAAGGTCTCAAAGGCTGTCTGGCATTGTTCATTCCAGACATACGGACGATTTTTCTCGGTTAGCTGATGGAGACACTTAGCTATTTTGGCAAAGTCTTTGACGAATCTTCGATAGTAGGTTGCCAGACCCAGAAAACTTCGTAGTTGGCGCTGGTTGTTTGGTGTTGGCCAGCTTTTTACGGCTTCAATTTTCTCAGGGTCTGTTTTGACCCCTTCTGCTGATACGACGTGTCCCAGGTATTTTACTTCAGCTGCGAAAAGGGTATACTTGTCGGGACTAAGTTTCAAATTCGCCAGTCGCAATCGGGAGAAAACCTCTTCTAAGTTCCGCACATGCTCTTCGAACGTTTTCCCGATGACAATGATGTCATCTAGGTACACCAAGGAGGTTTTCCAGGTTAGACCACGTAGCACGTAATACATCAAGCGTTCAAAAGTGGCTGGAGCATTGCAAAGCCCAAACGGCATCACCACAAATTGCCACAATCCGGTCCCAACTGAAAATGCGGTCTTCTCTCGGTCCTTCTTGTCAATTTCTACGTGCCAGTAGCCACTCTTGAGATCGAGTGTAGAAAACCATTTTGCGTCGGCTAAAGTGTCCATGATGTCATCGATGCGTGGGAGCGGGTAACTATCTTTCTTAGTGACGTCGTTAAGCTGCCTATAGTCGACACAAAAGCGAGTGCTACCATCCTTTTTCTTTACTAGAACTACAGGCGCGGCCCATGGACTTACAGAAGGTTCAATAATGCCTTGTTTTTCCATGTCCGAGATCAGCGCGCTCACTTCTCCTTGTTTGGCTATAGGGAGATGTCTTGGTGCTTGTCGAATCGGCTTGGCTCCCTGTGTATCTATGACGTGAGTAACCAAACTCGTTCGGCCTTGGTCATCCGGGCTTGTTGAGAAGATGTCACTGTACTTGGTGACCAGATCAGAGGCTCGTTTGAATAGCTGCACCGCCAATTTTACTTGCTTCAATATTGCAGACGTGGATTCCCGGGCTTTGTCTGTGTCTTGCCTCCTTTTCCAATGATGGTTGTGAGTAGCTTCCAAAGAGGTGATGGTGGAAACAGGCTGGCAGCTTCCGATGACTTCTCCCGCTTTGATGCTCGTGGTTGAGTCTGTGGTGTTAAGGACTCTAACCGGCACATATCCGCTCCTTAAAGATCTTACAAGGCTTCGTCCTACAATCAAACTGCGCAATGCGGATGTCTTCGTTGGCTCTATCAGATAAGATCGGTGGTCTCCAGAATCACCATCAAGCTTGGCCCATACAATGCTTTCGGAAGAATTTGGTACATCAGTGTCAGTACATACCACTACATTCATCTTGGGGATTTGGAGGCTGGGATCCTCCATCAGTACTTCGACATTCTGCCATTTCAATACACGTTTGCCCAAGTCCAACGTGATTCCATGTGGTCGCAGAAAATCCATTCCGAGAATGCAGTCATCCATAATGTTCGCGACCAGAAAATTATGTCGGAACACAAGGTCTCCCAACTGTATCTGGAGGTTGACCTCTCCATGAACAGGTGCAGTTTCTCCCGTCGCTGTCCGTAGTGAGAAAATTCTGCCCTTGTGAAGTTGTTGCTGTCTAACTAGGTCTGGTCGGATGATCGATCGGGTTTCACCAGTGTCGATTGTTATGGTGCAGTGTTCTCCGTCAATTTGACTCGGAAGGCATAAGTCCGCTTCTCCGTGTGGTGATGGTGGTGCTGGGGACGTCGATCCTCCTAGCCGACCTCTGCCCCACGAAGTTGGCTCTTACATGTTTCCCGACCCCTCTGTTTGAAGGGATTCCATTCTGGGCTCCTGACTCGGTCTGGATCTCCTCCTAGCTGCACACCCTGGACAAAAGCTCGGTTTTCTTCGCTTCTTGCAGTCTCTTTGCAAATGCCCCTTCTCTCCGCAATTTCAGCATCTAGGCGCACCATTTACATGCGGGTCTCGCTCAATTTCCACGCGTTCACACCTGCACTCGTCTGTCACTACCTCACGAACCCGGGCAGTGGTACGAGTCACATTTTTCGCTGCCTCAAAGCTCAGACTGTAAGCCAATGCGTCCTTAACCGTTTGCTTTTGAGCTAAACGCACGGCTTGTTGCAATTCCGGGTCCTTTAGTGCGCTGATGAATGCTTCTGTCGCTGCATCATCTCGATGTTCTGGGTCGTAGGCTGGGTAAGCCAAAAGTGCTAGTCGCTCAATGTCTTGGGCTAGTTGCTGCAAGGTTTCACCAGTCTTCTGCACCCGATGTCTTAGCTGTGACCGATAAATCTGCTTTAGATGATCGTCTCCATAACGCATGTCGAGCGCATTCATTAAAGCATTCGGGTTTGAGTGTAATTCAACGGGGATCGTCTGCAACAGCTCGGCAGCTGGGCCTCGTAGTGCAAGAATCAATGCAGTTGCTCGTTCCTGCTCATTCCAGTGATTTATGCGGGCGGCTGCTTCAAACTGGGTTTTGTAAATAGTCCAGACCGTTTGCCCGTCGAATATTGGGGCTTGCGCATTTCTAGATGAGCTTTGCGCTGCGGTTATAAGTGGGGCTGGTGAGGCGGTTACTACTGCCTTCGCTGCTTCCAAGTCCTTTTTCACTTTTTCCATCTCATGGTTGATTCTCTCCTCGAGCTGGCTGATCTTAAGGTTGATTCTCTCCTCGACCTGGTATACCTTTTCCTCGACGCATTTAATTTGGCTGTTGAGACTACTGAGCTCCGCTTTTATTTCGGTTGACTGTTTTTGCAAATCCGCCTTGATTTCAATCGCTTGTTGGTCCATTTTTGCTGATCGTTCATTTAGCTTCGCAGCTAAACTGGATGTCTGTTCATTTAGCTGCGCTGATTGTTCATTTAGCTTCGCAGTTAAATTGGATGACTGTTGTCGCTACTCTTGCTGCATCAGCATTAACATTTGCATCAGCGCATTTTCCGGTTCCTTTGGTTTTTTTGTTTCTGCTTCACCACCTCCTGCGCCTTTTTCTGCATCTGAGGGCTCACCCGAATCCAGATACGCGCCTTCCGATTCAATTGCGTCTCACGCAAGCGTGCAATCAGTGTGGCCTTTGTACCTTGCGTAGCCAGGGTTCGCTGTTCCAACTCTTCCTTAAGCTCTGACATGGTCAATTCATTAATTTTTAAGTTTAAGCTTCGTGGCATTTTGAATCTTTCTTTAAATTTTCCTATTGTGCACTATAAAAATGTACAAATATTCACTTTCAAAATTTTTCTTTCGCACTTCTTGACACCACTGTCGCGTGTTTTGGTTCGCGGCCAATAATTTTAATGTTCCGGGGAAGTGAAAATTAAATTAAAAGAGTTTATTTAATTCGTTAAAAAATGCATAATCATTTTACTAACAATTTCACAACTTTAATTTACACTATTAAAATTAAAACTTCCACTTGTCCATAAATTCCTATCGCAATTGTCTTCTTAAAATCACTTCACTATTACTTGATCGCTTTTCAATTCACACTCCACACACTATCGCCGTGTTTTCTATCGCGGTTGAATGAATGATCCCCCCATATTCATTCAGCTCGCCTTCATATAGGGTCTGTAGTCATTCAATCCAGTTCTCGTACATTGGCGAATTAGCGGGAACATTCGAGCAGCGTGAATGAATGGAGCAGAGACTCACTTTCAGATATTGATGCTTGGTGGGTTCTAGTGGTTTCGAGTAAATTAATTTTGTTGTTGTTCTTAATGGTTGTGAAAACAATTGCGACAGTAGCTCGCAGAATTATTTGTACATATAACACTGCCCCCACCTCAGTTCTTTTCGCCCCGAAAAGATGTGTCGCCATTTGTAGTCAATTCTCCCTGGGTGTAATATGGAGCAAGACGGTCCAGATGCACGATTTTCATTTTGGCTCTCGGCTTACGATGTTCCTGTATTCGGTATACGACGTCGTTGATTCGCTTTGTAACTTGGTATGGTCCCCCCCAATTATGTTGCAACTTTGGAGACCTACCCTTTCGCCGTTGCGGGTTATAAAGCCACACCAAGTCATCTTGCTGGAAGCCAGTAGAATTATCCTTTAGATCATACCTGGTCTTCATGCGGTCAGTAGCCAATTCGAGGTGTTTTCGCACTGTCCGATGTATCTGGTTCAACCGTTGCCTTAGCTCACTTGCGTACTCCGAGATGGTTTGGGGTTTCTCAGGGGGTGTTCCGAACTTTATGTCAGCTGGCAGACGAATAGTCTTTCCAAAAATGACTTTGGCTGGGGCTTGGCCCGTCGATGCATGTTCGGCAGCTCTGTACGCCATCAAAAATAGTGGAATGTGTCGGTCCCAGTCCCTTTGGTTCTCGTCAACCATCTTGGCCAGGTGTTTATTGAGAGTGCCGTTGAAACGTTCGACCATTCCATCGGATTGGGGATGCAGTGGTGTTGTCCTCGTTTTCCGTATTTCCAGCAGCTCGCACATTTCGCTAAAAACTAGTGACTCAAAGTTTCGGCCTTGATCCGAATGTAGTTCGCCAGGTACGCCGTACCTACTGACCCAATTGAACAAAAGCTGTTCGGCTACAGTAGTTGCTTCCTGGTTGGGAATGGGGTAGACCTCGGGCCACTTGCTGAAATAATCGGCTACAACCAGCGTGTATCGATTTCCCCATTCGGATTCAGGAAAGGGTCCTGCGATGTCAACAGCAATCCTTTCGAATGGTACACCCACGTTGTAGGTTTGCATTTGTCCTCTCAGTCGTCGCTTTGGGCCTTTGACGGAAGGGCAAATTGTGCATCTGCGGCACCAGTCCTCTACGTCTTCTCGAGCATGGAGCCAGTAGAACCTTTCCCGCAATTTCGCTAAGGTCTTGTTAACGCCAAGGTGGCCTCCCGAGGATCCTTCGTGCATCTCCTTAAGCACGTCGTGGATTCGGCTTTTGGGGAGTATAGTTTGCATCCTATAGGAGCTGCCATCCACCGTTTCTCATTTCCGCTTGAGTATGCCACCCTCTACCTGAAGGGAGTTCCATTGTGCCCAATAGCTTTTCAGGGTTGCACCATGCATTGAAACGTCTTTCCACTCCGGTCGCCCAGTCGTCTCCTTCCATAAGAGCAATGGTCCGATGTCTTCATCGGCTAACTGGGCATTTCGAATCTCCTCCGGTGACCAACCTTCATCGAATTCGGTCGTTATCAATCGCAGATCAAAGGGCGGTTCCTTTTCCTCAATCCGTCGGCAATGCTTGCAGTTAGCTGGAAATGGACGGCGGGATAGGGCGTCAGCATTTCCATGAACTCCGCCCTTCCGATGAACAATTTCGTAGTCGTATGACTGCAATCTTTCGATCCATCTCGCAACTTGTCCCTCGGGGTTTTTGAAGTTGAGCAGCCATCTCAATGATGCATGGTCCGTTCGAAGAACACATTTCTGGTGGCTTGGTGGCCTCTATTATAGCCAATAGCTCCTTCCTGGTCACGCAGTAGTTCCTCTCACTTTTTGAAAGAACTCGACTGTAATACGAGAGGACTCTTTCTTCGCCATCGATCTGCTGGGAGAGTACAGCTCCAATACCGTCGTTGCTCGCATCGCTGTCAACTACAAACATTTTTCCGGTTTTCGGATATGCCAGTACGGGTGATCCACACAGCTTCTCCTTCAAGGTCTCAAAGGCTGTCTGGCATTGTTCATTCCAGACATACGGACGATTTTTCTCGGTTAGCTGATGGAGACACTTAGCTATTTTGGCAAAGTCTTTGACGAATCTTCGATAGTAGGTTGCCAGACCCAGAAAACTTCGTAGTTGGCGCTGGTTGTTTGGTGTTGGCCAGCTTTTTACGGCTTCAATTTTCTCAGGGTCTGTTTTGACCCCTTCTGCTGATACGACGTGTCCCAGGTATTTTACTTCAGCTGCGAAAAGGGTATACTTGTCGGGACTAAGTTTCAAATTCGCCAGTCGCAATCGGGAGAAAACCTCTTCTAAGTTCCGCACATGCTCTTCGAACGTTTTCCCGATGACAATGATGTCATCTAGTACACCAAGGAGGTTTTCCAGGTTAGACCACGTAGCACGTAATACATCAAGCGTTCAAAAGTGGCTGGAGCATTGCAAAGCCCAAACGGCATCACCACAAATTGCCACAATCCGGTCCCAACTGAAAATGCGGTCTTCTCTCGGTCCTTCTTGTCAATTTCTACGTGCCAGTAGCCACTCTTGAGATCGAGTGTAGAAAACCATTTTGCGTCGGCTAAAGTGTCCATGATGTCATCGATGCGTGGGAGCGGGTAACTATCTTTCTTAGTGACGTCGTTAAGCTGCCTATAGTCGACACAAAAGCGAGTGCTACCATCCTTTTTCTTTACTAGAACTACAGGCGCGGCCCATGGACTTACAGAAGGTTCAATAATGCCTTGTTTTTCCATGTCCGAGATCAGCGCGCTCACTTCTCCTTGTTTGGCTATAGGGAGATGTCTTGGTGCTTGTCGAATCGGCTTGGCTCCCTGTGTATCTATGACGTGAGTAACCAAACTCGTTCGGCCTTGGTCATCCGGGCTTGTTGAGAAGATGTCACTGTACTTGGTGACCAGATCAGAGGCTCGTTTGAATAGCTGCACCGCCAATTTTACTTGCTTCAATATTGCAGACGTGGATTCCCGGGCTTTGTCTGTGTCTTGCCTCCTTTTCCAATGATGGTTGTGAGTAGCTTCCAAAGAGGTGATGGTGGAAACAGGCTGGCAGCTTCCGATGACTTCTCCCGCTTTGATGCTCGTGGTTGAGTCTGTGGTGTTAAGGACTCTAACCGGCACATATCCGCTCCTTAAAGATCTTACAAGGCTTCGTCCTACAATCAAACTGCGCAATGCGGATGTCTTCGTTGGCTCTATCAGATAAGATCGGTGGTCTCCAGAATCACCATCAAGCTTGGCCCATACAATGCTTTCGGAAGAATTTGGTACATCAGTGTCAGTACATACCACTACATTCATCTTGGGGATTTGGAGGCTGGGATCCTCCATCAGTACTTCGACATTCTGCCATTTCAATACACGTTTGCCCAAGTCCAACGTGATTCCATGTGGTCGCAGAAAATCCATTCCGAGAATGCAGTCATCCATAATGTTCGCGACCAGAAAATTATGTCGGAACACAAGGTCTCCCAACTGTATCTGGAGGTTGACCTCTCCATGAACAGGTGCAGTTTCTCCCGTCGCTGTCCGTAGTGAGAAAATTCTGCCCTTGTGAAGTTGTTGCTGTCTAACTAGGTCTGGTCGGATGATCGATCGGGTTTCACCAGTGTCGATTGTTATGGTGCAGTGTTCTCCGTCAATTTGACTCGGAAGGCATAAGTCCGCTTCTCCGTGTGGTGATGGTGGTGCTGGGGACGTCGATCCTCCTAGCCGACCTCTGCCCCACGAAGTTGGCTCTTACATGTTTCCCGACCCCTCTGTTTGAAGGGATTCCATTCTGGGCTCCTGACTCGGTCTGGATCTCCTCCTAGCTGCACACCCTGGACAAAAGCTCGGTTTTCTTCGCTTCTTGCAGTCTCTTTGCAAATGCCCCTTCTCTCCGCAATTTCAGCATCTAGGCGCACCATTTACATGCGGGTCTCGCTCAATTTCCACGCGTTCACACCTGCACTCGTCTGTCACTACCTCACGAACCCGGGCAGTGGTACGAGTCACATTTTTCGCTGCCTCAAAGCTCAGACTGTAAGCCAATGCGTCCTTAACCGTTTGCTTTTGAGCTAAACGCACGGCTTGTTGCAATTCCGGGTCCTTTAGTGCGCTGATGAATGCTTCTGTCGCTGCATCATCTCGATGTTCTGGGTCGTAGGCTGGGTAAGCCAAAAGTGCTAGTCGCTCAATGTCTTGGGCTAGTTGCTGCAAGGTTTCACCAGTCTTCTGCACCCGATGTCTTAGCTGTGACCGATAAATCTGCTTTAGATGATCGTCTCCATAACGCATGTCGAGCGCATTCATTAAAGCATTCGGGTTTGAGTGTAATTCAACGGGGATCGTCTGCAACAGCTCGGCAGCTGGGCCTCGTAGTGCAAGAATCAATGCAGTTGCTCGTTCCTGCTCATTCCAGTGATTTATGCGGGCGGCTGCTTCAAACTGGGTTTTGTAAATAGTCCAGACCGTTTGCCCGTCGAATATTGGGGCTTGCGCATTTCTAGATGAGCTTTGCGCTGCGGTTATAAGTGGGGCTGGTGAGGCGGTTACTACTGCCTTCGCTGCTTCCAAGTCCTTTTTCACTTTTTCCATCTCATGGTTGATTCTCTCCTCGAGCTGGCTGATCTTAAGGTTGATTCTCTCCTCGACCTGGTATACCTTTTCCTCGACGCATTTAATTTGGCTGTTGAGACTACTGAGCTCCGCTTTTATTTCGGTTGACTGTTTTTGCAAATCCGCCTTGATTTCAATCGCTTGTTGGTCCATTTTTGCTGATCGTTCATTTAGCTTCGCAGCTAAACTGGATGTCTGTTCATTTAGCTGCGCTGATTGTTCATTTAGCTTCGCAGTTAAATTGGATGACTGTTGTCGCTACTCTTGCTGCATCAGCATTAACATTTGCATCAGCGCATTTTCTGGTTCTTTTGATTTTTTTGTTTCTGCTTCACCACCTCCTGCGCCTTTTTCTGCATCTGAGGGCTCACCCGAATCCAGATACGCGCCTTCCGATTCAATTGCGTCTCACGCAAGCGTGCAATCAGTGTGGCCTTTGTACCTTGCGTAGCCAGGGTTCGCTGTTCCAACTCTTCCTTAAGCTCTGACATGGTCAATTCATTAATTTTTAAGTTTAAGCTTCGTGGCATTTTAAATCTTTCTTTAAATTTTCCTATTGTGCACTATAAAAATGTACAAATATTCACTTTCAAAATTTTTCTTTCGCACTTCTTGACACCACTGTCGCGTGTTTTGGTTCGCGGCCAATAATTTTAATGTTCCGGGGAAGTGAAAATTAAATTAAAAGAGTTTATTTAATTCGTTAAAAAATGCATAATCATTTTACTAACAATTTCACAACTTTAATTTACACTATTAAAATTAAAACTTCCACTTGTCCATAAATTCCTATCGCAATTGTCTTCTTAAAATCACTTCACTATTACTTGATCGCTTTTCAATTCACACTCCACACACTATCGCCGTGTTTTCTATCGCGGTTGAATGAATGATCCCCCCATATTCATTCAGCTCGCCTTCATATAGGGTCTGTAGTCATTCAATCCAGTTCTCGTACATTGGCGAATTAGCGGGAACATTCGAGCAGCGTGAATGAATGGAGCAGAGACTCACTTTCAGATATTGATGCTTGGTGGGTTCTAGTGGTTTCGAGTAAATTAATTTTGTTGTTGTTCTTAATGGTTGTGAAAACAATTGCGACAGTAGCTCGCAGAATTATTTGTACATATAACACTGCCCCCACCTCAGTTCTTTTCGCCCCGAAAAGATGTGTCGCCATTTGTAGTCAATTCTCCCTGGGTGTAATATGGAGCAAGACGGTCCAGATGCACGATTTTCATTTTGGCTCTCGGCTTACGATGTTCCTGTATTCGGTATACGACGTCGTTGATTCGCTTTGTAACTTGGTATGGTCCCCCCCAATTATGTTGCAACTTTGGAGACCTACCCTTTCGCCGTTGCGGGTTATAAAGCCACACCAAGTCATCTTGCTGGAAGCCAGTAGAATTATCCTTTAGATCATACCTGGTCTTCATGCGGTCAGTAGCCAATTCGAGGTGTTTTCGCACTGTCCGATGTATCTGGTTCAACCGTTGCCTTAGCTCACTTGCGTACTCCGAGATGGTTTGGGGTTTCTCAGGGGGTGTTCCGAACTTTATGTCAGCTGGCAGACGAATAGTCTTTCCAAAAATGACTTTGGCTGGGGCTTGGCCCGTCGATGCATGTTCGGCAGCTCTGTACGCCATCAAAAATAGTGGAATGTGTCGGTCCCAGTCCCTTTGGTTCTCGTCAACCATCTTGGCCAGGTGTTTATTGAGAGTGCCGTTGAAACGTTCGACCATTCCATCGGATTGGGGATGCAGTGGTGTTGTCCTCGTTTTCCGTATTTCCAGCAGCTCGCACATTTCGCTAAAAACTAGTGACTCAAAGTTTCGGCCTTGATCCGAATGTAGTTCGCCAGGTACGCCGTACCTACTGACCCAATTGAACAAAAGCTGTTCGGCTACAGTAGTTGCTTCCTGGTTGGGAATGGGGTAGACCTCGGGCCACTTGCTGAAATAATCGGCTACAACCAGCGTGTATCGATTTCCCCATTCGGATTCAGGAAAGGGTCCTGCGATGTCAACAGCAATCCTTTCAAATGGTACACCCACGTTGTAGGTTTGCATTTGTCCTCTCAGTCGTCGCTTTGGGCCTTTGACGGAAGGGCAAATTGTGCATCTGCGGCACCAGTCCTCTACGTCTTCTCGAGCATGGAGCCAGTAGAACCTTTCCCGCAATTTCGCTAAGGTCTTGTTAACGCCAAGGTGGCCTCCCGAGGATCCTTCGTGCATCTCCTTAAGCACGTCGTGGATTCGGCTTTTGGGGAGTATAGTTTGCATCCTATAGGAGCTGCCATCCACCGTTTCTCATTTCCGCTTGAGTATGCCACCCTCTACCTGAAGGGAGTTCCATTGTGCCCAATAGCTTTTCAGGGTTGCACCATGCATTGAAACGTCTTTCCACTCCGGTCGCCCAGTCGTCTCCTTCCATAAGAGCAATGGTCCGATGTCTTCATCGGCTAACTGGGCATTTCGAATCTCCTCCGGTGACCAACCTTCATCGAATTCGGTCGTTATCAATCGCAGATCAAAGGGCGGTTCCTTTTCCTCAATCCGTCGGCAATGCTTGCAGTTAGCTGGAAATGGACGGCGGGATAGGGCGTCAGCATTTCCATGAACTCCGCCCTTCCGATGAACAATTTCGTAGTCGTATGACTGCAATCTTTCGATCCATCTCGCAACTTGTCCCTCGGGGTTTTTGAAGTTGAGCAGCCATCTCAATGATGCATGGTCCGTTCGAAGAACACATTTCTGGTGGCTTGGTGGCCTCTATTATAGCCAATAGCTCCTTCCTGGTCACGCAGTAGTTCCT
The DNA here is from genome assembly GCA_963969285.1 of Odontomyia ornata. NCBI lineage: Eukaryota > Metazoa > Arthropoda > Insecta > Diptera > Stratiomyidae > Odontomyia > Odontomyia ornata. Next base: position 226,470,273 of record OZ017740.1, on the reverse strand, counting down.
CTCACTTTTTGAAAGAACTCGACTGTAATACGAGAGGACTCTTTCTTCGCCATCGATCTGCTGGGAGAGTACAGCTCCAATACCGTCGTTGCTCGCATCGCTGTCAACTACAAACATTTTTCCGGTTTTCGGATATGCCAGTACGGGTGATCCACACAGCTTCTCCTTCAAGGTCTCAAAGGCTGTCTGGCATTGTTCATTCCAGACATACGGACGATTTTTCTCGGTTAGCTGATGGAGACACTTAGCTATTTTGGCAAAGTCTTTGACGAATCTTCGATAGTAGGTTGCCAGACCCAGAAAACTTCGTAGTTGGCGCTTGTTGTTTGGTGTTGGCCAGCTTTTTACGGCTTCAATTTTCTCAGGGTCTGTTTTGACCCCTTCTGCTGATACGACGTGTCCCAGGTATTTTACTTCAGCTGCGAAAAGGGTATACTTGTCGGGACTAAGTTTCAAATTCGCCAGTCGCAATCGGGAGAAAACCTCTTCTAAGTTCCGCACATGCTCTTCGAACGTTTTCCCGATGACAATGATGTCATCTAGGTACACCAAGGAGGTTTTCCAGGTTAGACCACGTAGCACGTAATACATCAAGCGTTCAAAAGTGGCTGGAGCATTGCAAAGCCCAAACGGCATCACCACAAATTGCCACAATCCGGTCCCAACTGAAAATGCGGTCTTCTCTCGGTCCTTCTTGTCAATTTCTACGTGCCAGTAGCCACTCTTGAGATCGAGTGTAGAAAACCATTTTGCGTCGGCTAAAGTGTCCATGATGTCATCGATGCGTGGGAGCGGGTAACTATCTTTCTTAGTGACGTCGTTAAGCTGCCTATAGTCGACACAAAAGCGAGTGCTACCATCCTTTTTCTTTACTAGAACTACAGGCGCGGCCCATGGACTTACAGAAGGTTCAATAATGCCTTGTTTTTCCATGTCCGAGATCAGCGCGCTCACTTCTCCTTGTTTGGCTATAGGGAGATGTCTTGGTGCTTGTCGAATCGGCTTGGCTCCCTGTGTATCTATGACGTGAGTAACCAAACTCGTTCGGCCTTGGTCATCCGGGCTTGTTGAGAAGATGTCACTGTACTTGGTGACCAGATCAGAGGCTCGTTTGAATAGCTGCACCGCCAATTTTACTTGCTTCAATATTGCAGACGTGGATTCCCGGGCTTTGTCTGTGTCTTGCCTCCTTTTCCAATGATGGTTGTGAGTAGCTTCCAAAGAGGTGATGGTGGAAACAGGCTGGCAGCTTCCGATGACTTCTCCCGCTTTGATGCTCGTGGTTGAGTCTGTGGTGTTAAGGACTCTAACCGGCACATATCCGCTCCTTAAAGATCTTACAAGGCTTCGTCCTACAATCAAACTGCGCAATGCGGATGTCTTCGTTGGCTCTATCAGATAAGATCGGTGGTCTCCAGAATCACCATCAAGCTTGGCCCATACAATGCTTTCGGAAGAATTTGGTACATCAGTGTCAGTACATACCACTACATTCATCTTGGGGATTTGGAGGCTGGGATCCTCCATCAGTACTTCGACATTCTGCCATTTCAATACACGTTTGCCCAAGTCCAACGTGATTCCATGTGGTCGCAGAAAATCCATTCCGAGAATGCAGTCATCCATAATGTTCGCGACCAGAAAATTATGTCGGAACACAAGGTCTCCCAACTGTATCTGGAGGTTGACCTCTCCATGAACAGGTGCAGTTTCTCCCGTCGCTGTCCGTAGTGAGAAAATTCTGCCCTTGTGAAGTTGTTGCTGTCTAACTAGGTCTGGTCGGATGATCGATCGGGTTTCACCAGTGTCGATTGTTATGGTGCAGTGTTCTCCGTCAATTTGACTCGGAAGGCATAAGTCCGCTTCTCCGTGTGGTGATGGTGGTGCTGGGGACGTCGATCCTCCTAGCCGACCTCTGCCCCACGAAGTTGGCTCTTACATGTTTCCCGACCCCTCTGTTTGAAGGGATTCCATTCTGGGCTCCTGACTCGGTCTGGATCTCCTCCTAGCTGCACACCCTGGACAAAAGCTCGGTTTTCTTCGCTTCTTGCAGTCTCTTTGCAAATGCCCCTTCTCTCCGCAATTTCAGCATCTAGGCGCACCATTTACATGCGGGTCTCGCTCAATTTCCACGCGTTCACACCTGCACTCGTCTGTCACTACCTCACGAACCCGGGCAGTGGTACGAGTCACATTTTTCGCTGCCTCAAAGCTCAGACTGTAAGCCAATGCGTCCTTAACCGTTTGCTTTTGAGCTAAACGCACGGCTTGTTGCAATTCCGGGTCCTTTAGTGCGCTGATGAATGCTTCTGTCGCTGCATCATCTCGATGTTCTGGGTCGTAGGCTGGGTAAGCCAAAAGTGCTAGTCGCTCAATGTCTTGGGCTAGTTGCTGCAAGGTTTCACCAGTCTTCTGCACCCGATGTCTTAGCTGTGACCGATAAATCTGCTTTAGATGATCGTCTCCATAACGCATGTCGAGCGCATTCATTAAAGCATTCGGGTTTGAGTGTAATTCAACGGGGATCGTCTGCAACAGCTCGGCAGCTGGGCCTCGTAGTGCAAGAATCAATGCAGTTGCTCGTTCCTGCTCATTCCAGTGATTTATGCGGGCGGCTGCTTCAAACTGGGTTTTGTAAATAGTCCAGACCGTTTGCCCGTCGAATATTGGGGCTTGCGCATTTCTAGATGAGCTTTGCGCTGCGGTTATAAGTGGGGCTGGTGAGGCGGTTACTACTGCCTTCGCTGCTTCCAAGTCCTTTTTCACTTTTTCCATCTCATGGTTGATTCTCTCCTCGAGCTGGCTGATCTTAAGGTTGATTCTCTCCTCGACCTGGTATACCTTTTCCTCGACGCATTTAATTTGGCTGTTGAGACTACTGAGCTCCGCTTTTATTTCGGTTGACTGTTTTTGCAAATCCGCCTTGATTTCAATCGCTTGTTGGTCCATTTTTGCTGATCGTTCATTTAGCTTCGCAGCTAAACTGGATGTCTGTTCATTTAGCTGCGCTGATTGTTCATTTAGCTTCGCAGTTAAATTGGATGACTGTTGTCGCTACTCTTGCTGCATCAGCATTAACATTTGCATCAGCGCATTTTCTGGTTCCTTTGATTTTTTTGTTTCTGCTTCACCACCTCCTGCGCCTTTTTCTGCATCTGAGGGCTCACCCGAATCCAGATACGCGCCTTCCGATTCAATTGCGTCTCACGCAAGCGTGCAATCAGTGTGGCCTTTGTACCTTGCGTAGCCAGGGTTCGCTGTTCCAACTCTTCCTTAAGCTCTGACATGGTCAATTCATTAATTTTTAAGTTTAAGCTTCGTGGCATTTTAAATCTTTCTTTAAATTTTCCTATTGTGCACTATAAAAATGTACAAATATTCACTTTCAAAATTTTTCTTTCGCACTTCTTGACACCACTGTCGCGTGTTTTGGTTCGCGGCCAATAATTTTAATGTTCCGGGGAAGTGAAAATTAAATTAAAAGAGTTTATTTAATTCGTTAAAAAATGCATAATCATTTTACTAACAATTTCACAACTTTAATTTACACTATTAAAATTAAAACTTCCACTTGTCCATAAATTCCTATCGCAATTGTCTTCTTAAAATCACTTCACTATTACTTGATCACACTCCACACACTATCGCCGTGTTTTCTATCGCGGTTGAATGAATGATCCCCCCATATTCATTCAGCTCGCCTTCATATAGGGTCTGTAGTCATTCAATCCAGTTCTCGTACATTGGCGAATTAGCGGGAACATTCGAGCAGCGTGAATGAATGGAGCAGAGACTCACTTTCAGATATTGATGCTTGGTGGGTTCTAGTGGTTTCGAGTAAATTAATTTTGTTGTTGTTCTTAATGGTTGTGAAAACAATTGCGACAGTAGCTCGCAGAATTATTTGTACATATAACACTGCCCCCACCTCAGTTCTTTTCGCCCCGAAAAGATGTGTCGCCATTTGTAGTCAATTCTCCCTGGGTGTAATATGGAGCAAGACGGTCCAGATGCACGATTTTCATTTTGGCTCTCGGCTTACGATGTTCCTGTATTCGGTATACGACGTCGTTGATTCGCTTTGTAACTTGGTATGGTCCCCCCCAATTATGTTGCAACTTTGGAGACCTACCCTTTCGCCGTTGCGGGTTATAAAGCCACACCAAGTCATCTTGCTGGAAGCCAGTAGAATTATCCTTTAGATCATACCTGGTCTTCATGCGGTCAGTAGCCAATTCGAGGTGTTTTCGCACTGTCCGATGTATCTGGTTCAACCGTTGCCTTAGCTCACTTGCGTACTCCGAGATGGTTTGGGGTTTCTCAGGGGGTGTTCCGAACTTTATGTCAGCTTGCAGACGAATAGTCTTTCCAAAAATGACTTTGGCTGGGGCTTGGCCCGTCGATGCATGTTCGGCAGCTCTGTACGCCATCAAAAATAGTGGAATGTGTCGGTCCCAGTCCCTTTGGTTCTCGTCAACCATCTTGGCCAGGTGTTTATTGAGAGTGCCGTTGAAACGTTCGACCATTCCATCGGATTGGGGATGCAGTGGTGTTGTCCTCGTTTTCCGTATTTCCAGCAGCTCGCACATTTCGCTAAAAACTAGTGACTCAAAGTTTCGGCCTTGATCCGAATGTAGTTCGCCAGGTACGCCGTACCTACTGACCCAATTGAACAAAAGCTGTTCGGCTACAGTAGTTGCTTCCTGGTTGGGAATGGGGTAGACCTCGGGCCACTTGCTGAAATAATCGGCTACAACCAGCGTGTATCGATTTCCCCATTCGGATTCAGGAAAGGGTCCTGCGATGTCAACAGCAATCCTTTCAAATGGTACACCCACGTTGTAGGTTTGCATTTGTCCTCTCAGTCGTCGCTTTGGGCCTTTGACGGAAGGGCAAATTGTGCATCTGCGGCACCAGTCCTCTACGTCTTCTCGAGCATGGAGCCAGTAGAACCTTTCCCGCAATTTCGCTAAGGTCTTGTTAACGCCAAGGTGGCCTCCCGAGGATCCTTCGTGCATCTCCTTAAGCACGTCGTGGATTCGGCTTTTGGGGAGTATAGTTTGCATCCTATAGGAGCTGCCATCCACCGTTTCTCATTTCCGCTTGAGTATGCCACCCTCTACCTGAAGGGAGTTCCATTGTGCCCAATAGCTTTTCAGGGTTGCACCATGCATTGAAACGTCTTTCCACTCCGGTCGCCCAGTCGTCTCCTTCCATAAGAGCAATGGTCCGATGTCTTCATCGGCTAACTGGGCATTTCGAATCTCCTCCGGTGACCAACCTTCATCGAATTCGGTCGTTATCAATCGCAGATCAAAGGGCGGTTCCTTTTCCTCAATCCGTCGGCAATGCTTGCAGTTAGCTGGAAATGGACGGCGGGATAGGGCGTCAGCATTTCCATGAACTCCGCCCTTCCGATGAACAATTTCGTAGTCGTATGACTGCAATCTTTCGATCCATCTCGCAACTTGTCCCTCGGGGTTTTTGAAGTTGAGCAGCCATCTCAATGATGCATGGTCCGTTCGAAGAACACATTTCTGGTGGCTTGGTGGCCTCTATTATAGCCAATAGCTCCTTCCTGGTCACGCAGTAGTTCCTCTCACTTTTTGAAAGAACTCGACTGTAATACGAGAGGACTCTTTCTTCGCCATCGATCTGCTGGGAGAGTACAGCTCCAATACCGTCGTTGCTCGCATCGCTGTCAACTACAAACATTTTTCCGGTTTTCGGATATGCCAGTACGGGTGATCCACACAGCTTCTCCTTCAAGGTCTCAAAGGCTGTCTGGCATTGTTCATTCCAGACATACGGACGATTTTTCTCGGTTAGCTGATGGAGACACTTAGCTATTTTGGCAAAGTCTTTGACGAATCTTCGATAGTAGGTTGCCAGACCCAGAAAACTTCGTAGTTGGCGCTGGTTGTTTGGTGTTGGCCAGCTTTTTACGGCTTCAATTTTCTCAGGGTCTGTTTTGACCCCTTCTGCTGATACGACGTGTCCCAGGTATTTTACTTCAGCTGCGAAAAGGGTATACTTGTCGGGACTAAGTTTCAAATTCGCCAGTCGCAATCGGGAGAAAACCTCTTCTAAGTTCCGCACATGCTCTTCGAACGTTTTCCCGATGACAATGATGTCATCTAGGTACACCAAGGAGGTTTTCCAGGTTAGACCACGTAGCACGTAATACATCAAGCGTTCAAAAGTGGCTGGAGCATTGCAAAGCCCAAACGGCATCACCACAAATTGCCACAATCCGGTCCCAACTGAAAATGCGGTCTTCTCTCGGTCCTTCTTGTCAATTTCTACGTGCCAGTAGCCACTCTTGAGATCGAGTGTAGAAAACCGTTTTGCGTCGGCTAAAGTGTCCATGATGTCATCGATGCGTGGGAGCGGGTAACTATCTTTCTTAGTGACGTCGTTAAGCTGCCTATAGTCGACACAAAAGCGAGTGCTACCATCCTTTTTCTTTACTAGAACTACAGGCGCGGCCCATGGACTTACAGAAGGTTCAATAATGCCTTGTTTTTCCATGTCCGAGATCAGCGCGCTCACTTCTCCTTGTTTGGCTATAGGGAGATGTCTTGGTGCTTGTCGAATCGGCTTGGCTCCCTGTGTATCTATGACGTGAGTAACCAAACTCGTTCGGCCTTGGTCATCCGGGCTTGTTGAGAAGATGTCACTGTACTTGGTGACCAGATCAGAGGCTCGTTTGAATAGCTGCACCGCCAATTTTACTTGCTTCAATATTGCAGACGTGGATTCCCGGGCTTTGTCTGTGTCTTGCCTCCTTTTCCAATGATGGTTGTGAGTAGCTTCCAAAGAGGTGATGGTGGAAACAGGCTGGCAGCTTCCGATGACTTCTCCCGCTTTGATGCTCGTGGTTGAGTCTGTGGTGTTAAGGACTCTAACCGGCACATATCCGCTCCTTAAAGATCTTACAAGGCTTCGTCCTACAATCAAACTGCGCAATGCGGATGTCTTCGTTGGCTCTATCAGATAAGATCGGTGGTCTCCAGAATCACCATCAAGCTTGGCCCATACAATGCTTTCGGAAGAATTTGGTACATCAGTGTCAGTACATACCACTACATTCATCTTGGGGATTTGGAGGCTGGGATCCTCCATCAGTACTTCGACATTCTGCCATTTCAATACACGTTTGCCCAAGTCCAACGTGATTCCATGTGGTCGCAGAAAATCCATTCCGAGAATGCAGTCATCCATAATGTTCGCGACCAGAAAATTATGTCGGAACACAAGGTCTCCCAACTGTATCTGGAGGTTGACCTCTCCATGAACAGGTGCAGTTTCTCCCGTCGCTGTCCGTAGTGAGAAAATTCTGCCCTTGTGAAGTTGTTGCTGTCTAACTAGGTCTGGTCGGATGATCGATCGGGTTTCACCAGTGTCGATTGTTATGGTGCAGTGTTCTCCGTCAATTTGACTCGGAAGGCATAAGTCCGCTTCTCCGTGTGGTGATGGTGGTGCTGGGGACGTCGATCCTCCTAGCCGACCTCTGCCCCACGAAGTTGGCTCTTACATGTTTCCCGACCCCTCTGTTTGAAGGGATTCCATTCTGGGCTCCTGACTCGGTCTGGATCTCCTCCTAGCTGCACACCCTGGACAAAAGCTCGGTTTTCTTCGCTTCTTGCAGTCTCTTTGCAAATGCCCCTTCTCTCCGCAATTTCAGCATCTAGGCGCACCATTTACATGCGGGTCTCGCTCAATTTCCACGCGTTCACACCTGCACTCGTCTGTCACTACCTCACGAACCCGGGCAGTGGTACGAGTCACATTTTTCGCTGCCTCAAAGCTCAGACTGTAAGCCAATGCGTCCTTAACCGTTTGCTTTTGAGCTAAACGCACGGCTTGTTGCAATTCCGGGTCCTTTAGTGCGCTGATGAATGCTTCTGTCGCTGCATCATCTCGATGTTCTGGGTCGTAGGCTGGGTAAGCCAAAAGTGCTAGTCGCTCAATGTCTTGGGCTAGTTGCTGCAAGGTTTCACCAGTCTTCTGCACCCGATGTCTTAGCTGTGACCGATAAATCTGCTTTAGATGATCGTCTCCATAACGCATGTCGAGCGCATTCATTAAAGCATTCGGGTTTGAGTGTAATTCAACGGGGATCGTCTGCAACAGCTCGGCAGCTGGGCCTCGTAGTGCAAGAATCAATGCAGTTGCTCGTTCCTGCTCATTCCAGTGATTTATGCGGGCGGCTGCTTCAAACTGGGTTTTGTAAATAGTCCAGACCGTTTGCCCGTCGAATATTGGGGCTTGCGCATTTCTAGATGAGCTTTGCGCTGCGGTTATAAGTGGGGCTGGTGAGGCGGTTACTACTGCCTTCGCTGCTTCCAAGTCCTTTTTCACTTTTTCCATCTCATGGTTGATTCTCTCCTCGAGCTGGCTGATCTTAAGGTTGATTCTCTCCTCGACCTGGTATACCTTTTCCTCGACGCATTTAATTTGGCTGTTGAGACTACTGAGCTCCGCTTTTATTTCGGTTGACTGTTTTTGCAAATCCGCCTTGATTTCAATCGCTTGTTGGTCCATTTTTGCTGATCGTTCATTTAGCTTCGCAGCTAAACTGGATGTCTGTTCATTTAGCTGCGCTGATTGTTCATTTAGCTTCGCAGTTAAATTGGATGACTGTTGTCGCTACTCTTGCTGCATCAGCATTAACATTTGCATCAGCGCATTTTCTGGTTCCTTTGATTTTTTTGTTTCTGCTTCACCACCTCCTGCGCCTTTTTCTGCATCTGAGGGCTCACCCGAATCCAGATACGCGCCTTCCGATTCAATTGCGTCTCACGCAAGCGTGCAATCAGTGTGGCCTTTGTACCTTGCGTAGCCAGGGTTCGCTGTTCCAACTCTTCCTTAAGCTCTGACATGGTCAATTCATTAATTTCACCACCTCCTGCGCCTTTTTCTGCATCTGAGGGCTCACCCGAATCCAGATACGCGCCTTCCGATTCAATTGCGTCTCACGCAAGCGTGCAATCAGTGTGGCCTTTGTACCTTGCGTAGCCAGGGTTCGCTGTTCCAACTCTTCCTTAAGCTCTGACATGGTCAATTCATTAATTTTTAAGTTTAAGCTTCGTGGCATTTTAAATCTTTCTTTAAATTTTCCTATTGTGCACTGTAAAAATGTACAAATATTCACTTTCAAAATTTTTCTTTCGCACTTCTTGACACCACTGTCGCGTGTTTTGGTTCGCGGCCAATAATTTTAATGTTCCGGGGAAGTGAAAATTAAATTAAAAGAGTTTATTTAATTCGTTAAAAAATGCATAATCATTTTACTAACAATTTCACAACTTTAATTTACACTATTAAAATTAAAACTTCCACTTGTCCATAAATTCCTATCGCAATTGTCTTCTTAAAATCACTTCACTATTACTTGATCGCTTTTCAATTCACACTCCACACACTATCGCCGTGTTTTCTATCGCGGTTGAATGAATGATCCCCCCATATTCATTCAGCTCGCCTTCATATAGGGTCTGTAGTCATTCAATCCAGTTCTCGTACATTGGCGAATTAGCGGGAACATTCGAGCAGCGTGAATGAATGGAGCAGAGACTCACTTTCAGATATTGATGCTTGGTGGGTTCTAGTGGTTTCGAGTAAATTAATTTTGTTGTTGTTCTTAATGGTTGTGAAAACAATTGCGACAGTAGCTCGCAGAATTATTTGTACATATAACACTGCCCCCACCTCAGTTCTTTTCGCCCCGAAAAGATGTGTCGCCATTTGTAGTCAATTCTCCCTGGGTGTAATATGGAGCAAGACGGTCCAGATGCACGATTTTCATTTTGGCTCTCGGCTTACGATGTTCCTGTATTCGGTATACGACGTCGTTGATTCGCTTTGTAACTTGGTATGGTCCCCCCCAATTATGTTGCAACTTTGGAGACCTACCCTTTCGCCGTTGCGGGTTATAAAGCCACACCAAGTCATCTTGCTGGAAGCCAGTAGAATTATCCTTTAGATCATACCTGGTCTTCATGCGGTCAGTAGCCAATTCGAGGTGTTTTCGCACTGTCCGATGTATCTGGTTCAACCGTTGCCTTAGCTCACTTGCGTACTCCGAGATGGTTTGGGGTTTCTCAGGGGGTGTTCCGAACTTTATGTCAGCTGGCAGACGAATAGTCTTTCCAAAAATGACTTTGGCTGGGGCTTGGCCCGTCGATGCATGTTCGGCAGCTCTGTACGCCATCAAAAATAGTGGAATGTGTCGGTCCCAGTCCCTTTGGTTCTCGTCAACCATCTTGGCCAGGTGTTTATTGAGAGTGCCGTTGAAACGTTCGACCATTCCATCGGATTGGGGATGCAGTGGTGTTGTCCTCGTTTTCCGTATTTCCAGCAGCTCGCACATTTCGCTAAAAACTAGTGACTCAAAGTTTCGGCCTTGATCCGAATGTAGTTCGCCAGGTACGCCGTACCTACTGACCCAATTGAACAAAAGCTGTTCGGCTACAGTAGTTGCTTCCTGGTTGGGAATGGGGTAGACCTCGGGCCACTTGCTGAAATAATCGGCTACAACCAGCGTGTATCGATTTCCCCATTCGGATTCAGGAAAGGGTCCTGCGATGTCAACAGCAATCCTTTCGAATGGTACACCCACGTTGTAGGTTTGCATTTGTCCTCTCAGTCGTCGCTTTGGGCCTTTGACGGAAGGGCAAATTGTGCATCTGCGGCACCAGTCCTCTACGTCTTCTCGAGCATGGAGCCAGTAGAACCTTTCCCGCAATTTCGCTAAGGTCTTGTTAACGCCAAGGTGGCCTCCCGAGGATCCTTCGTGCATCTCCTTAAGCACGTCGTGGATTCGGCTTTTGGGGAGTATAGTTTGCATCCTATAGGAGCTGCCATCCACCGTTTCTCATTTCCGCTTGAGTATGCCACCCTCTACCTGAAGGGAGTTCCATTGTGCCCAATAGCTTTTCAGGGTTGCACCATGCATTGAAACGTCTTTCCACTCCGGTCGCCCAGTCGTCTCCTTCCATAAGAGCAATGGTCCGATGTCTTCATCGGCTAACTGGGCATTTCGAATCTCCTCCGGTGACCAACCTTCATCGAATTCGGTCGTTATCAATCGCAGATCAAAGGGCGGTTCCTTTTCCTCAATCCGTCGGCAATGCTTGCAGTTAGCTGGAAATGGACGGCGGGATAGGGCGTCAGCATTTCCATGAACTCCGCCCTTCCGATGAACAATTTCGTAGTCGTATGACTGCAATCTTTCGATCCATCTCGCAACTTGTCCCTCGGGGTTTTTGAAGTTGAGCAGCCATCTCAATGATGCATGGTCCGTTCGAAGAACACATTTCTGGTGGCTTGGTGGCCTCTATTATAGCCAATAGCTCCTTCCTGGTCACGCAGTAGTTCCTCTCACTTTTTGAAAGAACTCGACTGTAATACGAGAGGACTCTTTCTTCGCCATCGATCTGCTGGGAGAGTACAGCTCCAATACCGTCGTTGCTCGCATCGCTGTCAACTACAAACATTTTTCCGGTTTTCGGATATGCCAGTACGGGTGATCCACACAGCTTCTCCTTCAAGGTCTCAAAGGCTGTCTGGCATTGTTCATTCCAGACATACGGACGATTTTTCTCGGTTAGCTGATGGAGACACTTAGCTATTTTGGCAAAGTCTTTGACGAATCTTCGATAGTAGGTTGCCAGACCCAGAAAACTTCGTAGTTGGCGCTGGTTGTTTGGTGTTGGCCAGCTTTTTACGGCTTCAATTTTCTCAGGGTCTGTTTTGACCCCTTCTGCTGATACGACGTGTCCCAGGTATTTTACTTCAGCTGCGAAAAGGGTATACTTGTCGGGACTAAGTTTCAAATTCGCCAGTCGCAATCGGGAGAAAACCTCTTCTAAGTTCCGCACATGCTCTTCGAACGTTTTCCCGATGACAATGATGTCATCTAGGTACACCAAGGAGGTTTTCCAGGTTAGACCACGTAGCACGTAATACATCAAGCGTTCAAAAGTGGCTGGAGCATTGCAAAGCCCAAACGGCATCACCACAAATTGCCACAATCCGGTCCCAACTGAAAATGCGGTCTTCTCTCGGTCCTTCTTGTCAATTTCTACGTGCCAGTAGCCACTCTTGAGATCGAGTGTAGAAAACCGTTTTGCGTCGGCTAAAGTGTCCATGATGTCATCGATGCGTGGGAGCGGGTAACTATCTTTCTTAGTGACGTCGTTAAGCTGCCTATAGTCGACACAAAAGCGAGTGCTACCATCCTTTTTCTTTACTAGAACTACAGGCGCGGCCCATGGACTTACAGAAGGTTCAATAATGCCTTGTTTTTCCATGTCCGAGATCAGCGCGCTCACTTCTCCTTGTTTGGCTATAGGGAGATGTCTTGGTGCTTGTCGAATCGGCTTGGCTCCCTGTGTATCTATGACGTGAGTAACCAAACTCGTTCGGCCTTGGTCATCCGGGCTTGTTGAGAAGATGTCACTGTACTTGGTGACCAGATCAGAGGCTCGTTTGAATAGCTGCACCGCCAATTTTACTTGCTTCAATATTGCAGACGTGGATTCCCGGGCTTTGTCTGTGTCTTGCCTCCTTTTCCAATGATGGTTGTGAGTAGCTTCCAAAGAGGTGATGGTGGAAACAGGCTGGCAGCTTCCGATGACTTCTCCCGCTTTGATGCTCGTGGTTGAGTCTGTGGTGTTAAGGACTCTAACCGGCACATATCCGCTCCTTAAAGATCTTACAAGGCTTCGTCCTACAATCAAACTGCGCAATGCGGATGTCTTCGTTGGCTCTATCAGATAAGATCGGTGGTCTCCAGAATCACCATCAAGCTTGGCCCATACAATGCTTTCGGAAGAATTTGGTACATCAGTGTCAGTACATACCACTACATTCATCTTGGGGATTTGGAGGCTGGGATCCTCCATCAGTACTTCGACATTCTGCCATTTCAATACACGTTTGCCCAAGTCCAACGTGATTCCATGTGGTCGCAGAAAATCCATTCCGAGAATGCAGTCATCCATAATGTTCGCGACCAGAAAATTATGTCGGAACACAAGGTCTCCCAACTGTATCTGGAGGTTGACCTCTCCATGAACAGGTGCAGTTTCTCCCGTCGCTGTCCGTAGTGAGAAAATTCTGCCCTTGTGAAGTTGTTGCTGTCTAACTAGGTCTGGTCGGATGATCGATCGGGTTTCACCAGTGTCGATTGTTATGGTGCAGTGTTCTCCGTCAATTTGACTCGGAAGGCATAAGTCCGCTTCTCCGTGTGGTGATGGTGGTGCTGGGGACGTCGATCCTCCTAGCCGACCTCTGCCCCACGAAGTTGGCTCTTACATGTTTCCCGACCCCTCTGTTTGAAGGGATTCCATTCTGGGCTCCTGACTCGGTCTGGATCTCCTCCTAGCTGCACACCCTGGACAAAAGCTCGGTTTTCTTCGCTTCTTGCAGTCTCTTTGCAAATGCCCCTTCTCTCCGCAATTTCAGCATCTAGGCGCACCATTTACATGCGGGTCTCGCTCAATTTCCACGCGTTCACACCTGCACTCGTCTGTCACTACCTCACGAACCCGGGCAGTGGTACGAGTCACATTTTTCGCTGCCTCAAAGCTCAGACTGTAAGCCAATGCGTCCTTAACCGTTTGCTTTTGAGCTAAACGCACGGCTTGTTGCAATTCCGGGTCCTTTAGTGCGCTGATGAATGCTTCTGTCGCTGCATCATCTCGATGTTCTGGGTCGTAGGCTGGGTAAGCCAAAAGTGCTAGTCGCTCAATGTCTTGGGCTAGTTGCTGCAAGGTTTCACCAGTCTTCTGCACCCGATGTCTTAGCTGTGACCGATAAATCTGCTTTAGATGATCGTCTCCATAACGCATGTCGAGCGCATTCATTAAAGCATTCGGGTTTGAGTGTAATTCAACGGGGATCGTCTGCAACAGCTCGGCAGCTGGGCCTCGTAGTGCAAGAATCAATGCAGTTGCTCGTTCCTGCTCATTCCAGTGATTTATGCGGGCGGCTGCTTCAAACTGGGTTTTGTAAATAGTCCAGACCGTTTGCCCGTCGAATATTGGGGCTTGCGCATTTCTAGATGAGCTTTGCGCTGCGGTTATAAGTGGGGCTGGTGAGGCGGTTACTACTGCCTTCGCTGCTTCCAAGTCCTTTTTCACTTTTTCCATCTCATGGTTGATTCTCTCCTCGAGCTGGCTGATCTTAAGGTTGATTCTCTCCTCGACCTGGTATACCTTTTCCTCGACGCATTTAATTTGGCTGTTGAGACTACTGAGCTCCGCTTTTATTTCGGTTGACTGTTTTTGCAAATCCGCCTTGATTTCAATCGCTTGTTGGTCCATTTTTGCTGATCGTTCATTTAGCTTCGCAGCTAAACTGGATGTCTGTTCATTTAGCTGCGCTGATTGTTCATTTAGCTTCGCAGTTAAATTGGATGACTGTTGTCGCTACTCTTGCTGCATCAGCATTAACATTTGCATCAGCGCATTTTCTGGTTCCTTTGATTTTTTTGTTTCTGCTTCACCACCTCCTGCGCCTTTTTCTGCATCTGAGGGCTCACCCGAATCCAGATACGCGCCTTCCGATTCAATTGCGTCTCACGCAAGCGTGCAATCAGTGTGGCCTTTGTACCTTGCGTAGCCAGGGTTCGCTGTTCCAACTCTTCCTTAAGCTCTGACATGGTCAATTCATTAATTTCACCACCTCCTGCGCCTTTTTCTGCATCTGAGGGCTCACCCGAATCCAGATACGCGCCTTCCGATTCAATTGCGTCTCACGCAAGCGTGCAATCAGTGTGGCCTTTGTACCTTGCGTAGCCAGGGTTCGCTGTTCCAACTCTTCCTTAAGCTCTGACATGGTCAATTCATTAATTTTTAAGTTTAAGCTTCGTGGCATTTTAAATCTTTCTTTAAATTTTCCTATTGTGCACTGTAAAAATGTACAAATATTCACTTTCAAAATTTTTCTTTCGCACTTCTTGACACCACTGTCGCGTGTTTTGGTTCGCGGCCAATAATTTTAATGTTCCGGGGAAGTGAAAATTAAATTAAAAGAGTTTATTTAATTCGTTAAAAAATGCATAATCATTTTACTAACAATTTCACAACTTTAATTTACACTATTAAAATTAAAACTTCCACTTGTCCATAAATTCCTATCGCAATTGTCTTCTTAAAATCACTTCACTATTACTTGATCGCTTTTCAATTCACACTCCACACACTATCGCCGTGTTTTCTATCGCGGTTGAATGAATGATCCCCCCATATTCATTCAGCTCGCCTTCATATAGGGTCTGTAGTCATTCAATCCAGTTCTCGTACATTGGCGAATTAGCGGGAACATTCGAGCAGCGTGAATGAATGGAGCAGAGACTCACTTTCAGATATTGATGCTTGGTGGGTTCTAGTGGTTTCGAGTAAATTAATTTTGTTGTTGTTCTTAATGGTTGTGAAAACAATTGCGACAGTAGCTCGCAGAATTATTTGTACATATAACACTGCCCCCACCTCAGTTCTTTTCGCCCCGAAAAGATGTGTCGCCATTTGTAGTCAATTCTCCCTGGGTGTAATATGGAGCAAGACGGTCCAGATGCACGATTTTCATTTTGGCTCTCGGCTTACGATGTTCCTGTATTCGGTATACGACGTCGTTGATTCGCTTTGTAACTTGGTATGGTCCCCCCCAATTATGTTGCAACTTTGGAGACCTACCCTTTCGCCGTTGCGGGTTATAAAGCCACACCAAGTCATCTTGCTGGAAGCCAGTAGAATTATCCTTTAGATCATACCTGGTCTTCATGCGGTCAGTAGCCAATTCGAGGTGTTTTCGCACTGTCCGATGTATCTGGTTCAACCGTTGCCTTAGCTCACTTGCGTACTCCGAGATGGTTTGGGGTTTCTCAGGGGGTGTTCCGAACTTTATGTCAGCTGGCAGACGAATAGTCTTTCCAAAAATGACTTTGGCTGGGGCTTGGCCCGTCGATGCATGTTCGGCAGCTCTGTACGCCATCAAAAATAGTGGAATGTGTCGGTCCCAGTCCCTTTGGTTCTCGTCAACCATCTTGGCCAGGTGTTTATTGAGAGTGCCGTTGAAACGTTCGACCATTCCATCGGATTGGGGATGCAGTGGTGTTGTCCTCGTTTTCCGTATTTCCAGCAGCTCGCACATTTCGCTAAAAACTAGTGACTCAAAGTTTCGGCCTTGATCCGAATGTAGTTCGCCAGGTACGCCGTACCTACTGACCCAATTGAACAAAAGCTGTTCGGCTACAGTAGTTGCTTCCTGGTTGGGAATGGGGTAGACCTCGGGCCACTTGCTGAAATAATCGGCTACAACCAGCGTGTATCGATTTCCCCATTCGGATTCAGGAAAGGGTCCTGCGATGTCAACAGCAATCCTTTCGAATGGTACACCCACGTTGTAGGTTTGCATTTGTCCTCTCAGTCGTCGCTTTGGGCCTTTGACGGAAGGGCAAATTGTGCATCTGCGGCACCAGTCCTCTACGTCTTCTCGAGCATGGAGCCAGTAGAACCTTTCCCGCAATTTCGCTAAGGTCTTGTTAACGCCAAGGTGGCCTCCCGAGGATCCTTCGTGCATCTCCTTAAGCACGTCGTGGATTCGGCTTTTGGGGAGTATAGTTTGCATCCTATAGGAGCTGCCATCCACCGTTTCTCATTTCCGCTTGAGTATGCCACCCTCTACCTGAAGGGAGTTCCATTGTGCCCAATAGCTTTTCAGGGTTGCACCATGCATTGAAACGTCTTTCCACTCCGGTCGCCCAGTCGTCTCCTTCCATAAGAGCAATGGTCCGATGTCTTCATCGGCTAACTGGGCATTTCGAATCTCCTCCGGTGACCAACCTTCATCGAATTCGGTCGTTATCAATCGCAGATCAAAGGGCGGTTCCTTTTCCTCAATCCGTCGGCAATGCTTGCAGTTAGCTGGAAATGGACGGCGGGATAGGGCGTCAGCATTTCCATGAACTCCGCCCTTCCGATGAACAATTTCGTAGTCGTATGACTGCAATCTTTCGATCCATCTCGCAACTTGTCCCTCGGGGTTTTTGAAGTTGAGCAGCCATCTCAATGATGCATGGTCCGTTCGAAGAACACATTTCTGGTGGCTTGGTGGCCTCTATTATAGCCAATAGCTCCTTCCTGGTCACGCAGTAGTTCCTCTCACTTTTTGAAAGAACTCGACTGTAATACGAGAGGACTCTTTCTTCGCCATCGATCTGCTGGGAGAGTACAGCTCCAATACCGTCGTTGCTCGCATCGCTGTCAACTACAAACATTTTTCCGGTTTTCGGATATGCCAGTACGGGTGATCCACACAGCTTCTCCTTCAAGGTCTCAAAGGCTGTCTGGCATTGTTCATTCCAGACATACGGACGATTTTTCTCGGTTAGCTGATGGAGACACTTAGCTATTTTGGCAAAGTCTTTGACGAATCTTCGATAGTAGGTTGCCAGACCCAGAAAACTTCGTAGTTGGCGCTGGTTGTTTGGTGTTGGCCAGCTTTTTACGGCTTCAATTTTCTCAGGGTCTGTTTTGACCCCTTCTGCTGATACGACGTGTCCCAGGTATTTTACTTCAGCTGCGAAAAGGGTATACTTGTCGGGACTAAGTTTCAAATTCGCCAGTCGCAATCGGGAGAAAACCTCTTCTAAGTTCCGCACATGCTCTTCGAACGTTTTCCCGATGACAATGATGTCATCTAGGTACACCAAGGAGGTTTTCCAGGTTAGACCACGTAGCACGTAATACATCAAGCGTTCAAAAGTGGCTGGAGCATTGCAAAGCCCAAACGGCATCACCACAAATTGCCACAATCCGGTCCCAACTGAAAATGCGGTCTTCTCTCGGTCCTTCTTGTCAATTTCTACGTGCCAGTAGCCACTCTTGAGATCGAGTGTAGAAAACCGTTTTGCGTCGGCTAAAGTGTCCATGATGTCATCGATGCGTGGGAGCGGGTAACTATCTTTCTTAGTGACGTCGTTAAGCTGCCTATAGTCGACACAAAAGCGAGTGCTACCATCCTTTTTCTTTACTAGAACTACAGGCGCGGCCCATGGACTTACAGAAGGTTCAATAATGCCTTGTTTTTCCATGTCCGAGATCAGCGCGCTCACTTCTCCTTGTTTGGCTATAGGGAGATGTCTTGGTGCTTGTCGAATCGGCTTGGCTCCCTGTGTATCTATGACGTGAGTAACCAAACTCGTTCGGCCTTGGTCATCCGGGCTTGTTGAGAAGATGTCACTGTACTTGGTGACCAGATCAGAGGCTCGTTTGAATAGCTGCACCGCCAATTTTACTTGCTTCAATATTGCAGACGTGGATTCCCGGGCTTTGTCTGTGTCTTGCCTCCTTTTCCAATGATGGTTGTGAGTAGCTTCCAAAGAGGTGATGGTGGAAACAGGCTGGCAGCTTCCGATGACTTCTCCCGCTTTGATGCTCGTGGTTGAGTCTGTGGTGTTAAGGACTCTAACCGGCACATATCCGCTCCTTAAAGATCTTACAAGGCTTCGTCCTACAATCAAACTGCGCAATGCGGATGTCTTCGTTGGCTCTATCAGATAAGATCGGTGGTCTCCAGAATCACCATCAAGCTTGGCCCATACAATGCTTTCGGAAGAATTTGGTACATCAGTGTCAGTACATACCACTACATTCATCTTGGGGATTTGGAGGCTGGGATCCTCCATCAGTACTTCGACATTCTGCCATTTCAATACACGTTTGCCCAAGTCCAACGTGATTCCATGTGGTCGCAGAAAATCCATTCCGAGAATGCAGTCATCCATAATGTTCGCGACCAGAAAATTATGTCGGAACACAAGGTCTCCCAACTGTATCTGGAGGTTGACCTCTCCATGAACAGGTGCAGTTTCTCCCGTCGCTGTCCGTAGTGAGAAAATTCTGCCCTTGTGAAGTTGTTGCTGTCTAACTAGGTCTGGTCGGATGATCGATCGGGTTTCACCAGTGTCGATTGTTATGGTGCAGTGTTCTCCGTCAATTTGACTCGGAAGGCATAAGTCCGCTTCTCCGTGTGGTGATGGTGGTGCTGGGGACGTCGATCCTCCTAGCCGACCTCTGCCCCACGAAGTTGGCTCTTACATGTTTCCCGACCCCTCTGTTTGAAGGGATTCCATTCTGGGCTCCTGACTCGGTCTGGATCTCCTCCTAGCTGCACACCCTGGACAAAAGCTCGGTTTTCTTCGCTTCTTGCAGTCTCTTTGCAAATGCCCCTTCTCTCCGCAATTTCAGCATCTAGGCGCACCATTTACATGCGGGTCTCGCTCAATTTCCACGCGTTCACACCTGCACTCGTCTGTCACTACCTCACGAACCCGGGCAGTGGTACGAGTCACATTTTTCGCTGCCTCAAAGCTCAGACTGTAAGCCAATGCGTCCTTAACCGTTTGCTTTTGAGCTAAACGCACGGCTTGTTGCAATTCCGGGTCCTTTAGTGCGCTGATGAATGCTTCTGTCGCTGCATCATCTCGATGTTCTGGGTCGTAGGCTGGGTAAGCCAAAAGTGCTAGTCGCTCAATGTCTTGGGCTAGTTGCTGCAAGGTTTCACCAGTCTTCTGCACCCGATGTCTTAGCTGTGACCGATAAATCTGCTTTAGATGATCGTCTCCATAACGCATGTCGAGCGCATTCATTAAAGCATTCGGGTTTGAGTGTAATTCAACGGGGATCGTCTGCAACAGCTCGGCAGCTGGGCCTCGTAGTGCAAGAATCAATGCAGTTGCTCGTTCCTGCTCATTCCAGTGATTTATGCGGGCGGCTGCTTCAAACTGGGTTTTGTAAATAGTCCAGACCGTTTGCCCGTCGAATATTGGGGCTTGCGCATTTCTAGATGAGCTTTGCGCTGCGGTTATAAGTGGGGCTGGTGAGGCGGTTACTACTGCCTTCGCTGCTTCCAAGTCCTTTTTCACTTTTTCCATCTCATGGTTGATTCTCTCCTCGAGCTGGCTGATCTTAAGGTTGATTCTCTCCTCGACCTGGTATACCTTTTCCTCGACGCATTTAATTTGGCTGTTGAGACTACTGAGCTCCGCTTTTATTTCGGTTGACTGTTTTTGCAAATCCGCCTTGATTTCAATCGCTTGTTGGTCCATTTTTGCTGATCGTTCATTTAGCTTCGCAGCTAAACTGGATGTCTGTTCATTTAGCTGCGCTGATTGTTCATTTAGCTTCGCAGTTAAATTGGATGACTGTTGTCGCTACTCTTGCTGCATCAGCATTAACATTTGCATCAGCGCATTTTCCGGTTCCTTTGGTTTTTTTGTTTCTGCTTCACCACCTCCTGCGCCTTTTTCTGCATCTGAGGGCTCACCCGAATCCAGATACGCGCCTTCCGATTCAATTGCGTCTCACGCAAGCGTGCAATCAGTGTGGCCTTTGTACCTTGCGTAGCCAGGGTTCGCTGTTCCAACTCTTCCTTAAGCTCTGACATGGTCAATTCATTAATTTTTAAGTTTAAGCTTCGTGGCATTTTGAATCTTTCTTTAAATTTTCCTATTGTGCACTATAAAAATGTACAAATATTCACTTTCAAAATTTTTCTTTCGCACTTCTTGACACCACTGTCGCGTGTTTTGGTTCGCGGCCAATAATTTTAATGTTCCGGGGAAGTGAAAATTAAATTAAAAGAGTTTATTTAATTCGTTAAAAAATGCATAATCATTTTACTAACAATTTCACAACTTTAATTTACACTATTAAAATTAAAACTTCCACTTGTCCATAAATTCCTATCGCAATTGTCTTCTTAAAATCACTTCACTATTACTTGATCGCTTTTCAATTCACACTCCACACACTATCGCCGTCTTTTCTATCGCGGTTGAATGAATGATCCCCCCATATTCATTCAGCTCGCCTTCATATAGGGTCTGTAGTCATTCAATCCAGTTCTCGTACATTGGCGAATTAGCGGGAACATTCGAGCAGCGTGAATGAATGGAGCAGAGACTCACTTTCAGATATTGATGCTTGGTGGGTTCTAGTGGTTTCGAGTAAATTAATTTTGTTGTTGTTCTTAATGGTTGTGAAAACAATTGCGACAGTAGCTCGCAGAATTATTTGTACATATAACACTGCCCCCACCTCAGTTCTTTTCGCCCCGAAAAGATGTGTCGCCATTTGTAGTCAATTCTCCCTGGGTGTAATATGGAGCAAGACGGTCCAGATGCACGATTTTCATTTTGGCTCTCGGCTTACGATGTTCCTGTATTCGGTATACGACGTCGTTGATTCGCTTTGTAACTTGGTATGGTCCCCCCCAATTATGTTGCAACTTTGGAGACCTACCCTTTCGCCGTTGCGGGTTATAAAGCCACACCAAGTCATCTTGCTGGAAGCCAGTAGAATTATCCTTTAGATCATACCTGGTCTTCATGCGGTCAGTAGCCAATTCGAGGTGTTTTCGCACTGTCCGATGTATCTGGTTCAACCGTTGCCTTAGCTCACTTGCGTACTCCGAGATGGTTTGGGGTTTCTCAGGGGGTGTTCCGAACTTTATGTCAGCTTGCAGACGAATAGTCTTTCCAAAAATGACTTTGGCTGGGGCTTGGCCCGTCGATGCATGTTCGGCAGCTCTGTACGCCATCAAAAATAGTGGAATGTGTCGGTCCCAGTCCCTTTGGTTCTCGTCAACCATCTTGGCCAGGTGTTTATTGAGAGTGCCGTTGAAACGTTCGACCATTCCATCGGATTGGGGATGCAGTGGTGTTGTCCTCGTTTTCCGTATTTCCAGCAGCTCGCACATTTCGCTAAAAACTAGTGACTCAAAGTTTCGGCCTTGATCCGAATGTAGTTCGCCAGGTACGCCGTACCTACTGACCCAATTGAACAAAAGCTGTTCGGCTACAGTAGTTGCTTCCTGGTTGGGAATGGGGTAGACCTCGGGCCACTTGCTGAAATAATCGGCTACAACCAGCGTGTATCGATTTCCCCATTCGGATTCAGGAAAGGGTCCTGCGATGTCAACAGCAATCCTTTCAAATGGTACACCCACGTTGTAGGTTTGCATTTGTCCTCTCAGTCGTCGCTTTGGGCCTTTGACGGAAGGGCAAATTGTGCATCTGCGGCACCAGTCCTCTACGTCTTCTCGAGCATGGAGCCAGTAGAACCTTTCCCGCAATTTCGCTAAGGTCTTGTTAACGCCAAGGTGGCCTCCCGAGGATCCTTCGTGCATCTCCTTAAGCACGTCGTGGATTCGGCTTTTGGGGAGTATAGTTTGCATCCTATAGGAGCTGCCATCCACCGTTTCTCATTTCCGCTTGAGTATGCCACCCTCTACCTGAAGGGAGTTCCATTGTGCCCAATAGCTTTTCAGGGTTGCACCATGCATTGAAACGTCTTTCCACTCCGGTCGCCCAGTCGTCTCCTTCCATAAGAGCAATGGTCCGATGTCTTCATCGGCTAACTGGGCATTTCGAATCTCCTCCGGTGACCAACCTTCATCGAATTCGGTCGTTATCAATCGCAGATCAAAGGGCGGTTCCTTTTCCTCAATCCGTCGGCAATGCTTGCAGTTAGCTGGAAATGGACGGCGGGATAGGGCGTCAGCATTTCCATGAACTCCGCCCTTCCGATGAACAATTTCGTAGTCGTATGACTGCAATCTTTCGATCCATCTCGCAACTTGTCCCTCGGGGTTTTTGAAGTTGAGCAGCCATCTCAATGATGCATGGTCCGTTCGAAGAACACATTTCTGGTGGCTTGGTGGCCTCTATTATAGCCAATAGCTCCTTCCTGGTCACGCAGTAGTTCCTCTCACTTTTTGAAAGAACTCGACTGTAATACGAGAGGACTCTTTCTTCGCCATCGATCTGCTGGGAGAGTACAGCTCCAATACCGTCGTTGCTCGCATCGCTGTCAACTACAAACATTTTTCCGGTTTTCGGATATGCCAGTACGGGTGATCCACACAGCTTCTCCTTCAAGGTCTCAAAGGCTGTCTGGCATTGTTCATTCTAGACATACGGACGATTTTTCTCGGTTAGCTGATGGAGACACTTAGCTATTTTGGCAAAGTCTTTGACGAATCTTCGATAGTAGGTTGCCAGACCCAGAAAACTTCGTAGTTGGCGCTTGTTGTTTGGTGTTGGCCAGCTTTTTACGGCTTCAATTTTCTCAGGGTCTGTTTTGACCCCTTCTGCTGATACGACGTGTCCCAGGTATTTTACTTCAGCTGCGAAAAGGGTATACTTGTCGGGACTAAGTTTCAAATTCGCCAGTCGCAATCGGGAGAAAACCTCTTCTAAGTTCCGCACATGCTCTTCGAACGTTTTCCCGATGACAATGATGTCATCTAGGTACACCAAGGAGGTTTTCCAGGTTAGACCACGTAGCACGTAATACATCAAGCGTTCAAAAGTGGCTGGAGCATTGCAAAGCCCAAACGGCATCACCACAAATTGCCACAATCCGGTCCCAACTGAAAATGCGGTCTTCTCTCGGTCCTTCTTGTCAATTTCTACGTGCCAGTAGCCACTCTTGAGATCGAGTGTAGAAAACCATTTTGCGTCGGCTAAAGTGTCCATGATGTCATCGATGCGTGGGAGCGGGTAACTATCTTTCTTAGTGACGTCGTTAAGCTGCCTATAGTCGACACAAAAGCGAGTGCTACCATCCTTTTTCTTTACTAGAACTACAGGCGCGGCCCATGGACTTACAGAAGGTTCAATAATGCCTTGTTTTTCCATGTCCGAGATCAGCGCGCTCACTTCTCCTTGTTTGGCTATAGGGAGATGTCTTGGTGCTTGTCGAATCGGCTTGGCTCCCTGTGTATCTATGACGTGAGTAACCAAACTCGTTCGGCCTTGGTCATCCGGGCTTGTTGAGAAGATGTCACTGTACTTGGTGACCAGATCAGAGGCTCGTTTGAATAGCTGCACCGCCAATTTTACTTGCTTCAATATTGCAGACGTGGATTCCCGGGCTTTGTCTGTGTCTTGCCTCCTTTTCCAATGATGGTTGTGAGTAGCTTCCAAAGAGGTGATGGTGGAAACAGGCTGGCAGCTTCCGATGACTTCTCCCGCTTTGATGCTCGTGGTTGAGTCTGTGGTGTTAAGGACTCTAACCGGCACATATCCGCTCCTTAAAGATCTTACAAGGCTTCGTCCTACAATCAAACTGCGCAATGCGGATGTCTTCGTTGGCTCTATCAGATAAGATCGGTGGTCTCCAGAATCACCATCAAGCTTGGCCCATACAATGCTTTCGGAAGAATTTGGTACATCAGTGTCAGTACATACCACTACATTCATCTTGGGGATTTGGAGGCTGGGATCCTCCATCAGTACTTCGACATTCTGCCATTTCAATACACGTTTGCCCAAGTCCAACGTGATTCCATGTGGTCGCAGAAAATCCATTCCGAGAATGCAGTCATCCATAATGTTCGCGACCAGAAAATTATGTCGGAACACAAGGTCTCCCAACTGTATCTGGAGGTTGACCTCTCCATGAACAGGTGCAGTTTCTCCCGTCGCTGTCCGTAGTGAGAAAATTCTGCCCTTGTGAAGTTGTTGCTGTCTAACTAGGTCTGGTCGGATGATCGATCGGGTTTCACCAGTGTCGATTGTTATGGTGCAGTGTTCTCCGTCAATTTGACTCGGAAGGCATAAGTCCGCTTCTCCGTGTGGTGATGGTGGTGCTGGGGACGTCGATCCTCCTAGCCGACCTCTGCCCCACGAAGTTGGCTCTTACATGTTTCCCGACCCCTCTGTTTGAAGGGATTCCATTCTGGGCTCCTGACTCGGTCTGGATCTCCTCCTAGCTGCACACCCTGGACAAAAGCTCGGTTTTCTTCGCTTCTTGCAGTCTCTTTGCAAATGCCCCTTCTCTCCGCAATTTCAGCATCTAGGCGCACCATTTACATGCGGGTCTCGCTCAATTTCCACGCGTTCACACCTGCACTCGTCTGTCACTACCTCACGAACCCGGGCAGTGGTACGAGTCACATTTTTCGCTGCCTCAAAGCTCAGACTGTAAGCCAATGCGTCCTTAACCGTTTGCTTTTGAGCTAAACGCACGGCTTGTTGCAATTCCGGGTCCTCTAGTGCGCTGATGAATGCTTCTGTCGCTGCATCATCTCGATGTTCTGGGTCGTAGGCTGGGTAAGCCAAAAGTGCTAGTCGCTCAATGTCTTGGGCTAGTTGCTGCAAGGTTTCACCAGTCTTCTGCACCCGATGTCTTAGCTGTGACCGATAAATCTGCTTTAGATGATCGTCTCCATAACGCATGTCGAGCGCATTCATTAAAGCATTCGGGTTTGAGTGTAATTCAACGGGGATCGTCTGCAACAGCTCGGCAGCTGGGCCTCGTAGTGCAAGAATCAATGCAGTTGCTCGTTCCTGCTCATTCCAGTGATTTATGCGGGCGGCTGCTTCAAACTGGGTTTTGTAAATAGTCCAGACCGTTTGCCCGTCGAATATTGGGGCTTGCGCATTTCTAGATGAGCTTTGCGCTGCGGTTATAAGTGGGGCTGGTGAGGCGGTTACTACTGCCTTCGCTGCTTCCAAGTCCTTTTTCACTTTTTCCATCTCATGGTTGATTCTCTCCTCGAGCTGGCTGATCTTAAGGTTGATTCTCTCCTCGACCTGGTATACCTTTTCCTCGACGCATTTAATTTGGCTGTTGAGACTACTGAGCTCCGCTTTTATTTCGGTTGACTGTTTTTGCAAATCCGCCTTGATTTCAATCGCTTGTTGGTCCATTTTTGCTGATCGTTCATTTAGCTTCGCAGCTAAACTGGATGTCTGTTCATTTAGCTGCGCTGATTGTTCATTTAGCTTCGCAGTTAAATTGGATGACTGTTGTCGCTACTCTTGCTGCATCAGCATTAACATTTGCATCAGCGCATTTTCCGGTTCCTTTGGTTTTTTTGTTTCTGCTTCACCACCTCCTGCGCCTTTTTCTGCATCTGAGGGCTCACCCGAATCCAGATACGCGCCTTCCGATTCAATTGCGTCTCACGCAAGCGTGCAATCAGTGTGGCCTTTGTACCTTGCGTAGCCAGGGTTCGCTGTTCCAACTCTTCCTTAAGCTCTGACATGGTCAATTCATTAATTTTTAAGTTTAAGCTTCGTGGCATTTTGAATCTTTCTTTAAATTTTCCTATTGTGCACTATAAAAATGTACAAATATTCACTTTCAAAATTTTTCTTTCGCACTTCTTGACACCACTGTCGCGTGTTTTGGTTCGCGGCCAATAATTTTAATGTTCCGGGGAAGTGAAAATTAAATTAAAAGAGTTTATTTAATTCGTTAAAAAATGCATAATCATTTTACTAACAATTTCACAACTTTAATTTACACTATTAAAATTAAAACTTCCACTTGTCCATAAATTCCTATCGCAATTGTCTTCTTAAAATCACTTCACTATTACTTGATCGCTTTTCAATTCACACTCCACACACTATCGCCGTCTTTTCTATCGCGGTTGAATGAATGATCCCCCCATATTCATTCAGCTCGCCTTCATATAGGGTCTGTAGTCATTCAATCCAGTTCTCGTACATTGGCGAATTAGCGGGAACATTCGAGCAGCGTGAATGAATGGAGCAGAGACTCACTTTCAGATATTGATGCTTGGTGGGTTCTAGTGGTTTCGAGTAAATTAATTTTGTTGTTGTTCTTAATGGTTGTGAAAACAATTGCGACAGTAGCTCGCAGAATTATTTGTACATATAACACTGCCCCCACCTCAGTTCTTTTCGCCCCGAAAAGATGTGTCGCCATTTGTAGTCAATTCTCCCTGGGTGTAATATGGAGCAAGACGGTCCAGATGCACGATTTTCATTTTGGCTCTCGGCTTACGATGTTCCTGTATTCGGTATACGACGTCGTTGATTCGCTTTGTAACTTGGTATGGTCCCCCCCAATTATGTTGCAACTTTGGAGACCTACCCTTTCGCCGTTGCGGGTTATAAAGCCACACCAAGTCATCTTGCTGGAAGCCAGTAGAATTATCCTTTAGATCATACCTGGTCTTCATGCGGTCAGTAGCCAATTCGAGGTGTTTTCGCACTGTCCGATGTATCTGGTTCAACCGTTGCCTTAGCTCACTTGCGTACTCCGAGATGGTTTGGGGTTTCTCAGGGGGTGTTCCGAACTTTATGTCAGCTTGCAGACGAATAGTCTTTCCAAAAATGACTTTGGCTGGGGCTTGGCCCGTCGATGCATGTTCGGCAGCTCTGTACGCCATCAAAAATAGTGGAATGTGTCGGTCCCAGTCCCTTTGGTTCTCGTCAACCATCTTGGCCAGGTGTTTATTGAGAGTGCCGTTGAAACGTTCGACCATTCCATCGGATTGGGGATGCAGTGGTGTTGTCCTCGTTTTCCGTATTTCCAGCAGCTCGCACATTTCGCTAAAAACTAGTGACTCAAAGTTTCGGCCTTGATCCGAATGTAGTTCGCCAGGTACGCCGTACCTACTGACCCAATTGAACAAAAGCTGTTCGGCTACAGTAGTTGCTTCCTGGTTGGGAATGGGGTAGACCTCGGGCCACTTGCTGAAATAATCGGCTACAACCAGCGTGTATCGATTTCCCCATTCGGATTCAGGAAAGGGTCCTGCGATGTCAACAGCAATCCTTTCAAATGGTACACCCACGTTGTAGGTTTGCATTTGTCCTCTCAGTCGTCGCTTTGGGCCTTTGACGGAAGGGCAAATTGTGCATCTGCGGCACCAGTCCTCTACGTCTTCTCGAGCATGGAGCCAGTAGAACCTTTCCCGCAATTTCGCTAAGGTCTTGTTAACGCCAAGGTGGCCTCCCGAGGATCCTTCGTGCATCTCCTTAAGCACGTCGTGGATTCGGCTTTTGGGGAGTATAGTTTGCATCCTATAGGAGCTGCCATCCACCGTTTCTCATTTCCGCTTGAGTATGCCACCCTCTACCTGAAGGGAGTTCCATTGTGCCCAATAGCTTTTCAGGGTTGCACCATGCATTGAAACGTCTTTCCACTCCGGTCGCCCAGTCGTCTCCTTCCATAAGAGCAATGGTCCGATGTCTTCATCGGCTAACTGGGCATTTCGAATCTCCTCCGGTGACCAACCTTCATCGAATTCGGTCGTTATCAATCGCAGATCAAAGGGCGGTTCCTTTTCCTCAATCCGTCGGCAATGCTTGCAGTTAGCTGGAAATGGACGGCGGGATAGGGCGTCAGCATTTCCATGAACTCCGCCCTTCCGATGAACAATTTCGTAGTCGTATGACTGCAATCTTTCGATCCATCTCGCAACTTGTCCCTCGGGGTTTTTGAAGTTGAGCAGCCATCTCAATGATGCATGGTCCGTTCGAAGAACACATTTCTGGTGGCTTGGTGGCCTCTATTATAGCCAATAGCTCCTTCCTGGTCACGCAGTAGTTCCTCTCACTTTTTGAAAGAACTCGACTGTAATACGAGAGGACTCTTTCTTCGCCATCGATCTGCTGGGAGAGTACAGCTCCAATACCGTCGTTGCTCGCATCGCTGTCAACTACAAACATTTTTCCGGTTTTCGGATATGCCAGTACGGGTGATCCACACAGCTTCTCCTTCAAGGTCTCAAAGGCTGTCTGGCATTGTTCATTCCAGACATACGGACGATTTTTCTCGGTTAGCTGATGGAGACACTTAGCTATTTTGGCAAAGTCTTTGACGAATCTTCGATAGTAGGTTGCCAGACCCAGAAAACTTCGAAGTTGGCGCTTGTTGTTTGGTGTTGGCCAGCTTTTTACGGCTTCAATTTTCTCAGGGTCTGTTTTGACCCCTTCTGCTGATACGACGTGTCCCAGGTATTTTACTTCAGCTGCGAAAAGGGTATACTTGTCGGGACTAAGTTTCAAATTCGCCAGTCGCAATCGGGAGAAAACCTCTTCTAAGTTCCGCACATGCTCTTCGAACGTTTTCCCGATGACAATGATGTCATCTAGGTACACCAAGGAGGTTTTCCAGGTTAGACCACGTAGCACGTAATACATCAAGCGTTCAAAAGTGGCTGGAGCATTGCAAAGCCCAAACGGCATCACCACAAATTGCCACAATCCGGTCCCAACTGAAAATGCGGTCTTCTCTCGGTCCTTCTTGTCAATTTCTACGTGCCAGTAGCCACTCTTGAGATCGAGTGTAGAAAACCATTTTGCGTCGGCTAAAGTGTCCATGATGTCATCGATGCGTGGGAGCGGGTAACTATCTTTCTTAGTGACGTCGTTAAGCTGCCTATAGTCGACACAAAAGCGAGTGCTACCATCCTTTTTCTTTACTAGAACTACAGGCGCGGCCCATGGACTTACAGAAGGTTCAATAATGCCTTGTTTTTCCATGTCCGAGATCAGCGCGCTCACTTCTCCTTGTTTGGCTATAGGGAGATGTCTTGGTGCTTGTCGAATCGGCTTGGCTCCCTGTGTATCTATGACGTGAGTAACCAAACTCGTTCGGCCTTGGTCATCCGGGCTTGTTGAGAAGATGTCACTGTACTTGGTGACCAGATCAGAGGCTCGTTTGAATAGCTGCACCGCCAATTTTACTTGCTTCAATATTGCAGACGTGGATTCCCGGGCTTTGTCTGTGTCTTGCCTCCTTTTCCAATGATGGTTGTGAGTAGCTTCCAAAGAGGTGATGGTGGAAACAGGCTGGCAGCTTCCGATGACTTCTCCCGCTTTGATGCTCGTGGTTGAGTCTGTGGTGTTAAGGACTCTAACCGGCACATATCCGCTCCTTAAAGATCTTACAAGGCTTCGTCCTACAATCAAACTGCGCAATGCGGATGTCTTCGTTGGCTCTATCAGATAAGATCGGTGGTCTCCAGAATCACCATCAAGCTTGGCCCATACAATGCTTTCGGAAGAATTTGGTACATCAGTGTCAGTACATACCACTACATTCATCTTGGGGATTTGGAGGCTGGGATCCTCCATCAGTACTTCGACATTCTGCCATTTCAATACACGTTTGCCCAAGTCCAACGTGATTCCATGTGGTCGCAGAAAATCCATTCCGAGAATGCAGTCATCCATAATGTTCGCGACCAGAAAATTATGTCGGAACACAAGGTCTCCCAACTGTATCTGGAGGTTGACCTCTCCATGAACAGGTGCAGTTTCTCCCGTCGCTGTCCGTAGTGAGAAAATTCTGCCCTTGTGAAGTTGTTGCTGTCTAACTAGGTCTGGTCGGATGATCGATCGGGTTTCACCAGTGTCGATTGTTATGGTGCAGTGTTCTCCGTCAATTTGACTCGGAAGGCATAAGTCCGCTTCTCCGTGTGGTGATGGTGGTGCTGGGGACGTCGATCCTCCTAGCCGACCTCTGCCCCACGAAGTTGGCTCTTACATGTTTCCCGACCCCTCTGTTTGAAGGGATTCCATTCTGGGCTCCTGACTCGGTCTGGATCTCCTCCTAGCTGCACACCCTGGACAAAAGCTCGGTTTTCTTCGCTTCTTGCAGTCTCTTTGCAAATGCCCCTTCTCTCCGCAATTTCAGCATCTAGGCGCACCATTTACATGCGGGTCTCGCTCAATTTCCACGCGTTCACACCTGCACTCGTCTGTCACTACCTCACGAACCCGGGCAGTGGTACGAGTCACATTTTTCGCTGCCTCAAAGCTCAGACTGTAAGCCAATGCGTCCTTAACCGTTTGCTTTTGAGCTAAACGCACGGCTTGTTGCAATTCCGGGTCCTTTAGTGCGCTGATGAATGCTTCTGTCGCTGCATCATCTCGATGTTCTGGGTCGTAGGCTGGGTAAGCCAAAAGTGCTAGTCGCTCAATGTCTTGGGCTAGTTGCTGCAAGGTTTCACCAGTCTTCTGCACCCGATGTCTTAGCTGTGACCGATAAATCTGCTTTAGATGATCGTCTCCATAACGCATGTCGAGCGCATTCATTAAAGCATTCGGGTTTGAGTGTAATTCAACGGGGATCGTCTGCAACAGCTCGGCAGCTGGGCCTCGTAGTGCAAGAATCAATGCAGTTGCTCGTTCCTGCTCATTCCAGTGATTTATGCGGGCGGCTGCTTCAAACTGGGTTTTGTAAATAGTCCAGACCGTTTGCCCGTCGAATATTGGGGCTTGCGCATTTCTAGATGAGCTTTGCGCTGCGGTTATAAGTGGGGCTGGTGAGGCGGTTACTACTGCCTTCGCTGCTTCCAAGTCCTTTTTCACTTTTTCCATCTCATGGTTGATTCTCTCCTCGAGCTGGCTGATCTTAAGGTTGATTCTCTCCTCGACCTGGTATACCTTTTCCTCGACGCATTTAATTTGGCTGTTGAGACTACTGAGCTCCGCTTTTATTTCGGTTGACTGTTTTTGCAAATCCGCCTTGATTTCAATCGCTTGTTGGTCCATTTTTGCTGATCGTTCATTTAGCTTCGCAGCTAAACTGGATGTCTGTTCATTTAGCTGCGCTGATTGTTCATTTAGCTTCGCAGTTAAATTGGATGACTGTTGTCGCTACTCTTGCTGCATCAGCATTAACATTTGCATCAGCGCATTTTCTGGTTCCTTTGATTTTTTTGTTTCTGCTTCACCACCTCCTGCGCCTTTTTCTGCATCTGAGGGCTCACCCGAATCCAGATACGCGCCTTCCGATTCAATTGCGTCTCACGCAAGCGTGCAATCAGTGTGGCCTTTGTACCTTGCGTAGCCAGGGTTCGCTGTTCCAACTCTTCCTTAAGCTCTGACATGGTCAATTCATTAATTTTTAAGTTTAAGCTTCGTGGCATTTTAAATCTTTCTTTAAATTTTCCTATTGTGCACTATAAAAATGTACAAATATTCACTTTCAAAATTTTTCTTTCGCACTTCTTGACACCACTGTCGCGTGTTTTGGTTCGCGGCCAATAATTTTAATGTTCCGGGGAAGTGAAAATTAAATTAAAAGAGTTTATTTAATTCGTTAAAAAATGCATAATCATTTTACTAACAATTTCACAACTTTAATTTACACTATTAAAATTAAAACTTCCACTTGTCCATAAATTCCTATCGCAATTGTCTTCTTAAAATCACTTCACTATTACTTGATCGCTTTTCAATTCACACTCCACACACTATCGCCGTGTTTTCTATCGCGGTTGAATGAATGATCCCCCCATATTCATTCAGCTCGCCTTCATATAGGGTCTGTAGTCATTCAATCCAGTTCTCGTACATTGGCGAATTAGCGGGAACATTCGAGCAGCGTGAATGAATGGAGCAGAGACTCACTTTCAGATATTGATGCTTGGTGGGTTCTAGTGGTTTCGAGTAAATTAATTTTGTTGTTGTTCTTAATGGTTGTGAAAACAATTGCGACAGTAGCTCGCAGAATTATTTGTACATATAACACTGCCCCCACCTCAGTTCTTTTCGCCCCGAAAAGATGTGTCGCCATTTGTAGTCAATTCTCCCTGGGTGTAATATGGAGCAAGACGGTCCAGATGCACGATTTTCATTTTGGCTCTCGGCTTACGATGTTCCTGTATTCGGTATACGACGTCGTTGATTCGCTTTGTAACTTGGTATGGTCCCCCCCAATTATGTTGCAACTTTGGAGACCTACCCTTTCGCCGTTGCGGGTTATAAAGCCACACCAAGTCATCTTGCTGGAAGCCAGTAGAATTATCCTTTAGATCATACCTGGTCTTCATGCGGTCAGTAGCCAATTCGAGGTGTTTTCGCACTGTCCGATGTATCTGGTTCAACCGTTGCCTTAGCTCACTTGCGTACTCCGAGATGGTTTGGGGTTTCTCAGGGGGTGTTCCGAACTTTATGTCAGCTGGCAGACGAATAGTCTTTCCAAAAATGACTTTGGCTGGGGCTTGGCCCGTCGATGCATGTTCGGCAGCTCTGTACGCCATCAAAAATAGTGGAATGTGTCGGTCCCAGTCCCTTTGGTTCTCGTCAACCATCTTGGCCAGGTGTTTATTGAGAGTGCCGTTGAAACGTTCGACCATTCCATCGGATTGGGGATGCAGTGGTGTTGTCCTCGTTTTCCGTATTTCCAGCAGCTCGCACATTTCGCTAAAAACTAGTGACTCAAAGTTTCGGCCTTGATCCGAATGTAGTTCGCCAGGTACGCCGTACCTACTGACCCAATTGAACAAAAGCTGTTCGGCTACAGTAGTTGCTTCCTGGTTGGGAATGGGGTAGACCTCGGGCCACTTGCTGAAATAATCGGCTACAACCAGCGTGTATCGATTTCCCCATTCGGATTCAGGAAAGGGTCCTGCGATGTCAACAGCAATCCTTTCGAATGGTACACCCACGTTGTAGGTTTGCATTTGTCCTCTCAGTCGTCGCTTTGGGCCTTTGACGGAAGGGCAAATTGTGCATCTGCGGCACCAGTCCTCTACGTCTTCTCGAGCATGGAGCGAGTAGAACCTTTCCCGCAATTTCGCTAAGGTCTTGTTAACGCCAAGGTGGCCTCCCGAGGATCCTTCGTGCATCTCCTTAAGCACGTCGTGGATTCGGCTTTTGGGGAGTATAGTTTGCATCCTATAGGAGCTGCCATCCACCGTTTCTCATTTCCGCTTGAGTATGCCACCCTCTACCTGAAGGGAGTTCCATTGTGCCCAATAGCTTTTCAGGGTTGCACCATGCATTGAAACGTCTTTCCACTCCGGTCGCCCAGTCGTCTCCTTCCATAAGAGCAATGGTCCGATGTCTTCATCGGCTAACTGGGCATTTCGAATCTCCTCCGGTGACCAACCTTCATCGAATTCGGTCGTTATCAATCGCAGATCAAAGGGCGGTTCCTTTTCCTCAATCCGTCGGCAATGCTTGCAGTTAGCTGGAAATGGACGGCGGGATAGGGCGTCAGCATTTCCATGAACTCCGCCCTTCCGATGAACAATTTCGTAGTCGTATGACTGCAATCTTTCGATCCATCTCGCAACTTGTCCCTCGGGGTTTTTGAAGTTGAGCAGCCATCTCAATGATGCATGGTCCGTTCGAAGAACACATTTCTGGTGGCTTGGTGGCCTCTATTATAGCCAATAGCTCCTTCCTGGTCACGCAGTAGTTCCTCTCACTTTTTGAAAGAACTCGACTGTAATACGAGAGGACTCTTTCTTCGCCATCGATCTGCTGGGAGAGTACAGCTCCAATACCGTCGTTGCTCGCATCGCTGTCAACTACAAACATTTTTCCGGTTTTCGGATATGCCAGTACGGGTGATCCACACAGCTTCTCCTTCAAGGTCTCAAAGGCTGTCTGGCATTGTTCATTCCAGACATACGGACGATTTTTCTCGGTTAGCTGATGGAGACACTTAGCTATTTTGGCAAAGTCTTTGACGAATCTTCGATAGTAGGTTGCCAGACCCAGAAAACTTCGTAGTTGGCGCTGGTTGTTTGGTGTTGGCCAGCTTTTTACGGCTTCAATTTTCTCAGGGTCTGTTTTGACCCCTTCTGCTGATACGACGTGTCCCAGGTATTTTACTTCAGCTGCGAAAAGGGTATACTTGTCGGGACTAAGTTTCAAATTCGCCAGTCGCAATCGGGAGAAAACCTCTTCTAAGTTCCGCACATGCTCTTCGAACGTTTTCCCGATGACAATGATGTCATCTAGGTACACCAAGGAGGTTTTCCAGGTTAGACCACGTAGCACGTAATACATCAAGCGTTCAAAAGTGGCTGGAGCATTGCAAAGCCCAAACGGCATCACCACAAATTGCCACAATCCGGTCCCAACTGAAAATGCGGTCTTCTCTCGGTCCTTCTTGTCAATTTCTACGTGCCAGTAGCCACTCTTGAGATCGAGTGTAGAAAACCATTTTGCGTCGGCTAAAGTGTCCATGATGTCATCGATGCGTGGGAGCGGGTAACTATCTTTCTTAGTGACGTCGTTAAGCTGCCTATAGTCGACACAAAAGCGAGTGCTACCATCCTTTTTCTTTACTAGAACTACAG
>OZ017740.1:226267889-226430389 GCA_963969285.1 Odontomyia ornata | reverse complement strand
CTTTCATAAGAAAAATCATGTTTTCTTTTCGTGACTTTATTT
This sequence comes from Odontomyia ornata, assembly GCA_963969285.1. Classification (NCBI taxonomy): domain Eukaryota; kingdom Metazoa; phylum Arthropoda; class Insecta; order Diptera; family Stratiomyidae; genus Odontomyia; species Odontomyia ornata. The sequence continues at coordinate 226,430,347 of OZ017740.1, read as the reverse complement.
GATTAATTTTTAGCATGTACGTATTTCAATGGTAGTACCTGTCTCGTCAATACAATAAATTAATTTACTTAAGAATAAATCATTAACATTAAATCACGTACACACTGAAAGTTGATGAGGAATGAAAAAATGAATTTTCAATTTTATAAAAGTTAGAAAATAAATCCTGTAGTGAATAGAAAAGTTTCAAATGTCCGTAAAGGACTGCAGCGATGTTCTGCTGCCTCGGCAGAAGAAGATGACAATATCTGCCGAGAATGCAGAACATCGCTGCAGTCCTTTACGGACATTTGAAACTCTTAAATTCACTACAAATGGCGCCCAACGTGGGGCTCCGAAATGCCCGGCTGTATCATCAGTCGTGAGCACGAGACAGTCCATCGTCTCTAGGTGTCCCCACAAGGTGTTAGTATTATTGGCGGGTAGGTAACTCCCGAGGGTTTTTGCACTAATCGTGCCCCAGCAACTTAGTAACTTCCGGACGTGTGTTGTCTTTGGACATCAATATCGTTTGGTCCTGCTTTTGAATTATACTATGGTGGTTTACCACCATTGTATAACTAGTAAGGCCAAATGATATTAGAGTCCCTATTTGTGTTCGGAAGTTATTATCTCCACATTCATTTTGCGGAGGATTCTGATCCGCCCCCCAAACCAGCGGTGCCTGGGTGTCTTAAATTACATGGATTTTGATTTCATATGATTGGCTGATTAGCTAATCCATGACTATCCATGACAAGACACGCCCTGCTTGTGGATCAGAACTCAACCCTGGGCTGACAAGTTGTAACTTGAAAAACTTGCGGATGAGGGAGCACTTCTGAACTCGGATTCTCATGGTGCCGCAAGAGAGTTGTCCCTGAACACTACAGAGGTAATGTGCCATTTGTGTCCATACTTGGAAGGAAGGACGGAATGGAAAGACCGATTATTTTTTTTTTTTGATAACTTTTGATAACGTCAATTAGTAAACTTTTCTTCATACCTTTTTTTTGTGAGGTTCTGTTATAGTTCGCCACTGACGGCCACATAAAAGTATTTATTTAGAAAATTAAATTTCATTTAGCATGTCGACCAAACGGACGCCAGACAAGCGCAGGTTGCGTTCGGAAGCGGGGCCCACGGCATTATGCGTCATCTGCCAGCAGGCGCGAAATGATGGAACGTCCGTACAAACGTTGGCTTGCGGACATGAGTTTCATGAAGCCTGTGTGACCCAGCATTTATTAGTTAGCCGGACTTGCCCTTTATGCCGACAACCAGCCACATCAGCGGATCGTCCTTCCAGCCACATAGAGCTTCCAGCTGCTCAAGGGGCGGTTCCCAAACCAAAGGACCGGCGGGAGCAGGTTCCAACAGCGGCTGATGAGCCTGATTTAATGGGCCGAGCCGAAGCAGTGCCGCCTGCGGAGGGGCCGAGACCCACCGTGGCTGTGGAGGCGACAGTCCTACAGGATTTAATGACGCTCATGCAAGACCTGACCACCCGGGTAGCCTCGCTAGAAAGCCAGAAGGATAATCCAGTACCACCTCGGCCAAGAACGCCTCCGATGTGGGATTCGGACCCAAATCCATGGGATTTACCGGTAGACTCGCGGCGCGATCACGAACGAATCCGGCCCGGTGCGGCAATGAACCCGTTGGCTCCAGTGTACCGGCCTCGACTAAGCCAAGCACCGCCACCAACTCAGGCTCCAGTGATTCCGCCGGACCAACGCATCCATCCACACGCTACATATCGGCTGAAGCCGACGCAGATCCCCAGCATCATCCAGGGCTGGAATCTGCATTTCAGCGGGGAACCCAACACCATAACTGTGGAAGTTTTCATTGGTCGGGTGGAGTCACTGATTGAGCAAATGCTAGCAGGAGACCACACGGCGCTCGCAGGATATCTACCAATGCTGCTTAGGGGAGCAGCACTTGAGTCATATTGGCGAATACATTCGGCCCCACCATCAATACGCTGGTCACGGTTGAAGGAGGTACTCCGCATGGAGTACCCTACGGTAGACATGGACGAATTAGTACTGGACAAAATTCATGCTAGGTGGCAGCGTCCGGACGAGTCTTTCCATCAATATCGAGCAGACATTCTTCGGCTGAATGACCAGTTGTCAGAGCCGATGTCTTCTACCCAATTGCTGCGGTTGCTAAAGCGCAATCTAAGACCGGAGCTCCGTCGCCATATCGTGAACTCCGATCCACAGAGTATGGAGGCACTGCTGAGAACTGTGCGTCGCCTAGAAGGGTTTGAGGAAGACCTCCGGGGCCGGCCCTACTTACTAGCTAGGACGGGTCCTCGGCGAGGAATCGCGGAATTGGCCCCAGATTATACCACCATGGATCTGGAGGAAGATATGGGCCAGGACCAGCTTGCTGTAGCCGCAGTGGGAAGCCTTACGACCTGCTGGAATTGCAATCAAACCGGACACCGGTTCATTTCATGCCGAGCAGAGCGTAAGGTTTTCTGCTACGGTTGCGGCAAGCCGGACACATACTTCCCGGACTGCCCTGAATGTGCCGCGCAAAAAAACGGCCGAAAGAGCACCCGACCACCTCAGCGGTACTCGAAGCCCCCGCAGTAGCTCCTCAGCCAGCTGCTCACCCCAACAAACCTGACGTTAACCCACCAGCCATGACCACTATGACTGCGGATGTTCACTCTCTTCCGGAGACCTCGCCAACGACAATATTGAAGCGACCACCGCAGTCATTGCCAGAAGAACCCCGGCAGCCTCAAGTACGCACTCTAGAACCTTATCATGTTTGACTGCAGGAATATCGGGTGGCTCGAGAGCGAATATTTGCTTCTGAAGTAGTCACTTCCCGCCCGCGAGCGACAAAATGGTCAACCAGGCGTTGGCGGAATTTCCGCAAGAGAGTGCGCATCTGCCGTCAAACCTTAAACTCTTGTAACATCTCGGAGGTTGCTGAGAATGAGATCAGACCTTATCATCCAATTAAAGTGTTGGGCGAAACAGTGTTTGCATTGATCGACACGGGTGCCAGTATCACTGTCTTGCCTCGAGCTTTGGCTCGAAGGTGCTCCAAGAATATCCGACCTTGATTAAAGCCTGGCGCACTGAAATCAGTACAGCTGATGGCACCAAACACCCTATACGAGGTAAACTAACCCCACACCCGTGACGTTCAGGGGTCAGACGAAGGATATTACTTTCTACATTATCCCGTCTTTGACTCAGAATGTGTACCTTGGCGTCGATTTCGTCCTTCGCTTTGGACTGGCCTCCGATTTATTTACAGATTTGTCTTTAAATACCAGATATGTCAACGAAATCACTTCTATTCCCGATAGGCATGAACTGACGCCTAACCAACGGCAACGCCTGGAAGCATCCATCGCTGCTTTTCCATCTTACGCTACCCAAGGCCTTGGCCGCACCACCCTAGTCTCACACGCCATCGACGTTGGCGATAGTAAACCGATTAAGCAGAGACACTACGCCATCTCACCGGCCATGGAGAAATTGGTGTATGCGGAGCTGGATAGGATGCTCGAGTTGGGGGTCATAGAGGAGTCGCCGAGGTCGGACAGGAAAAACGAGCATGTGGTTCGCGTTTCTGGGAATTCGAATTCAACTCTGGCTAGTGATAAGCAAAAGTTAAGGCAAAGTACATAGTGGAAAGACGACGCTAAATAAACCAGTTTTCTTTTTATATGGAAGAGTTGCCATTGGGCGGAGATTTCGGTTGTGGTTTGTTCGAGTGATAGGAAACATTTTTCAAGTGCACTAAACAGGCAACACACGTTCGACAAGTTGTGCCCGATATTCGATTGGCAGTTTTATTTCTTTCCTGTGTTTAATTTGTTTAGCGCATATCCATCCAGAATTTGCATAACTTTGACCCCTTTGCCGATGCAATCAATTGTGCTGATGATACGGTACAGGACGGACTTGCGCACATAAGAATTCAGCAGAGAAATGGTCGAAAAACACTAACTACGGTGCCGGGCCTTTCCTCGGAATATAACCTGAAGAAAATTGTGCGAGCATGTAAAAGGAAATTTGCGTGCAAGGGCACAGTAATAGAGCGTCCCGAATACGGTGAAGTATTACAGCTTAAAGGTGTTCAGCGAGAGAACATTTGCGAGTGGCTAACGAAATCTGGACTTGCGAAGCCAGATCAACTCAAGGTGCACGGTTTTTATTTAGCGAGACGAAGGCGCGTATGATCGAACAAAACTTTTGGACATACGGTAAAGAGAATTTATTCGTCATTATCTTCATCCATCCCAAAGATAAATTCCCTGAAGCAACAAGTGAATGCATTTCGAAACGTCAAAGATGGCGGAGTTTTGTTGTCTTTTCATCGCAGGTTGACGAAATTTAGCGGAATTGTAATATATGGTGAACGCGAATTTTGGTTCAGCCTTTTAGCTAAGTTCGGAATCGGATGTGGAGTGGGACCCAAAGAAACAGTTGAATGTCTAATCGGGATTCGTGTAAAAGCAAAATAACATCCAGCTGAGCGAAAGACAATGTTTTTGACTAAAACCCCTCGAAAAGGTTAGATAGAAGGCAGTTTGTTTCATTTATAAATTTGTTCCGTGTCGTTTCGTGGTAAATTTTAATTTGTAGTTTGGGCTGGATTCTAGTGGGCAGAACTGTGAAGTCTCGCATTCCGAACTCTCTTCTTAGGGCTGTCGCAAGTAGGAAGTGCTCGGGAACGTAGCGTTGCTCTAATTATTGTTATTGCCGAAAGCAAGCACTTATTAACCGTTCGTAAATTTCAACAATTGAAGGAGGAACGATGCAAAGGGGCAGACGTAGTGACATTCAAATAGTCTAATACACGGTGCCCCTAAATCATTTGGTAAAACTAGGAGCCAATTGCATTGTTTCTATCGATTTGCCGCTATACATAAAAGCTCCAATGTATGCCCAAAATATCGGTGTCTTCAAAGGGGTAGGAAAGTCACTACTTCGTCAACTATTCCTATTGATGGAAGTTAGCAAGGGCAGCAATTATCACAGAACAGCTGTTTGTCATTAATCTCCGATACTTTTGTTGCAATTTTGTTGGAATCTCAGTATTCGTCGTTGCATTTTAACGTAAGAAGTAGCTATAACGAAAAGAAATCTACATTCCAGGACCACCCACATCGTCAGCGGGCGCCCGACGAGGATGTTTGGATGAGTACCCTTACATTTCATTATTTTTTTATTTATATATATATTTTTACTTAATGTAATTTGATTATAATCTTTTTATATATATAAATTTTGCATTGGAGGGATAGATAAATTATTTGACATTTTACAAATTACAATTTTAAATATAAAAATATAGATAAATTATTGGAAATTTTACAAATTAAAATTTTAAATATAAAAATATTATTAGAACCTTTTTATATATATAAATTTTGCATTGGAGGGATAGATAAATTATTGGAAATTTTACAAATTAAAATTTTAAATATAAAAATATTATAACCTTTTTTATATATAAATTTTGCATTGGAGGGATGGATAAATTATTGGAAATTTTACAAATTAAAACTTTAAATACAAAAATATTATTATAATCTTTTTTTATATATAAATTTTACACTGGAGGGATAGATAAATTATTTGAATTTTTCAAATTAAAAATTTTAAATATAGAAATGTCAATGTAATTATAAAGTAAGAAAAAATGAAGTGCTAATTCTTTTGAAAATCGGTCTTTCCTTTCCGATACCTTTTGCCCGGGTATAGGACCCGGTACGGTGGCAGGCTTTTTTCGTTTCAGGTGACATCGCGGGTTGAGTGACCCAAGCAGAGTGCCTCTTTATGGCATAGCGTTATGCAATCGAGTTGTATAATTCTATGGCATAAATTGGTCACCGGGGTACTCCCCTTCTGATGGGAAAGTTTATACAAGGCAATTTGTATGAGTTTTCCACTCAGAAGAGGAATACCTGGCCCCTGCAACAAAATATGGATTTATTCCGGTTGGGTGGGTGCGAAGGGGCTCCATCACCACCCGGTTGCCCCTCTTTCATTTGTGGGCCATGAGCTTCGTCGGGTAATGACGAGGTCACCCCAAGTCCGCCTTTCTTTTCAGGTTCCACTTGTTCTCGGAACAAGTACTATCTCCCTCGGTGTAGTTATCTACACTTTTTGCGACTTTGGTCGCCTCTTGATCTGAAATCAAATTCGTGAATGCGAAATTTTTTGTAGTGGGTCCTCGTGCTGGGGAAATGAACCCGCCCCACGACACCGCAATGCTAGCCTGCCAGCGCATTCACGCGTCTCCAGACGAGGGCATTCTCGGCAGATATTGTCATCTTCTTCTGCCGAGGCAGCAGAACATCGCTGCAGTCCTTCACGGACTTTGATTTAAATTCACAACAATCCTGAAAAGATTGATTTTTTTGAAGTCTTATTTGTGCTTGTTTTCAAGCAATGGTAAATATAATTATTTGTCGAGGATAATTATATTTTGCAATGAGTGAATTACAAAAAATTAATGATAAAGTCAAATCGATAATAATTGTTACTTTGCAATTAATTTCAAGCGTGTGATTTCGATATCAGGAAGCTTTAGAAAATTGTTATTTCGGTGATGTTGTTTTGTCGGGGCTTATAAAAATTATCTTTTATACAAAATTGACAATATCAGTTTGCTCATCCGTGTGCCCATCTTTGCATTACAGCAAGTTTTCCAAACAACTACAAAGGCTATAATCGACCTTTCGGACTCATTCAAAAGCAATAAGCAAATGAACGTTTTAATAAAATAAAAAAACAACCTCAGTGGCGTTTCGGGAGGCCTGAGTATATAAAATACTTTAAAGGGCTCTATATAAAAAAGCACGTTTACGCCCCCCCAGAAGGTGGAGTGCAAAGCGTGTTTTTAATGTGATACCACCTGTATGCTTTATCCATTTCACACAACATGCGTTTAAAACTTCTAATAATCGTAATCCCTCCGATAGGCTGATCACAATAAGAAGTTTTGGATTTAATGAGGCAAATAACATAATCTTCACGAAGGTGTTGACGAAAGAAAAGAGATGCACACATAATTACTTTCTAATACAAGCAAAAATTATGAAAGCATTGCTAAGGTGTAGCGGAATGAGAAAAACGCAGAGATATAAGTGTAGTACGTAGCTAATAATTTCTGAAGCTGAAACTCAACTATCACGTGAAGCACGCTGGGCACACGGTTGCGTGACAAAAGCCATAAGGATGATGCCAATCAAAAAATTAACCCCAACACAAAGAACCTGCGCTTGATAAATAAAAAATAGTACACATTCGTATAAAATAGGTGGCAAACTGATCAAATCATAGGAAACAAAGCTTCAGATCTTTGGAATGCTATGTCTTTGAAACATCACCGATTACTTAACTACCGTTTAAATCTGGATCTGAGGTGGTTATTTGCAGTGCATAAAGAATAGGGGGATAACATGCAAACATAAGTGATGTGGAATATTTAACAGACCTTACTGTTGCAATATGAAAAGACTACTTGAATAAATATTCGGCCGTACTAGTTGCACATCTCTCTTAATCGTCATTACGTTTGCAATATCCTGATTCAACAGTGGCTGAAATCGTTGCAGATACGGAATTGCTAAAGGCTTGCATTTCTAGTTTTACTAACATTTTATCGAAGTTACTTGGGTTTATATGCACGTCAGTGAGTTTATGAATAATGGTGATAGCATTATTATCGAATTCACGCACCTTTCCAATAATTCGCCATGAAAATATTTTACTATAGTAACGAATGTCATTTTTCAGATGGAAGTTCCTCAAATTTTTAAGGAGTTGAAGCATATCAAAACAGTTGTATATTCCTCTACCATCTCCTGAAAAGTATGGGTTTCAGTACAGGACCTAAGTAAGTTTAAGAATCGTTGATTTACTGCGCTCTTATCACAAATCGTTCCTAGCATATCTAATCCAAACTGAGAATTTAATTTATGGTTGTGTTTATAATAAAAACCAGTAAATTTCCATTGGGTGTACCCAATTCTTTGCTTCAAAATTAGAGGCAGAGTGTTTTATGCTACGTTGTTGAACTGCCCAAATCACAAAAATCATAAATAATGTCTTCTGCGGAATTATGTTTCAGTTTCGTTCTTATTCATATCTCGTCAAAAAGTAAAACATACCGTCTATCTAAACTAGACATTCCTTTGATTTTTTTCTCAAGCAGGTCTTTTATGGAATCAACAAAACTAGTTTTTAAGTGAAGATTCGAATACCAGTGCAGAATAGTCCTGACTGAAGGAACACTGAATTCCATGTTTAGAAATTCCCTATAAAGGGAAGGGGGCCTATAGTATTATTTCAAGTGAAAAATTTGCTCATTTATCCAAAGGAGCATTAGGCTTGTGGGAAAGCTGGGAACGTATTGAAAGCTGAGCCTCTTGGCTTATATCCTTCAACAAATTTATTATTTGTTTTTCAACATCCGATTTGTTTTTCCTTATGCCGTTAATACTTAGAGAAACAAAACATGATTTTGGAATTGGTTGTTTTTCCTCAGTGCTTTTTGTTAGGTGGCGGTCTGGAAATGGAAACTGAGATGGGTGTACGTTTAGTATGCTAGGTCTTGAATGAAGTTTAAAATTCCGAAGAAAGCTTTTATCCTTCGGATATTTTCGCCCTTCAAGTGGAGTAAACAACTGAGATGACAGGTTATTTAAATTTAAATCGGCTAAAATTGAACGAATGGAGTTTTGTTTGGGCTTTTCTCTATAATGAAGGGGATGAGATTTCTCAAAATATTTTTCTTTGCAGTTTCCAACTCAAAACTACACTTAGGATCCATAACGTTCTCACTATATGAGCAAACGCTACGAATCATAGGTGTTAGCAATGCATTTTGCTTCAATACCTTTTTATGGCCATATTTTCTAATACAGGAGTTATAAAAATGATCCTCACCCAGAAATTGGAATTGAGTGCGAAATGCCTTTATGCTTTAACTAGACATTGGTTCTCTAGTCCTGAGATATTCCAAAATAAATCACCATCAAACAAACGTAGAGCCGTGAAGGTGATTCCTATATGAGCACTTCATATTTTAAATGTGTATACATGTATACCTATATATGAATTTCTATATAAAAAATCGACATAAAATTTTCAAAATAAAATACAATTAAAATTTGATACTTAAGCCTTTCCTTTAATGTATTCACGGTTAAACACGTTCTCACTTTCACTTGAAATTTAAAGATCTAATAACCCATTTCAATATATTGCATTTATTCAAAACTTTCTAACGGTGAAGCCTATGAAACATTAAACTCCATGAATTTTCCCCACATTTAGACGCTTTTCATTCAAGTATCTGGATTCTGGAAAGCGATTTCGAAGATTGCAAAAATCGTTAGGGTGCTTTATTTTTCTGATTGTGGGTTGTTAAAAGTTTGCCATAAATAAGTCTATCATAGTGCCCGATCGTTTCAACCAGGGGGCGTGGGCTCGATACCCGGTCTGTGCACCAATTTTAGTTTTCTTTTTCCCTATTATTAGTTAATTGCTTACTTATTTAGAATACATTTATTTGCTCTCGTGTCGCGATGGTAGACGTTTCTAAAATGCATCACTGGATGCGATCCATTATACATCAACAATTTTTATGTTGTAACTAGGTTCTCAAAGAAAATTTGATTGTGGAATACATTCCAAAATATTTCGTGAAAATTTAGAATAATGGTTATTCGTAGAATTTAGAATAGGATAGCTTTACTTGTAGTGAATAAAAGAGTTTCAAAAAGTCCGTGAAGGACTGCAGCGATGGTCTGCTGCCCCGGCAGAAGAAGATGAGATATCTGCCGAGAATGCCCTCGTCCGGAGGCGCGTGAATGCGCTGGCAGGCTAGCATTGCGGTGTCGTGGGGCGGGTTCGTTTCCCCAGCACGAGGACTCACTACAAAACAATTTCGCATTCACGAATTGATCGATAGCTCAAGAGGCGACTGAAGTCGCAAAAACTGTAGATAACCTCACCGAAGGAGATGTACTTGTTACAAGAACAAGTGAAACCTGAGAAGAAAGGCGAACTTGGGGTGACCTCGTCGTTACCCAACGAAGTTCATGGCCCACAAATGAAAGAGGGGCAACCGGGTGGTGGTGGAGCCCCTTCATACCCACCCAACCGGAATAAATCCAAAGATAGCTTGTTGCAGTGGCCAGGTATTCCTCTTCTGAGTGGAAAACTCATACAACTTGAATTGTATGAACCTTCCCATCAGAAGGGGAGTACTCCGGTGACCAATTTATGTCATAGAATTATACAATTGGATTGCATAAATCTATGCCATAAAAAGGCACTCTGCTTGGGCCACTCAACCCAAAACGTCACCTGAAACAAAAAAAATGAAATAGTTTGTACCCGGCGGCTGGCTCATGTTTTGGGGTGGAAGCCTGCCACCGTACCGGGTCCTATACTCGGTTAGATAGTTGCGAAAAGGAAAGACCGATTTTCAAACAAATTAGCAATTCATGCTTTCTTTTTATTTTTCTTTATCGTGAATTCATTCCTTTGTAAATATGAAAACATGTTTTTAACAATAAGAAGAGCATTAATGATAAATAACGTTTAAATTAATACTAGAAACAGTTGTTCATTTAGTGATAATTAGTTAAATATTTAATAATGATACTACTTTTACTTAAAAAGAAGAAAAAGACTGATAAGACTACTTGAAGAAGCTTTTCGTCATGAAGATGCTTTTCTTTCAAAGTTTTTCTACAGTTCCAAAGTTTTATGAATTTAATATTTAGTTAATTTTATTTGCGTACATTTTAGTGAAGTTATTTATATCAAAAACAAATTGATTTGTTTTATCATTGTAAAAGACTTTTGGATTTTTTTTTTTTTTTTTTTTTTTTTTTTTTTTACTATCCTTTCTAAATTACGCCTTTAAAAAGGTTTTATCTCTTCCTCTCTCTCAGATCGCAAACTTAACCAACTGAGATTTAATCGTCTCAGACATTTAATACCCACACAATAAAAAGATGATATCCTTTTAAGACAAAATTTACAGGAAACAGGGAGAGTTGGATAAAATTATTCAATAGTATTCGCTTTGATGATAAAATCCTTCTCGGGAAGGACAAAAATTTTCTTGTCAGATGAAATTTATTGCAAAATTCGAAATATAAATGTTTTTTTTTTTTTTTTTTTGATAAAATCATCCGTAAATGTTTTGGCAAAGCTAATTGGTAATGAAATTTCTATTTTGAGTTTCAAATAAAATATCGCAATTCCATAGAATTTACATGATTAAAAAAAAATTGTGGCATGAAAGTGAGAAACATTAAAAAATTGACAAAATTAAGGCAACAAAAGGGTACTCACCCGCATGGTCCTCCGAGCGCTCGACGACGATGCAGATGGTCCTGAAATGGAATAATGGCGCGATAAATTTTAAAAATTTCCTCTAATCCTATAGTTCTTCATAAAAAAAAACAACCGGCTTCTATTTGTGCGATAAATTTTTGATCGAGCAGCAAAAGGCTACAAAAATACGCTAACAACGCGAAAGGATATTTTTACTTGTCGTCTACGAAGGCACTGAATTCTTTTCTAAGTTGTTGGGAATTTCACAGCGAGACACCGAACTTACGCGATCGTCGCTAGTAATTCAAAATTCTACTTTCGGTGAAAATTCAGAAGAAATTGTTGTTGGCGCTTCTTTATTGCATTCGTGAAAAATTCAGCACGAAACACCTTAAACCTTTCCGGCGCGTATGGATCAGTACAAGTGACGCGCGATTCAAAAAAAAAAAAAATGTTTAAATCCGGGCTGTGAGTTTCTTCGCTAGAATATTTTCTCCCTCTCTTGCAGCACAGTCCCGACAAATTTCCTTCCACGAGCAGGCAAAACTGAAACTGTTTTCGTTTTGGCTTTCCCGTTATGTTGACGAAAAACTTCCCTTTGTTGTCTGCTGAAGACCGAAAATTTGTTACAGTTGAGATAAAAAAAAATAAAATTTCAAGTCCCGCAATCTTGCACTGAGCGCTATTTGTCGGGTGGAAATAAATAATTAAAAACGGATAGGAATAAATAATTTTCGTTTGTTTTTCCGGTAATAAAAATATTTCCAGAGTTTCGTCCGCGATGACGTGTTTCCTCAAGACAGTCCGTGACACTCACGAGAAATGATGCACGCGTGATAGCCGTTCCGCGTTCTTGTATCCAAGATACTCCTCAGTACAGTTCATCATCACTAAGCTGAGTTTACAATTCAATATACCGGCACTACTAACAGCACTCTGGGATAATTGTATGATGGACACTCCAGAGTTACAACTTAGCGCGGAACACTCCCGCACCACCCCAATTGATGCAACCCGTCTTCAGATTATGCTGTTTCAACGATGTCACTCACACAAATTCGTTAATTAAATAAACTACGTTCCATTGAGAATCTAATGTGGTCGAGTATTGCCGACAATATTCGCGAAACGCAGGAAAATGCAATATTAGCCGCATGCAACTCTACAATCAGCGAAAATGCACTCAATTCAGACCCCCTCTGCCAAACAATCACCGTAATTCTCCTCGGACAGTGAACGGTGCACTTTTAGTCAATCGTTGCCTTGAGCGCTTAAACCTACACTTTCAGCTATCTTCAATAAATTATCCAATCTTGTTTTCGATTTCGGACACAAAAAGATATTTTCCACAAAAATAACTTTCGTCAAATTCAATGCCACTCATTTATTTCAATCCTAATAAATTTTCCTTTGCAAACTTAATGATGAATAAAAGTTCAACGTAGGGAAATGAACAATGGTTCACTCCAAATTTTACTCGTATTTTTTTACCGCGTGCGCTTCAGACGCCGCCTGTTTCTCTACTCCCCGGCACCATCCCAGCGGATGTGTCTACGTGACTCCCTCTTGCTTTCGCCTGGTGTGTACCGTACGTACGGGACGGTTGAGGGATTCTCATGTCGGACCATACGAAGAACAGGAACATTATTTTTCACGACTTGTTTTCCTACTTCATTTGACAATCCAAACAAGAACCCGACAGACCACACACTTCCAAACACACCTAAAACTCGTTCTTTCTGCGCGACGTTCAATTGATGACCACCAATTCCACCTCCGGATAAGCTTCCTCCAAGCGATGGAATCGTCGGCGCACTCGAGGAGTCCCGACTTGAATTCGAAAAATGTTCACGATACAGAGATGGAAGCGGGCACTTGTTGAGCAGCTAAAGTAGCTGCGGCTTGCTGAGCAGCTCATGATGCAGACGCGGCTTGAGAAGCCTGAATGCGCTGTTGGGCAACATATTCAAGGCGATTCTTTATCGACTGCAGTTGGGTTAGCTGATGTTGCTGTTGGTGTTGCTGTTGATAGTATGAAGGAACTGCTTCAGCATCAACTGGCTGAAGTTTTGCCGAAACAGGATGTATTTGAGGTGGAAGTTGATTGTTTCGGTACGAATTCAGTTGTGTCTGAAAATGATGCTGTTGTTGCTGTAAATGCTGCTGTTGTTGATGTTGTTGTTGGAATTGCAACATTTGTTGTTGCTTTTGTTGCTGCGCTGTAAATTCTTCTTTTGTATATAGTGCCGCATTATGGAATTTCGGTTTGTATGGCTTATCAATAGATTGTTTTTGATTATGTAAATTATTTGAAATTGGAGCTGCATTGTTGCCTGTTTGGTATTGTATGGCTGGTGACGAAGCCCTTTCATCGAACGGTGACGTTGTCCGACTTGAAACATCAGAACTACTGTTGCTCATATCGGAATCTGGGTCCGGAGTAGAACTTATTGAATTATCATCTTCAGGTTGTGATTCAATTCCTTTGAGTCGAAGATTGTGTGTTCTTGTCATTGATATGGTCGTTCGTTGGTATGAGTACGGATATGTTTCTGTAAAACCGAAGGTTTTGTACAATTCAGGTTACAATAAGGACAAGAAAGTCGCCCTGAGTTGCTTTGGTCCACTGTTTGTTGCTGCTGTTGCGGCTCTTGATCATCGTGACTTGGGTGTTGGCGCTGTTGCAGCTGGATTAGTTGTATTTGCTGCAATTGCTGTTGATGTGGTTTGGATGGAAGGTGTTGTTGTTGTTGCAAATGGATCGGTGAACGGGATATTGGTTGTGGTGACTGCTGTGATGGCGTTGATAGTTTTGAAGCAACTTGTAAAATGTCATTGGTACTGTTATTGCGAACAGTAAGTGACTTTTGTGTTGGAGCTACTAAACGGGGAGAGTTTCGAGACGATGATATCAGCAAAGCAGTCTCGGCTACGAGATTTAATACGTTATTATTTACTAACTGATAATTTGCTACTCCTGCTTGTGTCTGCGCCAGTGGTGGGCCCGGCGTATCTATTGATTTTTGTGAGCCGTTACTACTTACAACTGAGGCTTTCAGTTCGCCATCGCTTCCGTATCCAGTGTCAGCTATCGAGACTGTTTCGACTGTTTGGAAAAGGGGCGTTAGACGCCCAGTGCCATTGACTATAATATAGTTACTCATTGTTAAATTGAGTTTGTGCTGTGTGCCTGTGGCAGCGCTGGCTTATAGAGCCATAGCTCCTCGGTTATTACATACTCACTAGATAAATATGTACCCATGATGTCTCGATAAATTTATTGAAGATCAATTACCGGTTATTTTTAAAAGAATTCTTCGCAGGTCATCAATAGTGCAAACATATCACACTGTACGAATGTGAAAATTTTTTTTTTTAAATCATTGGCTTCACAAAATGCAGTAAAACGTCATAAAATTTTCACGGAGTCTCGCCACATCCATTTGCACTTACCCCTATGATATAAATTCGTAATTCTGACCTTGACATATATGGAATAAGTCATATGGAGTACTACTCTCAATTACTCTTAATTTTACTCTTAAGCGTGTTTCAGAGCCAGTTTTGAATTTTTCTTAGAGTTTTCATTTCACAGTTTTTAGCGCTTTTGTTGCTTCGTGTTTCATACACATTTATTATGTGCACAAAAGCTTATCGAATAACCGAAGAATGTTTTGAATTTCAGAAGCTGCACTAAAATCTGTTTGTAAGATAATAAGGCATTTCTAACTGCTTCTGAATGAAACCTCTGATTCACATCAAATCCATTTTAAGACAATGCTAATTTGAATCCCTTTATTCTATTTCATTCTTTATTTTAGTGATTTGTCGTAATTATTATAAAATATCATGAATTTACACAAAAAAGATATCATTCTTTTCAACTTTGTTACCAGTAGTTGGCTACTAATTATATTTTCTTTCAATTAGATTCTATTTAATGAGCCATTCCCCTTTAGAAATTCATCGTACATTTTCTTTGATTCCAACAAAGATATAAGCGGGATGACTTCACTAGATATATCCTGTTAGTGCTTCCTAATCGGCTCATTAATTCCAAGCATCACAATCATCATTACTCAAAATAAAGCAACTGACACAAAGTCAAGTACATCTATTTTATTAAATGTGTATTTGCACTTTGAAATTAATTTGCTAAAGCTTGCTATCCATGTAATGTATGGAATTCTTCAAATTACAATCATAAGAGGAATTCAAAATTTGTATTACAAGTTATATGGCGTTTTTTATGTCCCTCCTAAATCGAATGATACTGTCTACGACAATGTCTGTAAAATTATAAGTGATATCACTGCAATGACAAACGAAGACGATAAAATTATCATTACTGGCGACTTTAATAGACCTAATATAAAATTTGTGATCGACAATGACGATGGTCGACTCCTTCCGGTGAATCTCCTTGATAGTAATGATTTCAAATTAATGAGCACCTTCTATAGTAACGACTTGCAGCAGATATCTCCTGCTCCCAACCAGAACGGTGTATGGTTAGACCTTATTTTTTCTAATACATACGACAAAGTTGTGGCCAGTTTAACTGATGACAACGAGAATCTGTTTTCGAACTCGAGACATCACTCCGCTTTTTCTATTGAACTGTCGACTCCTGATACTTTTAATTCTATTTCGTACAATCAAACTATTGTATATGACTTCCGCAATGGCGATTATGGAAACATTAATAGTCTTCTATCCAGCATTGACTGGTACGGTACTCTGTCAACGTTAGATTTGGATACGGCTCTATCCACCTTTTATCGTATAATCTTTGACGCCGTTGAATCTTTCGTACCGAAAATCAAGAAAAGGGATAAGATTTCTGAACCATGTCTGGGGTGTGATCTGAGACATTTACGTAACCAGAGAAATAAACTATATAGGCTCCTAAGAAAAGATAAATGTGTAAGCGATTCGACTAAGAGTAAATATAACGAACTTGCACTTGAATTCAATATTAAATCGCAAGAGGCCTATCAAACATACGTTAACGTCATAGCGGAGGAAACTATATCCAATCCAAAAAAATTCTTCGACTTTGTTAACGTTAAGCGCAAAACATCTGGTTACCCGTCTTTAATGTCATACAACGACTCCGACTCGTCCTGCACCGAGCAGATCTGTGAATTCTTTGCTGATCATTTTCAGCATGTTTACTCCAATCCAGTCAACTCGCCTCATTTTGAGTCGTTAGAAACAGCCACACAGATCTTAATTGATAACATTACCATTTCTGAAGATGAAATTCTTCATGCTATTGAAGATCTTGACCTACATAAAGGACCCGGCCTTGACCTTATTCCTCCTTGCTTCCTGTCCCTCTGCAAAAATGAATTGGTTAGACCTCTCTTCCTTATTTTTAATAAATCGCTAACATCTGGTATATTTCCCAAACTTTGGAAACCATCCTTTATAACACCAATTCACAAAAAAGGCGATAAGCGGCGCGTGGAGAACTACAGGGGCATTGCTATCCTCTCTACTATGCCTAAACTGTTCGAAAAAATTATCTGCAGTAAAATTTCCCCCATTATAGAACCGTATATGAATGAACAGCAACATGGCTTCCGTAAAAACAGGTCTACCACCACTAATCTTATTACCTTGACGTCGGATATTCTTTGTAGCACGGAGCAAGGCTTCCAGGTAGATGCAATATATACAGATTTCAGTAAAGCGTTCGATCGAGTGGACCATGAAATACTGGTGAATAAACTTCGCATTTTTGGCATCTACGGTTCACTGCTCAACTGGATTCAGTCATATTTGAAAGACCGCACACAATGCGTTAAGTTTCAAGGTCAGTTGTCTCGTGAGTTCAATGTCACCTCTGGAGTACCTCAGGGCAGTCATCTTGGTCCACTCCTCTTCAATATTTTCATCGCTGATCTTTCTACAGTACTGTCTGATGTCTCGCACCTGTTTTACGCCGATGACCTCAAACTGTATCACTGTATACAATCCTTATCCGATGTATCTTTTCTTCAATCTAAGTTAGCAGCTCTCCTTCAGTGGTGCTATAGAAACCAACTTGCTCTTAATATAGAAAAATGCCAGATAATAAGTTTTGCAAGAAAAAAGAACGTTATCTTACATGATTATGATATTAATAACACACGTTTGAAAAGAGTCGAGAGAGTTGTCGACCTTGGCATAGTCTTAGATACCAAGCTCCGCTTTAATCTCCATTATGATGAAATCCTGAGCAAGGCTTATAAAATGCTAGGTTTCATTAAACGTAGAGCAAAAGAGTTCAGAAATATCTGGGCTACTAAATCTCTGTACACCTCACTTGTCCGTCCACTTCTTGAATACGGCTGCACAGTCTGGGACCCCATATTCGACATTCATAGTCGCAGATTAGAGTCAGTGCAAAAACAGTTTTTGCTCTTCGCCCTTAGATCCTTGTATGATCCTACTTCTTTCCACAATCTTCCATCTTATGATGTTCGACTTCACCTGACTACACTGGCCTCTAGGAGAGTTGCATTGTCCGCTTGCTTGCCCTTTGATGTAATAAGAGGCAACATTCAAACTACATCCTTGTCAGACAAAATACACTTAAACGATCCTATAAGAGCCACAAGACACACACCAATGCTAACCGTGCGTATGCACCACTCGAACTATGCTAGCAATGAGCCGATTAACAGATGCTGTAAAGCATTCAACAGGTTTAGCGTTCATTACTCCCCAACCATCTCCAAATCCAATTTTAAGAACCAAATCTTAAATGCCCTCAACGCCGCTATTTCATAAATGTTTAAATTAAGTTTGTATTTTTTGTATTGTATTTTTTGTAATTACGCCTTGCTTGGTGAAATAAATAAATAAATTATTTAAATTATAAAATTATTAAGTAATCATAACCTGAAAATCACATACCTAAATTGAATTATACTCAATGCAAAACTTATCTACTCGCGTATCGCAAAATTTCGATTAACAGCTTCAAAATTTGTATTACAAGTTATATCTTCCTAACGAATAGTTATAAAATATCTTTGTTCCCTTGCCATGTTGCCTCTAACAATGATAATTTCCTCAGCTTCTCATAAAATAATGATAACCAGGCAACGTTACATCGAAGCTTCCTTCGTGTTCAACCCCAATATTGTGAACTTTTTGCCTTTGAAAGTCACTTGAAAACTTTAAAGTAAAAGTTGATCATACCTTTTCTCCAATAATTCATCAAAAATACAAGTATCACATATGTCCTAGATGTTTCAAATAAGGAATTGCGACAATGAAACGATACAAAGCAAACTCTTTTCACTAATTGATACGGGAGAGGGTCTCACTCTAAATATTAAAATATGTGCTTTGCTTTACTGGAAAATAACTATAGAATACAATGTGAAAAAATATATAATTTATTTCTTTTAATCATGAAACTGTTGCTATTCTTACGAAGATATTAAAATTTAATTTAAAATATTTTGATTTAAATTATGATATGAATTAATTATTTCTTTCATTATGGGTTAGTTATTTCCAGCTCACAAGCAAATAATCCTCATTTAGAAATCATAAATGATTTACTTTTTTAAAAGCAACTCCATTCATTCATTCTATCGCAAATATTATATTCCTCAAAAGGGCCCACGAATATCATTTGCTACGTTGCAATTAACCACGATAAAATTCATTTCCTTCCATAGCAGATTTGATCATTAGCTAACGATGCATTGAAGCTCGCCAAAGCGACAGGCATTAGATAAGACACATTGGCTGAAAGAAACTTTTGCTCGAAATGCTAAAATCGACATCGCAGCGCCATCTATCCTGCCAATTGGCGTTCATCGTGACACCACTATGTACAGAAACACAATGTTGCAGGCATTGTCTCTATACATAGTGGTGTCATCGTAGCGAACATTTTAACTCCACATTGGGGGAACCCATGTTTCTGGTGGCGCAACTATCGCTGGTAAATGTCTGAGGTAGAATTTCTTTAGTGAAAATCCAATCCAAGTACACAAACTTTTAAAGCTGCTTTGAAAGTGGTTATGAACTTTGAGATATGTGATATACATATATCAACATATTCGCAAATCCAAGCGAATGAGTTATGTAAGATGGATGTATGTTCGCTATGTGACAGCACGCCTGCGATACGTTTTGTGTGAAGATTCACCACCGCGATGTATGGCTGAAGTTAGTCGTTAGGTTATTTAATTCTTCACGATTATAGAAGATTGTAAATAAATGTAAATGTTTTCGATTTTGTGTGTCCATTCATAAATTTGGGACGTGTTCATTTTATGAATGAAATTGCACAACTTTTTGTGAGAAATAATTTAAGAAATAATACTTTAAATGAATTTAAAAGATTATAAATTTATTATATATAAATTGATTTTCTTTATCGCTAAGTGTTCTTTCTATGCTTTTTTTCTAAACAATAGTTTATATAAAACTAGATTGTTGAGTGTAATTCTATTTGGAAGCGTCAAATATCTAACTAAGTAAGTATATATATTAGAATTAGAAATAGTGATGTTAATAAAATCACAACCATAGTTTTTATTATTGTAGATTTTAAAATTATCATTGAATAAATTGCAATGAAAAGACTTTTAACTCTGACAAACGCATGGAAATAAAAAAAACGCTCAAGTATGATCAGTGAGAATTTCATTGAAATATTTTTCCTGAATTATTGTTACATCAAAGAATGTCTTTGCTTTATTTTGTACAACAAGGGATATCAGCTGAATGCTGACTCATGGTTGCAAGGACTAAAATATAATTGCTTTCTTTTTAATGAATAATAATGGTACGTCGGTTTTTGTATGAAAAATGTAACATTTAAAAATTAATAGTAGCAGTATCCAATCAAACTCTTTATAGCTTTTTGTCTTATTTAACTTTCATAAGAAAAATCATGTTTTCTTTTCGTGACTTTATTTGATTAATTTTTAGCATGTACGTATTTCGATGGTAGTACCTGTCTCGTCAATACAATAAATTAATTCACTTAAGAACAAATCATTACCATCAAATTACGTACACACTGAAAGTTGATGAGAAATGAAAAAATGAATTTTCAATTTCATAAAAGTTAGAAAATTAATCCTGAAAAGAGTGATTTTCTTTAAGTCTTATTTGTGCTTGTTTTCAAGCAATGGTAAATATAATTATTTGTCGAGCATAATTATATTTTGCAATGAGTGAATTACAAAAAATTAATGATAAAGTCAAATCGATAATAATTGTTACTTTGCAATTAATTTCAAGCTTGTGATTTCGATATCAGGAAGCTTTAGAAAATTGTTCTTTCGGTGATGTTGTTTTGTCGGGGCTTATAAAAATTATCTTTTATACAAAATTGACAATATCAGTTTGCTCATCCGTGTGCCCATCTTTGCATTACAGCAAGTTTTCCAAACAACTACAAAGGCTATAATCGACCTTTCGGACTCGTTCAAAAGCAATAAGCAAATGAACGTTTTAATAAAATAAAAAAACAACCTCAGTGGCGTTTCGGGAGGCCTGAGTATATAAAATACTTTAAAGGGCTCTATATAAAAAAGCACGTTTACGCCCCCCCAGAAGGTGGAGTGCAAAGCGTGTTTTTAATGTGGTACCACCTGTATACTTTATCCATTTCACACAACATGCGTTTAAAACTTCTAATAATCGTAATCCCTCCGATAGGCTGATCACAATAAGAAGTTTTGGATTTAATGAAGCAAATAACATAATCTTCACGAAGGTGTTGACGAAAGAAAAGAGATGCACACATAATTACTTTCTAATACAAGCAAAAATTATGAAAGCATTGCTAAGGTGTAGCGGAATGAGAAAAACGGAGAGATATAAGTGTAGTACGTAGCTAATAATTTCTGAAGCTGAAACTCAACTATCACGTGAAGCACGCTGGGCACACGGTTGCGTGACAAAAGCCATAAGGATGATGCCAATCAAAAAATTAACCCCAACACAAAGAACCTGCGCTTGATAAATAAAAAATAGTACACATTCGTATAAAATAGGTGGCAAACTGATCAAATCATAGGAAACAAAGCTTCAGATCTTTGGAATGCTATGTCTTTGAAACATCACCGATTACTTAACTACCGTTTAAATCTGGATCTGAGGTGATTATTTGCAGTGCATAAAGAATAGGGGGATAACATGCAAACATAAGTGATGTGGAATATTTAACAGACCTTACTGTTGCAATATGAAAAGACTACTTGAATAAATATTCGGCCGTACTAGTTGCACATCTCTCTTAATCGTCATTACGTTTGCAATATCCTGATTCAACAGTGGCTGAAATCGTTGCAGATACGGAATTGCTAAAGGCTTGCATTTCTAGTTTTACTAACATTTTATCGAAGTTACTTGGGTTTATATGCACGTCAGTGAGTTTATGAATAGTGGTGATAGCATTATTATCAAATTCACGCACCTTTCTCCATGAAAGATTTTAATATAGTAACGAATGTCATTTTTCAGATGGACATTCCTCAAATTTTTAAGAAGTTGAAGCATATCAAAACAGTTGTATATTCGTCTACCTTCCAGTATGGATTTCAGTAGAGAACCTAATTAAGTTCAAGCATCGTCAATTTATTGCACTTTGATCACAAACCGTTCCTAATATATCTAAACCAACATTGAAAATCGAGTTGATGGTTGTGTTTATAAAAAAAACAGTAGATTTCCATTGGGTGAGCCAACGATTTACCCAAGTCCTTGCTTCAAAAATAGAAGCAGAGTGTTTAATGGTACGTTGTTGAACCGCCCAGCGTTTTCAAAATCACAAAAACCATAAATAATGTCTTCTGCGGAATTATACAAGTATTCCAGTTCCGTTCTATTGATATCTCGTCAAAAAGTAAAACACATCGTCCATCTAAACATTCCTTTGATTTTTTTCTTAAGCACGTCTTTTATGGAATCAGCAAAACCAGTTTAGAAGTGAAGATTCAAATAGCAGTGCTGAATAGTCCTTACTGAAGGAACACTGAATTCCATGTTCAGAAATTCCCTATAAAGGGAAGGCGACTTACAGTATATTTTCAAGTTGAAAAATTTGCTCATTTTTCCTTCGGATATTTTCGCACTTCAAGTGGAGGAAACAACTGAGATGACAGGTTATTTAAATTTAAATCGACTAAAATTGGACGGATGGAGTTTTGCTTGGGCTTTTCATTAGACTGAATGGGATGAGAATTCTCAAAATATTTTTTTTTACAGTTTCCAACTCAAAACTACACTAAGGATTCATAAAATACTCACTTCTTGGGCAAACGCTACTAATGACAGGCGTTAGCAATGCATTTTGCTTCAATATCTTTCTATGGCCATATTTTCTAATACAGGAGTTATAAAAATGATCCTCGCCCAGAAATTGGAATTTTGTTTCAAATGCTTATATGCTTTAACTAGACATTGATTCTCTAGTCCTGAGGTATTCCAAAATGTTTATACCTACATATGAATTTCTATATAACAAATCTACATAAAATTTTCAAAACAAAATATAATTAAAATTTTAAAATATTGATACTTAAGCCTTTCCTTAAATGTATTCACAGTTATACACTTTCTCATCTTCACTTCAAATTAAAAGATCTAATGACCCATATATTGAATATTGCTTTTATTCAAAACTTTCTAACGGTGAAGCCTATGAAACCTTAAATCCCATGAATTTTCCCCACATTTAGACGCTTTTCATTTAGGTATTTCGATTGTGAAAAGCGATTTCGAAGATTGCGAAAATCGTTTTGGGCGCTTTATTTTTCTCATAATGGGTTGTTAAAAATTTGCCAGAAATAAGTCTTAGTGCACGATCGTTTTAACCAGGGGACGTGGGCTCGATACCCGGCCTGTGCACCAAGTTAGTTTTCTGTTTTCCTATTATTAGTTGATTGTTTACTTATTTAGAATACATTTTTATGCTTGCGTGTCACAATGGTAGAATTTTCTAAAATGCATCACAGGATGCCATCCATTCAATTTTTATGTTGTAACTAGGTTCTCAAAGAGGATTTGATTTTGGACTATATTCCAAAAAATTTCGTGGAAATTAAGAATAATGGTTATTCGTAGGATTTAAAATAGGATAGCTTTACTCACTAGATAAATATGTCCCCATGATGTCTCGGCAATTTTATTGAATATCGATTATCGGTTATTTTTAAAAAAATTCTTCGCAGGTCATCAATGGCGAAAACATATCACTGTACAAATGTGAAAAAGTTTTTAAAATATCAGTGGCTTCAAAAAAATTTACTGAGTTGTGAAAAAGTTTCTCGGGGTCTCGCCACATCCATTTGCATTTATGATATAAATTCGCAGTTCCGACCTTTCTATGGAATAAGTTACAGAGAGTACTACTCTCAATTATTATTATTTTTAACTCTTAAGAGTGTTACAGAGCCAATTTTGAATTTTTCTTAAAGTTTTATTTCACAATCTTTAGCGCTTTTGTTGGTTCGTATTTCATACACACTTATTATGTGCTCTAAAATCTCTTTGTAAAATAATAAGGCATTTTTCACAGCTTCTGAATGAAACCTCTGATTCACATCAAATCCATTTTAAAACAACGCTAATTTCAATCTCGTTATTCTATTTCATTCTTTATTTTAGTGGCGTCGTAGTTATTATAAAATATCATTATAACTTTCTACAAAAAAGATGATATTGTCATTCTTTTCAACTTTGTTATCATTACTCAAAATAAAAAGAAACTGACACAAAGTCAAGTAGATCTATTTTATTAAATGTGTGTTTGCGTTATGAAATTAATTCGCAAAAGCTTGATATCCATTTAAGATATGGAATTCTTCAAATCAAAATCATAAGAGGAATTATTAAGTAATCATAACCTGAAAATCACATATCTAAATTGAATAACACTCAATGCAAAATTCATTTACTTGCGTATCGTAAAACTTCTATTAACAGCTTCAAAATTTATATTACAAGTTACGAATAGTTACAAAATATCTTTAAATTCGCTTTTTACTTACCATGTTGCCTCTAACAATGATAATTTCCTCAGCTTCTCATAAAATAATGATAACCAGGCAACTTTACATCGAAGCTTCCTTCGAGTTCTATCTCGATATTGTGAACTTTTTGCCTTTTGAAAGTCACTTGAAAACTTTAAAGTAAAAGTTGATCATACCTTTTCTCTAATAACTCAACAAAAATACAAGTATCGCATATTTCCTAGATGTTTCAAATAAGGCATTGCTACAATGAAACGATACAAAGCAAACTCTTTTCACTAATTAATACGAGAATTACGGGTCTCCCTCTAAATATTAAAAGATGTGCTTTACTTTACCGGAAAATAACTATAGAGTACAATATGAAAAATTGTACGTGAAAAATTATATAACTTATTTCTTTTACATCATGCAACTGTTGCATTTTTTACAAAGATATTAAAATTTACTTTCAAATATTTTGATTTAAATTATAAAGTGAATTAATTACTTCTTTCGTAATGGGTTAGTTATTTCCAACACACAAACAAATTATCCTCATTTGAAAATCATTAGTGATTTACTTTTTTAAAAGCAACTCCATTCATTCATTCAACATTCCTGTGGCGGTTATATTATATTTGATTCAAAATAACTCAAAAATATTCATTCCATTCATAAAATATACTGTACATAAAAATACTTTACTTTTGACATATTAAACAAATCATGAAAATCTAGATACCTATATTGTTTTTAGAATTGTATATATAGATTATAAATTAATGATGTAAATTCAGTAAGTTCAGTTCATTCAACGAATTCAGTTTGTTCTGAAATATTGTATTGAGAAAGTCAATCAATGAATATAATTTAATTTGTTCAGTTCGTTCTTAATTATTGTATTTTTTGAATTTATAATAAGATATTATTCAATACATAATCCTTCTAACTGTAGAAAGAAAAGTTTATTCTTACAATCACAAACCAACTAACTAGGACGAACAATTGGTGACCCCGATAAGACACAAGCGCCTCTTATTGAAAATCCAGGTCTTTTTCAACACGTGGACTTGCAACGGAAGTTGTCGTAACCTTTAAGAAGGACGAGCAGTACCACGCTATTTAAGCCCGAGCTGCTATTGCGAATATAAAAAAACGAACAGAAGCAAACTGTCGAAGCTATAGCTGAGAGCGTTCTCTCTTCGGCAAAGTCAGATATTGTAGGAGGTAATTTAGAATCAGAAAAAAGTCCTGTTGGTGTCAGTGCTACACTACGCGAACGGGAGAACCACACCGATCTCTCTGCTATATTCTATGCAAGGAATCAACACAACAGTCTCAGATTTGGCAACCATCACTGAGAATTTGGCACTGAATGACAGTGGCAAAGGCAGGCTAGTTATATTCAAGACTCCAGGCTAGAATTTTTTTAAAAAATTTGTGAGATTCCCTCGCAAAAGCTGCGACTCGCGTGTCGTGGAAGATCGAATTGCGAAGAAAGTGAAGGAATCTGATTTTTTGTCGCGATTGAGTCGGTTTGTGCGATTGACTCACACCTTGATAGATGAAAACTCTTGTGTCAATTACGAGCGACGGTAGAAATATTATTTCGTTAGAGCAGAAAAACAAGCGAAAAGGTCAAATCGCGATTTTATTTGCAATTTTCGCCAATTGGTGGTACATTTACGGTCGTGTGTCCGCCCGCCCGCCAGCGAAACGCAAATTAGAATTGTGAGCAATTTCGAATTTAGTTATAGCATCTGGACAGAGCCTTAAGAGCAAAGCAAAACAATCATCAAATCAACAGGCAGCCATTGATTTAGTACTGCGAATAAACCGAGAACAGGCGGAAAACGGCGAAAAGTTCCAGCAGAAAATTCCAATCAGCGAACTCGTAAGACATCAAAAGTGGAAAACGACGAGCGAGGAGCGAATATCCAAGAAGGAATTTAAGTAAGAGAATTTATGTACAACATTACATTCTACACACATTCACACATATATACCAGAATTTTTTAAATATATATATTCTAAATATTTTTTTTTTTAATTTTTAAAACTGTAAATTTTAACGATTAGATCGCAGATTAAGGGTAGGATATATCCTGCGACAGGGGGGGTATATCCAGCGTAGCGCACCCAGAACCCTTAGGGAGTTATTTTTGCAGGAATATTTATATTATTATAAATTAAATTATGTTTCAAGATAATTTTCATGATGCGAGTCTTTCAGGGGATTCTACAGTAAATGCTGTAGCAGTGAAACTACCTTCATTTTGGAAGGAGTTTCCTGAAACATGGTTTAAGCGTTCGGAGGCTCAATTCGCTCTGGCTTGGATTACGACGGAGTTAACTAAATTCAATTATGTTCTGGTAGCTCTTGATCCTGAAGCCATTAGGACAGTTACTGATCTAGTGAATAATCATTCATCCACTACTCCCTACACAACTTTAAAAGAAGCTTTAATTTCCAGTTTTTCAGCAAGTGAGAATACGAGATTAATTCAATTAATTTCGAATCTCCCTTTAGGAGATAGACAGCCCTCACAACTTCTTCGTGAGATGAAACAACTTGGGGGGGATAAAGTTGGAGATGTTCTTTTAAGATCATTATGGCTTCAAAGACTACCGGAAAACATGCAAGCAATATTAGCATGTAACCGATCCAGCTCTTTGAATGATCTGGCATCAAGTGCTGATAAAATTTTTGAAGTTTCAAATAGACCATCAGTATTTTCATTTGCAAATTCCTCCAAATCAGAACCTAACGTTCAACAACAAATTGCAGAGTTAAGAAGTCAAATTGCAGAACTTACTAAGGCTGTTGGAGAATCATTAAGATTTAGAAGTCCAAGAAGGAACGATGGCCAGTTTCAAGGTTTCCGTTCACGTAGTTCATCCAACAGACGCTCAAAAGATAGGGGATTTTGTTGGTTTCATTCTAAATTTGGTGTCAATGCACATAAGTGTATTGAGCCATGCAAATTTATTAACAAAAATTCTAAGGAGACTCAATAATTCAAAAAACTAAATCCTCTTAAGTCTCCGGCGGCAAACTTAAGTGGTATTTCTTCTAGTCGCCTTTTAATTCTCGATCATTCTTCAAAGAAGAATTTTTTAATCGATACAGGTGCGGGAATTTCCGTGATTCCGAAATCAAATAATTTGAAATTAATTCCATCGGGATTTAAACTTTCTGCTGCTAATGCATCTTCCATTGATACATATGGCAGAAAGTTATTAACATTAAATTTAGGACTTAGAAGAGATTTTTCATGACACTTTATAATTGCCGACATTACACGTCCCATTATAGGAGCAGATTTCCTTGGTCATTTCGGTCTTTTAGTAGATGTAGCTAATAAAGCTTTAATTGACCCAGTTACCAATCTTAAATCAATCTTCTATTTCTAAGGAAGATTATTCAAATTTATCAATTCACGTCCAATCGGATATTGATCCTAATGTTAAAGAATTATTCATTAAATTCAAGTCGATTACCTTAGAATCTGATTTCGCTAAAGTTCCAGTACATAATATTAATCATAAAATTGTTACTTCTGGATCTCCAATCATGTCCAAACCTAGACGTTTAGCTCCGGACAGATTAGAGTCAGCTAAAAAAGAATTTAATTTTCTTCTGGAACAAGGCATCTGCCGTCCTTCAGACAGCAAATGGTCCTCACCATTACACATGGTAAAAAAAAGTAATGGTGAATGGCGTCCTTGTCGAGACTACAGACGTTTAAATGCCATAACCGTCCCAGATCGTTATCCGATTCCTAATATTCAGGATATTACTCATTTTCTGACCGATTGCAAAACATTTTCAACTTTAGATCTTACCAAGGCATACCATCAAATTCCAGTCGAACCCGAAGATTTTCCAAAAACAGCTATATGCACACCGTTTGGACTCTTTGAGTTTACCCGAATGACCTTTGGACTATGCAATGCTGCGCAAACTTTCCAGCGATTCATTAATTCTGTATTGAAAGATCTAAATTTTTGTTTTGTATATCTTGACGACATCCTGATTGCATCTAAATCAGTTTCTGAGCATTTAGCTCATTTGGAAATTATTTTTGAAAGATTACAAGAACATGGTCTGATAATTAACATTAACAAATGTAAATTTTTACGGACTGAGATAAAATTTATTGGTCATTTCATTTCGTCTGAAGGCATTCGTCCAGCTCCAGACACGTGTCAAGATATTCTTCAATTCAAATTACCTGAGACTATTTTAGAACTTAGACGATTTTTAGGCATGATAAATTTTTATCGTCGTTTCTTGCCCAATGCAGCTCAACATCATGCATTACTTAACAGTTATCTAATAGGAGCTAAAAAGTCAGACAAAAGAAAAATTAACTGGACTCCAGAAGCTATTGAATCTTTTAATTTTTCAAAACAACAATTGTTCGAAGCAGCAGTATTAGCTTTTCCTAACATGGATGCTCCTTTAGCAATTTTTGTCGATGCTTCAGATATTGCCATTGGTGCAGCACTCCAACAACGCATAAATGATGACTGGCAACCCTTCGGTTTCTTCTCTAAGAAACTCAATCAAGCTCAAAAAAATTATAGTACTTATGACCGTGAATTGTTGGCGGCTTATCAAGCAGTAAAATATTTTAGATTTTACATTGAAGGTCGTCCTTTCACGCTGTTCACAGATCACAAGCCATTAATATATTCATTTCGGCAAAACCCAGCTAAAGCTTCTCCAAGGCAACTCCGTCAACTAACATTTATTAGTGAGTTTACTACAGACTTTCGACATATTTCTGGCAAAGAGAATGTAGTTGCTGATTCTCTTTCTAGGATTTCTCAAATAGAAATTCCTAGTACAATACATTTCAAAGCTATTTCAGAAGCACAAATTGTAGATGAATGTTTGACAAACTTGAGAACAAATTCGAAATTTAAGTTTAGTCAAATTAATTTGCCAAATTCAGATATTGAAATTTTTTGTGAAGTTTCTGATACAACTATCAGGACTTACATTCCAGAAAAATTTCGTGAACAAGTTTTCAAAACTGTTCACAATTTAGCACATCCTGGAATACGAACTACTCGTCGCATTATTGCAAGCAAATATTTTTGGCCTTCATTAAATAAGGATGTTGCAAACTGGACTCGAAGTTGTTTAGATTGTCAACGTTGCAAAATTTCAAGGCATAATAAAAGTGAAATTAAGATTTTTCCATTGGTATCTAAACGCTTGAAAGCACTTCATATGGATATTATCGGACCACTTCCTTATTCACAAGGTTTCACGTTTTGCTTGACAATTATTGACCGATTTTCAAGATGGCCAGAAGCTATTCCCATGACAGATATAACAGCTCAAGCTTGTGCGGACGCTTTATGCAGTGTTTGGATTGCACGTTTTGGAGTTCCTGAAACCATAGTTACTGATCAAGGTAAACAATTTGAATCACAACTATTTGGCGAACTAGGTTTTAAGCGCAACCGTACTACAGCTTATCATCCTCAAGCTAACGGTATGATCGAAAGATGGCATCGTACGCTTTTTTTTTTTTGTGGTAGGGAGGTGAAGGCATTTATGCCCGCCGAGTCTGGCAGTGTGGGACTCCCATGGAGGATACCTTTGGACTACCCACTAAACACCTCCCCTGTCAATCTGAGAACCTAGCCTGGAACCGTTTGACACATTACTTCTGGCCAGGTCTCGTTTTGTTACGCCGTGGGGTGCCTTCAAGCTGGGGAGTCCCTTTCCTAGCGGGAGGGGAGAGGGGAAGAGGAATTGCCAGAAGAGCGATCCCACAGCCCCAGTGCCTCCGGCTGCTGTGAGTCCCTTTTATATTTTAGGACTGCCCGAGCATAATGTGCCACCTGGTTCCATTTGTCAACCGATTCGAGCATCACCGCAACTATATTATCCGGGGTGAGCTCTCCCGTCTCCCTGTAGAGTTCCCTTCGCAGCCTGGCCCATTTGGTACACACAAAAAATGTGTGACAGGCATTGTCCTCCTCTCCTGGGCAAAACCGACAATCGGGAGACCGTGACTTGCCGATCTTGTGCAGGTAAGACTGAAAACACCCGTGCCCGCTCAAAAGCTGGGTCAGATAGAAGTCAGTCTCACCATGCCTTCGATTAAGCCACGGTCTCACATCCGGGATGAGGCGCGCAGTCCACCTTCCCTTCGTGCAATTCCTCCAAGACTGCTGCCAATCGTTGAGCGAGCGTTGTCTCTCCTCGCGGACAACCATCTCCCTCGCATCCTCGTTTCGGCGCAGGTAAATAGCGCGGCGCTCTCTAGCAAGGAGGGCGACAGGTATCACGCCTGCAATCACTCTCACCGCCGAGTCGGAGACTGTTGGATACGAAGATGCAATTCTCAGTGCTCCTCTTCTCTGTACCTGTGCCAATCGTTTTCGGTATACCTCCTTGCTGAGAGCGTCGCCCCATACCTCTGCTCCGTACATTAGCACTGACCCTACAGCACTCATCAAGAGGCGTCTTCTTGATGGGCTGGGTCCCCCTACGTTGGCCATAAGTCGACTCAGGGCCGATATTCCCGAAGCAGCCTTCTCAGCCGTTGCCCTGATTTGATCAGAGAAACTCATCTTCGAGTCGATCAGTAGCCCCAGGTACTTCACCGCTGGCTTCGATTCGATCTGTATATCTCCAATACTGATCATCCTTACTCTAGGGATTCTCTTTTTTGTCAAGATGACCACTTCGGTTTTCTCCAGTGCTAAACTGAGCCCGCGAGCAGTCATCCAGTCCCTCACTCGGCGCATTAGCATACCAAGCCTAAGTTGCGCTTGTTCAACGGTGCGTCCGGCGACCAGAGCCGCAACATCATCCGCATAGCCGACCAAGCGCGACTCATCTGGCATCTCAAGTCTCAGTAGCCCGTCGTAAGACACGTTCCACAGGTCCGGACCAAGGATAGATCCCTGGGCAACACCCGATGTGATTTCCATCCTTCGTTGGCCCTGTGTCGTGTCGTAGAGCAGGCTTCGGTCTTTTAGGTAGTTCCTCAAAAGCCGCATTAGATATTCTGGAACTTGAAAAGAGTTTTCCAGCGTGTCCAGAATATCCACCCATCTAGCGGAGTTGAAGGCATTCCTGACGTCGAGTGTCACCAACAGGATCGTACGCTTAAAGCGCATTATGACACATAATAATCCTTCATGGACCAAGAGCTTACCTTTTGGGATGTTAGGTTTGAGAACAGCAATCAAAGAAGATCTTAATACTTCTCCAGCAGAGCTACTTCATGGAAAAAATATGAAAATTCCGGGTGATTTTTCAATTCCATCATTTGATAACCAAATACAAAACGATTTTGTTAAAGATCTGAAAGTTGCTATGTCGGTTCTCAAACCTATTCCGGCTGCAAATCATGGTAATAATAACACATAAATTATTAAAAGTTTAGATACATGCACCGAAGTTCTAGTCAGGGTAGATTCGCTTCGTCCATCACTTAAACCACCATACCAAGGTCCCTTTAAGATATTGCAAAGAAAAGAAAAATATTTCACTATCGAGATTAATAATAAAGCGTGTAATATTTCGGTAGATCGATTAAAACCTTGTTTTTCCGCAATTAAGAAAAAAGTAATAAAAAATAATGGAAGTATAGAGACCAAAAAAGTATCGTTTGACATCAGTAAAAATAAAAAAAAAGATTTATACCAAGATATTAATGAATGGCAAACGTTCCAATAAGTCTCAAAGAATAATTTTACATTAAAATTAAAAAAATTAATCAGTAACAGTTAACTAACCCCACATAAGTAGTTTTCCTTTTATCGCGAAATATGAATATTTCACTAGGGGGGAAGTTCTCTGGCGGTTATACTATATTTAATTCAAAATAACTCAAAAATATTCATTCCATTCATAAAATATACTGTACATAAAAATACTTTACTTTTGACACATTAAACAAATCATGTAAATCTAGATACAGTAATGATTTTTACGTCTAAAGTCACGAACGAGGAACCGACCTCTCATCGGTTCTAGACGTTAAGTCTGAGTCGTGCCAACGAATGGTACCAACCGGTCAACCAATCCGTGCACCGTAATCCATTTTCGCGGTGGCTGCTTGTCGGCCAGCTAGATCGGAGAGGATTTCGGTCGCGGGTCTCAAAATGGATTACGCTCATTTACACTTTTTCAGCCACCATTAAACGCCCGTTTCAAACGCGTCAAAAACACAACCATACGGAGAAGAAACCTATTTTACGTTACTCCGTATTTCTTCATTCATCCAGTCAAAGTGCCAAACAAATCTAATTTCTATTTCGCGTTCCCGAATTTTACCGACGCGGTACCGAAAAATATACTACGTTAACGTGAATCCGAAAGAATCTACGCTAAAGAAAAAACAAACCAACAAAGGTACCGCGTACCGCTCGCGACGCGAAACCAACCTCAGCGGATTTCTTCAAACCCTACCCTCGCGACGGCATACTTACCATGCACTCTACTTCCCGCTGGAAAGGAAAGTCGTTGTTAAGTTTAGCAATTCATATTTTTATTCTAAGAAATTTACTTTATATGTCCTAATTAAACTTAGTTGATAGCATTATATAATAGCCTTAATATAAAGGATAAATTAATTGTTTGGTACTCCTTAAAAGACGATCTTCTTATCAACATTATGTGACTTTATTATTTACTCGCCATTTTATACGAAAATTCCAGAGTTAATTTTCTGTTATTAGAAAAAAGAAATGTGCATTGTAAACGTCAACAAGCAAAAGTTACGACACCATCCGATTGCTTTGCGCTGCATACTTATTGCTGTTGTCGTAATTTAGAAAAAACTTTGCTAATTTTTTTCAGACAAAAAATAAACATATTGGCAGTTTTCATGCTGATATATACAAAATAAGAGAAATTATTAAAAATAAATTTTTATTAAATCTCCGTCGTAAGACACGTTCCACAGGTCCGGACCAAGGATAGATCCCTGGGCAACACCCGATGTGATTTCCATCCTTCGTTGGCCCTGTGTCGTGTCGTAGAGCAGGCTTCGGTCTTTTAGGTAGTTCCTCAAAAGCCGCATTAGATATTCTGGAACTTGAAAAGAGTTTTCCAGCGTGTCCAGAATATCCACCCATCTAGCGGAGTTGAAGGCATTCCTGACGTCGAGTGTCACCAACAGGATCGTACGCTTAAAGCGCATTATGACACATAATAATCCTTCATGGACCAAGAGCTTACCTTTTGGGATGTTAGGTTTGAGAACAGCAATCAAAGAAGATCTTAATACTTCTCCAGCAGAGCTACTTCATGGAAAAAATATGAAAATTCCGGGTGATTTTTCAATTCCATCATTTGATAACCAAATACAAAACGATTTTGTTAAAGATCTGAAAGTTGCTATGTCGGTTCTCAAACCTATTCCGGCTGCAAATCATGGTAATAATAACACATAAATTATTAAAAGTTTAGATACATGCACCGAAGTTCTAGTCAGGGTAGATTCGCTTCGTCCATCACTTAAACCACCATACCAAGGTCCCTTTAAGATATTGCAAAGAAAAGAAAAATATTTCACTATCGAGATTAATAATAAAGCGTGTAATATTTCGGTAGATCGATTAAAACCTTGTTTTTCCGCAATTAAGAAAAAAGTAATAAAAAATAATGGAAGTATAGAGACCAAAAAAGTATCGTTTGACATCAGTAAAAATAAAAAAAAAGATTTATACCAAGATATTAATGAATGGCAAACGTTCCAATAAGTCTCAAAGAATAATTTTACATTAAAATTAAAAAAATTAATCAGTAACAGTTAACTAACCCCACATAAGTAGTTTTCCTTTTATCGCGAAATATGAATATTTCACTAGGGGGGAAGTTCTCTGGCGGTTATACTATATTTAATTCAAAATAACTCAAAAATATTCATTCCATTCATAAAATATACTGTACATAAAAATACTTTACTTTTGACACATTAAACAAATCATGTAAATCTAGATACAGTAATGATTTTTACGTCTAAAGTCACGAACGAGGAACCGACCTCTCATCGGTTCTAGACGTTAAGTCTGAGTCGTGCCAACGAATGGTACCAACCGGTCAACCAATCCGTGCACCGTAATCCATTTTCGCGGTGGCTGCTTGTCGGCCAGCTAGATCGGAGAGGATTTCGGTCGCGGGTCTCAAAATGGATTACGCTCATTTACACTTTTTCAGCCACCATTAAACGCCCGTTTCAAACGCGTCAAAAACACAACCATACGGAGAAGAAACCTATTTTACGTTACTCCGTATTTCTTCATTCATCCAGTCAAAGTGCCAAACAAATCTAATTTCTATTTCGCGTTCCCGAATTTTACCGACGCGGTACCGAAAAATATACTACGTTAACGTGAATCCGAAAGAATCTACGCTAAAGAAAAAACAAACCAACAAAGGTACCGCGTACCGCTCGCGACGCGAAACCAACCTCAGCGGATTTCTTCAAACCCTACCCTCGCGACGGCATACTTACCATGCACTCTACTTCCCGCTGGAAAGGAAAGTCGTTGTTAAGTTTAATTAAACTTAGTTGATAGCATTATATAATAGCCTTAATATAAAGGATAAATTAATTGTTTGGTACTCCTTAAAAGACGATCTTCTTATCAACATTATGTGACTTTATTATTTACTCGCCATTTTATACGAAAATTCCAGAGTTAATTTTCTGTTATTAGAAAAAAGAAATGTGCATTGTAAACGTCAACAAGCAAAAGTTACGACACCATCCGATTGCTTTGCGCTGCATACTTATTGCTGTTGTCGTAATTTAGAAAAAACTTTGCTAATTTTTTTCAGACAAAAAATAAACATATTGGCAGTTTTCATGCTGATATATACAAAATAAGAGAAATTATTAAAAATAAATTTTTTAATTCAAAACTAGGAAGCGAATGCTCTAAAGTGATCATTGAAGTTGTTTTCAAATCAACCATGTCTTTTAAGGAGGGAAACAATAACAGAAATATTGCGAGACTAATGTAATCATTTTATTTCTATTTTCATCTTCGTCATCAACTTATTCAAAAGAAGTAATTAGCTCCCTGATTTTATTCGGAAAAATATTTTTTTCTAAATTTTATTGATAGATGCAAAATAATATTAACATAAACGGATAAAAACTGTTTTCTATAGATAAAACGATTTTATAATTAGTTTCTTTTGTAGGTTCCTTCTGTTTTTTTTTTTTTGCAAACGGAGCCAGTATAAATGCTAAGTTCAATAAACCATACACAAGCTTACATATATTCGCATTACACTAGAATTGTTACAATCACAATAAGGGAACTTATTTCGCTCTATTCGTTCATTGCAAAAATATTTATAAATTTAGACGAAATTTAAGGAAGCAACGAATGTTGTTGTGCGTAAATTAACGCTCAAATACAAAATTCGATTTTATAAGAGTGCCACAAGTCAAATAAGATAAGCAAAACCGAAAATACAGCTCAATATAACTTTGGAGAACACCTTTCGAGAATAATACATACTACTTTCATGCGATGAATTTAAAATATATATATAGCAATTAGATAAATAAATTTAATTTATAGGAATCTTAAACTAGGAAAAAAAATATATTCATGTACATTGATATCAATTCGAAGTATGTAATACACTTTTAGTTTTTTTTGGCAAAGTGGAAAAGAATTGCTTTGTCACATTCACATAGATCAAAATGCTCTTAGATCCTTTCACATGTCTGGACCGAGTATGATTTTCACTCATTCAGTATTAAATCTGACGATATCCTTGAAACCTTATTCTCTTCATCTAGCAATAAGTTTTCGATTAACAGAAGCACAATAGCTATAAAACCCCAACCTTCAAGTCGCTATTTGACTGAAGACACATTAAAGATAAACAATATTGATGATTTCAGACAATTTCTAATATACCTCAACGGAAGCGAGAGTATCGTCGAATCATATTGATTCAGCTTTTCTGGCCCAAGGTATTTTATTCAATTTTACAGTGCATTTGGAATATTTATGCCATACATTAGTTACCAGAAATTCTATTTTTGGAATTACTTTTCCATGTCAAATATTCTAATATTCTCAATCAAGACGGTTTCAACAATTAAGGCGCAAGTCCAGTATATTGCAATATTTGATCATCGGTCCCTGACTTTTATAAAATATAGGTGAACGTTTGTTATAAATAAATCTCCTTAAATTATACTTTTTGTTTCTAAAGATTTTCACCCAAACCTTATCCCTTATACATCAATGCGCGTGATAGGTATGATTCAAGGTCAAAGTATAAGATCCGCTGAGTGTTTGGATCTGGACTATCACAATATTCACAATTTCGGACCGTCTTTGTACATGCACTACCTATGCATTGTTTTTACAATGCCTGCCTGAACAATGTGTCGCGATTTCCCTTCAATTGAAATATTAACCTATATTCAATGCAACTTTATCTACGTTAATTTTCCAACGTACTTGATTTTTCCTGTTTTGTCAATTAGATTGGGCCATTGGACGACAAATAACTTCGTGAAATGCTTCGGGACTTTTCCGCTCAACGACAAGCCTTTAACACGGCAAAAACTCTCCACAAAGACGATCCTGCGTGATGGTGTGATCCTTAGCGTGCTCATTAAATACGCCACAATGCAAACAGGTACACACGTACCCGATCCGTTACATAGAACCAGTTCAGTCTTAAGACGAAATACCTACGGAATGCAAGCTAATAAGCGATAATCGTAGTAAAAACTGAAGAAATGTACCTTTGCTGTACTTCCCGACAGCGAAACACTACCAAAAATGAATAGGAATCAATTCCAGAAGATTCCACTTGATCAACACGAGCGCGACTTGTAGTGTCAGAGCGGGCAGTTGTTGAATGGCGACCACTACTCCCACACTTTGATACCATGTGGCTGTCAATTCACTTTGACGTTCCACGACAAAATTGACGTGGGATGTGAAACCGTCACAACCAACATGAGATGACAAGCCACATGGCAGAAAGGTGTATTGGTAGTGGTCGCCGCGTCGTCGAATGATTCATTACAATACCTATATTGTTTTTAGAATTGTATATATAGATTGTAAATTAATGTAGTAAATTCAAAGTTCAGTTCATTCAACGAATTCAGTTTGTTCTCAAATATTGTATTGAGAAAGTCA
Source organism: Odontomyia ornata (assembly GCA_963969285.1). Classification (NCBI taxonomy): domain Eukaryota; kingdom Metazoa; phylum Arthropoda; class Insecta; order Diptera; family Stratiomyidae; genus Odontomyia; species Odontomyia ornata. The sequence goes on along the minus strand of OZ017740.1, from coordinate 226,392,876 downwards.
ATTAATGAATATAATTTAATTTGTTCAGTTCGTTCTTAATTATTGTATTTGTTTAATTTATAATAAAATATTATTCAATACATAATCTTTCTAATTGTAGAAAGAAAAGTTTATTCTTACAATCACAAACCAACTAACTAGGACGAACATTCCTATCGCAAATATTATATTCCTGAAAAGAGCCCACGAATATCATTTGCTACGTTGCAATTAACCACGATAAAATTCATTTCCTTCCATAGCAGATTTGATCATTAGACAACGATGCACTGAAGTTTGGCAAAGCGACATGCATCAATCTGAGATACATTGGCTGAAAGAAACTTTTGCTCGAAATGCTAAAATCGACATCGCAGCGCCATCTATCCTGCCAATTGGCGTTCACCATGACACCACTATGTATAGAAACACAATGTTGCAGGGAATGTAGGATTCGAGATGCTAAAGCTTTTCCTTGTGCTTTTTGAGTAAAAATATATCATATTTTAAATGAGGAAAAATATTAAAAAGAAAATTAGAGAAGCTAGGATCATTGGAAGATTAGGGAAGCTTGGATCATTTTTCCATTAGGACACTCAACTGAAATTGTTAATTGTTTTGCATTCGGAAAGAAACCTTACGAGAGTGCTCCTACGTTTAGTTTATCTATTTTTCAACTATTCAACCGTGGATACATTGATTCATTTAACTCGCGTTGTGTAGTGCTGATTTTAGTGGCATTTTTAAAATAAGAACTGGTAAGTTTTCCTTTCGCATGATGTCGGAATTTTGTTGCGCGACAGATTTTTTATTAACGTCGACATTTTCTACTCTTTCCTTCACGAAGAAAAAAGAAATTGTTGATTCCGATAGGCCGAAACCTAAATTAAATTTAGAATTTACAACGAAAAATTTCACGCGAAAATTTTACTTAGAGTTCTATGAAAAGTACTTTTGGCTGACGGGGAGTTGCAAAGTCAACAAACTTTTCTGTTGGCCGTGCCTCCTTTTTGCTAGTGAACGATCGGTTTGGAATAATGGAGGATTTAGTGATTTAAATAATTTTACGGGATCAGCTGCAAAGCATTCCAGTACGGAAAAGCATTTGCAGTCAATAATTAAATTAGATACATTCGGATCGCAACGAATAGAGTTGATGCTAAATGACCAAGTAGCATCTTCTATTCGTTTACATAACGAAAAAGTGGAGCGCAATCGTAACATTTTAAAAAGTTTAATAGATTCCGTTTTCTTTCTGACAAAACAAGAGCTTGCATTTAGAGGAAAAATTGAACAATCGACTTCTAGTAATCGTGGAAATTTTATTGAAACTGTTATTTTTTTAAGTTTATATGATCCTTTGATAGAATCACATATAACATCTCTTACGACCAATGCAGCTTTTTCTGGTCTATCCAACAGGATTCAAAACGATATGATTAGCGCAATAGCCACAGTAGTTAAAACTAGAATCAATTTAGAAATAACAAAAGCTCCATTCGTTGCAATTATGGTCAACGAAACTCCAGATATTAGCCACCGTGAGCAACTATCGATCATATTAAGATATACCTCAATTAACGGAATCAAAGAGAGATTCATTGAATTTGTAGATGTCAGTGATAGCTGCACAGCTGCAGTGCTTACTTCCTTAATTTTGCAACGGGTGAACAATTTTTATATTGAAAATAAATTAGTTGTACAATGTTACGATGGTGCTGCAGTTATGAGCTCACAAATTCGAGGCGTTCAAACTCTAATTTGGGAAAAGCATTAATCAGCACTATTTATTCAATGCTATGCGCGCACTCACTAAATCTTGTTTTGTCTAAAGCTGTTGAATCCAATCCAGATATAAAAATATTTTTGCACACAAACAAAATTCCAGCTTTTTTTAATGACTCCACCAAAAGATCAAACCTTTTTGCGAAAATAGTTAAACGTCGTTTACCTTTTGTTTCTAGCACACTGTAATGATTTTCTACTACTTTTCCGATCGAACGCGGAACCGACCTCTCATCGGTTCTAGACGTTAAGCCTGAGTAGTGCCAACGGATGGTACCAACAGGTCAACCAATCCGTGCACCGTAATCCATTCACGCGGTGACTGCTTGTCGGCCAGCTAGTTCGGAGAGGATTTCGGTCGCGGGTCTCCGAATGGATTACGCTCAATTACAATATTTCAGTCACCTGAAATTGCCCGTTTTCTAAACGCGTCAACATTTACTCATCCAGAACGAGAAACCTACATTACGTTAGTTCTGGATGGGATCTATCCACAGATCTCCAATCAAAAACGCTACAAAATCTCATAGGCGCGTTACCGATTCACCGACGCGGTACCGAAAAATATACTACTCGAACTTAAACCGAAGAAAACTACTCTAAAGAAATGGCGAAACAAGCAAAGGTACCGCGTACCGCGCGCGACGCGAAACCGACCTCAGCGGATTTGGCGAAACCCTACCCTCGCGACGGCATACTTACCATGCACTCACCCTCCTGCTGAAACAGAAAGAACCACTGAAAAGGAAAGTCTTGTTTACTATTAGCAATTCATTTTAATATTTTCCATGCTTTTCCTAATTAAGTTTCAACAATTGATCTTATTAGGGATTTATATTGAATGGTAAGACTTAAGTTACATATTAAACTTGTGTATAGTACGGTTGAAATTTTCAAGATACGTAACGGATTACACTACATAAGCAAACTATCATCGCCGATTAACTTTTGACACCAAAATTATGCCTGATGTATGAATGTGTTTGTTATTGTTATTCTTTTTACTCCTACACATACTCCTACGTGCGTGTATGTATTCAAGTGAAAATTAAGCAAGGTACTGGTATATAAAATTAATCAACATATTCATACTTAATACTTGAAAACATTGTTCAATATATTGGTTTGTTTTCTAGGTTATGCGGACATGCAAATAAGGAACAATTTTTTTAATGTTTCAACTCGTAATTAATTAATCTTAATGATGAAAATAAATAGAATAAACCGTAGGGTGTATATTATAATATGAATTTTAAATGTATCCGAAATTATGACCAAATTTCAACTAGATTAGTGTATACTAGTTACTAAAATAGTGGATCTAAATTTTCAACGATTTTGTTTTCCGATTTTCAAAAGTATGCTGATAATAACCTGATCTCTATTATCGCGTTTGTTTTGATTTGTTCTATTTCTAAGAACTTATATTTTTAATAGTTGAGTATTAATTTAATAGTATAAAATAGAGTAATATGCAGTTCGTAAATTCTTATTACAAAAGTGGGTGTGCTTTCATATTCAAAAAGTTTCCTTGTGTATATATATTTTTTTTTTTAAACCGTATTCAATGCCGGTAAAATAATCAATTTTTGAAAGCGGAATTCGAAAACAAAAGATTAACATCAATGAATCGAGAGATAGAAAATTTTCTCTCAATAGTTAACGACCGCGTTCGATTGTATATTCTTCTATATATATTTATCCTAGTTGTTGTTAAACTTCAGTAGAAAGAACTAAGGGAATTTGTGTGCACTCATGTTTCAAATTTCTCGACTTCCTAAAGATTGTTGTTTTCTTACAAATATTAACGTTCTTTTTCTTTATTTTAAATCATATGTTCATTACTTAACTCTTCTTCGCCCAGGAATACAAATATCAAACAAATTAACTTAATATTTTATCAACACTATACCGAAAGCTGTATTTATTTTTCATTTTCTGTCTATGAAATTGATTCCTTCGTGCTATGCTTAGCAATATAATTTAATGGGGTCAATTGTAGAAACATAAAAAAAAACAATAAGGTGTAGCTCAGTTTTAATCTCATTGTCCTGTTTTGTGTATGCCTTTCCAAAAGAATGAAGTCAAAGGCAAGAAACCCAGTATATTTCTAGAAACGCAGGTGACTTCGATCATAATGTATGCCTTCGCAGATGGCTTTAGTGAAATGTAGCTAAAAGTAAGGGTCAATCGTAACACTTAAGGCACATATCCGACACAATTGGTTGAAATTCATTTTCACATTGAAAATTTATTATTAACTGCTGCGAGAAATCATCAAATCCTCATCATTCTCATCATTATCATCGCTGATCGCCGTTGATAGTTTATTCTCCTGATTTCGTGCAATCAATTCGGAAAGTGGTTGCCAATCCTCGTCGTCATCATCATCTTCATTTGTTACTATTTCTATAATTTTGTTTTCAGCCGGCCGCATGAATGCCCTCACATCCGCCAACAATTCCTCTTCTGGAACTTCTTCTTTGATACCGACTGAATGTTTTATCGAAGGTATATTTCCACTTAGTCCGCAGTTCACGCAACGTTAAATTTGATGGGGTGATCAGCCGCTGCATAGCTTCGCCATAATAGCAGCAAAGCTCTAGTGGATCACAATACCGAGTCAGTTCATTGTCACAATTGTCACTTTTCAAAAAGACATCTGACCATTCAAGAAAATTGTTTGCAGATGTGAAAACTTTCGTGCAACCAGCTGAAAACAAAATTATCATACGAACGCAACAATTTTCGTTCCGGATTCTTGCGATTTTCTATCAAGAATGAGGTTAGAGACGGAACTCGGGAAATATCCGTTAGCAGACTTACCTTTATATGGATATTTTCGGCACAAACAAGAGCGCAATCCGGACTCTGCCGCACCCAACAATTTGCAGCTGCTATCTCTGGTTCTTCCGATATTTCGCGACACTGGACATATTCGAAGACGACAGTCACGAAAAACTAAGCCGACATGTGGCTGTCAAAAATTTCGGTTGTCACCTCGGACAAAACATCTGTGCGTGGAATGGCACTTCATATGGCGGAAATGTGCTTCTCCAGATGTCGCCAGTGGCATAGTTTTCTCGATGGCCACGGTGGAGGGGCATTTCCAGATGGCTATGTCTCGAAAGGTGCCGGGGTTGGATTAATTCTATATTTCGAATATTTATATCCACGGATCTAAATATTTGGACAGAAAAAAAAATATTTTCTGCACAACGATATCCGCACAACAGATGAAGTCCGCTGGCACTTCGAGGACATATCCATCTGGCAGGTTACAAGGGTTCGGGATCGGAATCACTTCGATTCCTGGGCGTAGGCGTCACAACACGGTGGCACTATCATTCGCGGGTAATAAATATTATTTTTGAAAATAAAAATGAAATAGTCGAGGTTTTCGATACAATTTTAAACGACTCCACTCGTTGGGATGGCGATTCTTGAACTTTGTCCGATATTTATTCTGTTAAATTTTGCGAGTCGGACTTTCAACTTTATCTTTTAATTTTTTCCGAATTTTTTCAAGAACTGATGTGTTATTCAATATTATTCAAAGTAAAGTAGTAAATATTGCGTATGGTAGTCAAAAAATTATAGAATTTGAAAACTGGCTTGAAAATGACTTCTCAGTATCAGCGTATCAGCCACCACGTAAAAAAAGTAGGAATGCACTAGACCCCTTACAAAACCTTCGAAGAATCTTCAGAGAAATTATAGACATTTTTCTTCAACAAATTCGTCAAAGGTTTCAGAATTTCAGACATTTACTATTTTTGGAATTGCTCGAACCTAGCTACTTTCCTCAATTTAAGCAAAATTTTCCAGAAAAGAGTTTCCTTTCACTTATAGAATATTATGGAGAGCTTTTTGATACTAGCCAATTAAAAAATCAACTAAAGGTAATCTATACATCCGATGAATTAAAAGATGCAAACGCGAATAAAATTCTTGAATAATTTCTAAGTCGACCATATGTCGCTAATGGCTTTCAACAAATATGCACTTTAGCGAAATTGATAGCTACAATCCAGTAACAGTAGCAACTGCAGAGAGGTCATTTTCAACATTGAAACGTATGCATGCATTTTTAAGAAATCGCCAGTCGCAAGATCGACTTTATGAACTCGCTTTAGTTACTGCCGAGAAAGAACTTCTTATACAAATGCGAAGGGAAAACGTTTTTTTTTTTGATAATATTATTAAAAAATTTTTGTGTAAAGAAAGGCGCATTGACTTCGAATATAAATAAAACCCTGTATTATTTTTAAACAACACATTATTGAATTAACTTCTTGTTTTATTGTTCGACGGAACGGCTAAAGTTATCAATTTACTTGTATTTGTATTGTAAGTCCATGCGCAAATATTATTTTGCTCACTTGTATAGTTTCTTCCATGAGGCGCAAAGCCGATTGAATTAAATGTTTTTGAGGCTGTCTTCATTCTAATACCTAGTCTATAAATATTTATTTCAAACGCTTGCTTGCCTATCAACGATTTTCACTGCACGTCACATATATATATAGATATATATATATATATATATATATATATATATATATATATATATATATATATATATATATATATATATATACATATATATACATATATATATATATATATATATATATATATATATATATGTATATATATATATATATATATATGTATATATATGTATATATATATATATATATATATATATATATATATATATATATATATATATATATATTTGTGGGTCATTCAACAAGTACTTAGCCTCACCGCCCAATGACGGCTGCTATTACAAAAGAGTTTTACCATCGTGCAGTACATTCTTTTAGTAGCCGACTGTCAAAGTTTCAGCCAATACTCTCATTAGTTTTGTTAAATGTACTGCACGATGGTAAAATTCTTTTGTAATAGCAGCATCATTGGGCAGTGAGGCTAAGTACTTGTTGAATGACCCACGTATATATATATATATATATATATATATATATATATATATATATATATATATATATATATATATATATAAAATATAATATATATATATATATATATATATATATATATATAATATTTACATATATGAATATTTATATAAAAGGGGTACCGGTTAATTCGTGCGGTTTTCTAACAGATGGCGTAACTTGATTTCCAGTGACTCACCTTTCCAAATATGTGTTGGAAAGCTACTGTCATATAGTTTCAGAATCATTATGTCTCATTTAGCTGAAGTGTAAACAACAATACTTTTTTTACTCTGAAAATTTCGAATTTTGTGCCGAATAAAGTGTTTTTGCGGGGAGCACTTCTTCATTACTTCAATATGAAGAAAGAGGCTGCCGAAAGTCATCTTATTTTGGTGGAAGTGAATGGTGTGCATGCTCTAGCTGAGCGTACGTGCCAGAAGTGGTTTGCACGCTTTAAAAGTGGAAATTTTGACTTGGAGGAGTCGAGGATCACGAATTGGAGACATTGTTAGACCAAGATCCATCCCAAACTTGCAAAATCATTTGGCGCCGCTCAACAAACACAATTTTTCACAATAAATCTTCAATTTTCGAATTAACCGGTACCCGTATTAGATATATATATATATATATATATATATATATATATATATATATATATGTATATTTACACACACATATATATATATATCCATATATATATATATATATATATATATATATATATATATATATATATATATATATATACTCGTAAGTCTAAAATGTATTGAGACCTTTTGTCATTTGAACATTTCTTTTATTTAAAATGGATTTTATTTAAGTACATATCCCATTATTATCTATGACCTTTTGTTGGCAGAGCCATTATTCGATCTGTGAAGAAATTCTGTGGTTTATCGGCCAAAAACTTGGCCAAGTGATTTTCATAGTCCCTTTTTGAAGTGAATTTCTTTTCATTAAGGAAGTTTTGCAGAGACCGAAACAAATGGTAGTCTGATGGTGCGAGGTCTGGACTATACGGTTATACGGTGGATGCATCAAAACTTCCACCCAAGCTCTGTCAATTTTTGCCGGGTCATCAAAGATGTGTGTGGTCTGGCATCGCCATGATGGAAGACAACGCCCTTTCTATTGATCAATTCTGGCCGGAGACTACAATGTCGCCCTTTAAACGCAATACGTTTTACATTATCCAATATATATATATATATATATATATATATATATATATATATATAATATATACAATAGACATATATATATATATATATATATATATATATATATATATATATATATATATATATATATATATATATATACTCGTATATATATATATATATATATATATATATATATATATATATATATATATATATATATATATATATATATATATATATATATTTATATAAGCCACATTCCCAAGGATAGGCCTAGGCAACTGGTCAAAACGTTTGCAAGTTCAAGGAGAAGCGAAATTCCTTCTTTGAAATACACGAACTGAAAAGGCTGCATCGTCATTTTATTCTTGCGGGTGACCTGAATGCCCGGCATACATAATTGCTGAACGCCAATAATAATCCAAGAGATGTTTTCCTGAAATCGTGGATAATAGAGAACCAAATTGAATACAGGTTCATTCTATATGGGTCGGAGTTCCCAACATACCCTAGGACAAATTCATATTTGGACCTCTGCATTGCTACCTCAAGATTTGAATTCAGCTTTAATAGTCCTCAACGAAAACGGCAGGTACTTTCTTACGATACCTACCATAACGCAATCGTAATGAAAATCAATCATAAAAGGGAAGATGTCTTCCTCATTCCAGTTCAACATGAACATTATCGGTTGAATTTAAAAAAAAAAACAGACTGGGGAATGTTTCAAAAGAAGTTTAATCGAGATTGGCAGAAGCAATGTCCTCCTTCTGACGATGCCAACTGTTGTTTAATGGTTCCTAATCTAACTAACGATGAAATATATCTCTATTTGTCGAAGTTAGCCGTTGGGAACGATTGAGAAAATAGTTCCCAAGATTAAACATCGAAACGATATGCAAGGATATGAAACACCATCCATTGCAATGTTCAAAAGATTGAAAAGCCTTCTTCTCACACGCTTCAACAATATTTATCGGTGATTTTTGGACTACAACCATCACTCGTTGGCTTTGTTGTAATTACACCTGAAGAATATCCGGAACTTAATCCGTTTATATTTCAGGATTGAGGTCAGCAATCAATGGGCGGAAAAACTGAGGGTTATTAGCTCACAGAACCCAGATGGCGTTTTCTGAAAGTGAATTGCATATTTCGAATCTTGAAGTCACTAGTGATGAGATAAATCTTCTCAATAGGGCTGGTATCGAAATTGATAGGACGACTCCGGATAGAAATGGAAACAGGATTATATGTGGTGGTTTGCAGAAACTTGCCCTGATTGGAACTCATTTTGAATTGGTTCATCTACCAAACCCTAAGAGAGGGATTGAAATATTTCCAGAGGACGTTGAACCAAAAGTTTCCGAATTCAAATCAAGTCTGAACGGCGAATCAATTCTTATTTCAAAGAAACATTAACATCCGACCTCATATCGAGCTTGTATCTTGTTGATTATTTTGTCAGCTATGAAGACTTGTGTTTCATATTCCGCAGGATAAACAACAAGACATAATGTGGTACTGACGGTATTCCAAATGTAGATCTCCGACATTTACCTGAGGTTGCTATTAGGAATTATTGCATATTGTTCAACATGTTGAGCAATTCATATTTCCCAAATGAGTGGAAAAAGGCCAAGGTATTTCCGATCTTGAAGAAACGAAAGGAATCTTCGAGTCCTAAAAGCTATCGCCCAATCAGCTTGAAGTGTTAAACAAAACATTAAACGCCTACATTGAGAAATATGAGCTGATGCTGAATTCTTCTTCTTCTTAGCACAACAGTCCCCCCGGGCCTTCGCTTCCTGCAAATAGTGCCTCCAACTGTCTCGGTCCATTGACCGCGTCCTCCAATTTCGAAATCTGAGCAGCGATGAACTATCTTCGTCGACCGAGTCGCACCAGCTTTTCCTCGGTTTCCCCACTGGTCTCAGGCCTTCAGTTCTCCCAACGCATACCTTTTTGCGTATCCGTTGTTCGTCCCGATTCATGTGTCCAGCCCATTGCATCTTCCGCAGTCTTACAATCATTGAGACCTCCGGTTCGTCAAAAATTTCATAGAGCTCATGGTTGTATCGAATTCGCCATTGGTCCCCGTCTAGCTTCGCTCCGATTATTCGCCTCAGGATCCGTCGCTCAAAGGCGTTCAATATATTTGCGGATGCTTGGGTTAGGGTCCATGTTTCACACCCATAGCATAAAAAAGGTCTTATCACAGATTTGTATACTTGGAGCTTTGTTTTCAAGATCGTCAAAACTGAATAAAATGTTTTATTTGCGAGCTATATTCTTCGGTGTATTTCGTCTCTTTCACTTAATGTTTTCATTATTTTGGTGCCTAGATACACAAATTCGCCAAAATTTTCGATACTGTATTCGCAAGTCGAATCAGACATCTATTGGAAAATAAACAGCAGAGAATATGTTGGAGCGTGCCTCATTGATATGGAGAAAGCCTTCGATACGGTGTGGTTATATGGACTAATTTTTAAACTGCTTTAGGACAGGTTCGACAGACACCATGTCGCCATGAAGTGCAATATTTTACACGGGAAATCATTTGTTATAACTGATGGAAATCTAACGAAAATGCGCGACATCAAGGTCTTGAATGGTCTACAGTAGAGTACAGTTACTGCGCCTCTGTTTATCACAATATTAACTCGCAACCTATTTTTGATTCTAACGTCTCGATCATTGATAGCTTTTGCTGATAATCTGATCATATATACGGCAGACCGAAAAGCTACAATAGTTCAGAGCAATCTTCAAAAAAATGTTTAATGATGCGCTGCTGTACACTGACAATTGGCGAATGAAAATCAATGCAATACTATCATTAGTTTTGTTAAATGTACTGCACGATGGTAAAACTCTTTTGTAATAGCAGCGTCATTGGGCAGTGAGGCTAAGTACTTGTTGAATGACCCACGTATATATATATATATATATATATATATATATATATATATATATATATATATATATATATATATAGATATATATATATATATATATAAATATATATATATATATATATATATATATATATATATATATATATATATATGTATATATTACGTTGGCACAATTAATGGCCCCTCTATTTTCAAACATTTAAATACCCCGACGCTGGACTTCGCTTATCCGATGCAAAAACCAACATCATCTCAGCGCGGAGACGCAATCCAGCGCGCGTTGATGAAATGACGCGGCTGATGTAATCCAGCGGCTGAAGTTGAAATAACTTGGAGACGCGTTGATGAAATGACGCGGCTGATGAAATGACCCGGAGGAGTGCAGTTGAGTTGGAGAGCTGATCGTAAAGAGTCGTGGTGAACGGACGTATAATTTTATGGCGTATCCCCTTTGTAGAAAGAAAAAGCCCTGTGAATCTCAATTCAGAAAGTTCGTAGAAAGATAGCCTCTTTTCGTGTGTGCAACAAAGGATTTTGTGGAATTTATATTTAGTATTTCCAAGGATTGTGAGATTGTGTAAATCATAGTCAAATTGTGTATTAATTGTTCGAGACATAGTTGTTCAAAATGGCGTATGCATATTTATTCAAATACTTCATCATCGGTGACGCGGGTGTTGCCTCGGGCGGAATATAAATTTCCTAACGCATTTGCAATGTACAACCTTGGACTTTCGTTTGGCTCCCTGAAATAGCTGATCTATATTCGTAAGTGTCGTTTGTCTGGGCGTCGCTGGCGTCTTGTTGGTGGAGTGATTTTCGAAGTATCAGCAAGTGCACAAACATTGACATGTCTGTTCGCTGTTAACAGTGTTCGAGGAAAGCCATCGAAGTCCTCCGACATAGACTAATCGCATATGAGTAAATTCGGTAATGTATGTTACCACGGAAAATTTGCTGCGCTTCCTTTATCGGCAATATGTACTGCCGTAATCAATATTTTGCTTATTTACTTTTTCTCAAAAGGAGTCAGGAAGTCGTGTCTCTTGGTACAGTTCACGGACAAGCGATTTCAACCCGTCCATGATTTAACGATCGGAATTTGGTGCTTGCATGATAATAATTGATGGAAAACAAATAAAGTTGCGAATTTGTGATACGGCAGGCCAGGAGGCATTCAGGTCAATTATCCATTCCTAATATCGGGGTGCAGCAGGAGCTCTGCTTGTGTCTGATATAACCCGTAGAGAAACATTCAACCACTTGACAACATGGCTTGCAGATGCTAGGTAACATTTCAAATTCGAATATGGTCATAATACTTGAAATCTGAAACAAAAGTGAAAACACAATCTGGCATAGAGACTTTTTATAGATAAGACAAAAATCGTTTATAAGATGAAACCCAATATTAAACCTTTTGAGACCAAAAATAGCGGAGATTCATTGTATAAAAATGATTCTAAATTATTAAATGGGTTGATTAAATCATTTATTCTAGTTAATGGTATACTTAATTGAATTCACTGTAATTCGGATTCCAGTTTTAAGCTACATTTTAAAATTAAGTTTAATGCGTTTGACAAAGCATACATTTTTCGATAAAGAGGCTGATGAGTGAATCTGTCGATAAGCAAATAATAGGTGGAATCTGTTTAAAAATATAGTGCCGTTTTAGTTTGTATGTAATTATCTCAATTTGAAAATACTTTAAGACTCACTTGAATATTGTTAGAGCACTGATGAAACATTCCGAAAATAAATGTTCATTTTACAATCAAAACAGCCTAGAAAAGTTGAAATAATGAAATAAGTTCAATGTGCTGGATTAAGCCCAGTTTTCATTTTGTTTGATTCAATTCAATTTAATTTCAGGAAGTTACCAGAATCCATGATGCACTGGTGAATATTTTAGTGTGTGTGTGTGTGTGTGCGCGTGTTCGACGTTATGGAGTTCTTCAAAAAACAAAAAAATTCTTTCTGTCTCTCAACCCACTCCCATATGCGGTGAGCTAGCCGTGGAACCAAAAAGATCTCCTCTTCAGTCACCATCATGTGACTTTATGTGGTTCCATAGGGAAACTGTTTTTGTTTAGTCAGCAACCTTTGCTGAATACCGTTTTTTTTTGCTGCGAGAGCAACTCCTCAGTGGCTATTACTACATACACCCTGTTGATAAGGCATATTATATTTTTTTTATTTTTCCTGCGGAACACCATCACATAACATGGCGCCCAAGGTTGTACTAAGGCTTTCTTGTTTGGCAATTCAACCTTCATCATCTCATTTTGTGCCTATCATCACTGATGATTATTCAGGCCTCGGTGATGCTTGGTCTGGCAGAGGAGGATTTCGGTTATTGGCTTCTTTGAGACATTCATTATTCATTTTGCTCCTCTTCTCACAGACTGACTCATCGCCTGTGTCACCTTTTTGGAACAGTACCGTTCGCCTGAGGGCTTGCTCTCGCAGCTGGCGCCCCACCAACTACCGTTTGTTTTCTCGCTATCTCTCTTCTCTTTCTCTCTTTCAATTCCCGTGTGTAGTTTCGGCAGCCACTCCAGATTTTCGCCCTTCTTGTTGGTTTCGAGGTGGAGTGCGAAGGATCGGCATCGTGTCAGTGTGTTCGCCTTGTAGGTTTGATTATGGCACATGACGTTGATCCGACTGATACTGCGCACAACCACATTCCCGATCCTTGAGCGGACGCTGGTCTAGAACCATCGAAGTTTGTACGTTTTGAATATATATCAAGCTGAAGCAATTGTTTCGTGGAATCCACTTCTGTACTTTTTGCATTCTATCCTTCTTCATCTATATCTCCAGAGGACCTCTTGCCGCTGGCCAACGAAAAGTTGTGACGCAATTGCGTTTTGAAATCGTAGCCAAGCGATCGGATAGACCTCAGGACTTCTAGTATACATATTTAGCTCAACTATTTTTCTATCGACCTCTCTTATTTTCAGTACGCAGTCTCCTTTCCTGATGTCCACGCGCGCACACACTCCTTCTAATGAAAAATCAATTGTCGTAAAGTAAAGTAGAGTGAAGAGAAAAAGAAAATATACAAAGTTAATAAACGAAAACGAAAATTTTGTAATATAAAGAAAATTCTAGAAATAAGAAGAGAAAAAAAAAGATTTTTTTTGTAAAATCATATGATTAAGCGAGTCTTGGGGAGATATATTTCGATGTAAATTTGTACATCTTCCTACAACTCGAGCCAAGCCAATATTGCCAATTGCATCGTTCCAATAACTAGGGATCGATAATGACCTCTCCTTTTAGTCAGGGATTTGTGCCCTCGAGGCATTCAACACCACAGGGTGTCCCCTTGAATACTCGCCTAAGTAGAGACAAGACTTCCCTTGATTCCGGCGTGGCGTCCAGTCGACAGACGGACTCTAATGTCCCAGCCGATCTATTTAATGATGCCAATCCATTTTCTATCGACAAAGGAGGAAATAGTACCCTAACTCAACTACCAGTCAAATCCGAAGGAATCAAATCGTATATCGACACAGCTGAATTGTGGAATACACCGTCTCCGGTTGGTCCTTATACTGAAGACAATAGAAATGATGTCCAGTTGATGGATCTTGCTGCTGTTATCCGAAGATTGACGCAGGCACTCGAGTCGAGTGTCGTCAGTCCCTCGAGGCAAATGGGCAGAATAGATCCACAGTCAAATTTAAATCCACCTTACATTACTGCTCAAACTACGTCTGAGCCTCAAGCATCGAATTCCGCACGATATCCACAACGCACTACTCTTCAGTCTCATCTTTCTATACCTATTTCCAAATGGGGTATTATTTTCGATGGAGGTAAATCCAGTCTCCGAGTGGATGACTTCTTATACAGAATTCAAGCTATGGCGGACACTCAGGGCGTTCCCTTGGATCTAATCGCACGGAGTTTTCATTTATTCTTGAGGAATCCTGCTCTTAGTTGGTACTGGAAGTACCATGCCATGAGTGCGCATGCAATTAACTGGGAATCCCTAACCCAGGCGTTCAGGCACCGTTTCGCCCCTGTTGGTGTTGACATTGATGTTCGACGCCGGATGGACGCTCGCATGCAAGGCTTGAACGAACCTTTCGTCGACTTCTTTGATGCTCTGGAGACTATGTCGCTCCAACTCAGACAGAGCATGTCGGATTTGGACATGCAGCACCTGTTGTTCCGCAACATGACTAAACGTCTGCGCGATCATTTAGCCGGTCGGCACTTCGAGTCTGCACGTGAGTTGGTGAATTGTTGCACCTCAGTGGAGACTGTCTGGAACCTCAGCAAGCCTGAACGGCACCACATCCCCAGCCGTACCGTGCACGAGATAAAAGACCCTTACCCTGGCCATGCCCGTTTCTCGTCTGATAGACATGTGGAAGTTATCCAGTCAACCGACCCCATCAATAGTCCGGAATATCGCCTGTGCTGGAATTGCAGTGATATCGGGCACTCGTTCGCCCAATGTCAGGCCCCCGTCCAAGGTGTCTTCTGTTTTGGTTGTGGTAACCCCGGCGTTCGCAAGACGAACTGCCCTAAATGTAGGGAAGTGGGAAACTACAGCAGGAGCGCCCCGGTTGTGAGGGATCGTCGCGCTCCCAATTCTCGAGTCACTTGATGGAAAGTCTTTGGGGACCTATCACGGTCAGGATATCCGGCTGTAAATATTACCAAATAGTCGGCTGTATTGTGGGTCAGGCATGTTTCTGTTTCCTTTTCGCCCTGTCTTCATACTCTGTATTTTCCTTTCTCCCCACTCTCACATTCTTTTTATTGTTGTTAATAGTGTAAATAGAACATATAGAGTTAGTTTTAGCATTAGGTTATAGGTTCTGTACAGTTAGTGATAGGTGTAAATAGTAGTTCGTTTGTAAGTTTTCTTTGCCGAGATCGAGGGCTGGAGGTGGAGATATGGTGTGGTACGAGGAAGGCAGCGCGGATGTTCGCTGACCAAATCAATGCCCCGATATAGTTTTTTTTTCGAAGCCTACCAGTACGGCTCGATTCGGCGCAATTATTTTATTCGTTGTTGACGGCATAGTTATAACCTTTTAGAATTAAGTTGAGGGATTATCGTATCGTTATCGTTTATCGCCCATATTAAGGGATTATATTATCGTATCGTATCGTATTATCGTATCGTATTGATAGCATTATCGTATCGCATTATCATATCGTATAGGATTATCGTATCGTATAACATAATCGTATCGTTCAGCCATAGCGTATCGCTTAGTATTATCGTATCTTTTAGTATTAGCGTATCCTTTAGAATAGCATTATCGTATAGCCGCATCTTAGCGTTAGGTTATCGCTTGTATATAGTGTATTACAGTTTGACCTTGACTTATTGATTAGTAGTTGGTATTGCCCGGCTTTGGGAAATGAGACCCTTCTCCAGGGTATGGGACGTCCACACGTGTTACGTTGGCACAATTAATGGCCCCTCTATTTTCAAACCTTTAAATACCCCGACGCTGAACTTCGCTTATCCGATACAAAAACCAACATCATCTCAACGCGGAGACGCAATCCAGCGCGCGTTGATGAAATGACGCGGCTGATGTAATCCAGCGGCTGAAGTTGAAATAACTTGGAGACGCGTTGATGAAATGACGCGGCTGATGAAATGACCCGGAGGAGTGCAGTTGAGTTGGAGAGCTGATCGTAAAGAGTCGTGGTGAACGGACGTATAATTTTATGGCGTATCCCCTTTGTAGAAAGAAAAAGCCCTGTGAATCTCAATTCAGAAAGTTCGTAGAAAGATAGCCTCTTTTCGTGTGTGCAACAAAGGATTTTGTGGAATTTATATTTAGTATTTCCAAGGATTGTGAGATTGTGTAAATCATAGTCAAATTGTGTATTAATTGTTCGAGACATAGTTGTTCAAAATGGCGTATGCATATTTATTCAAATACTTCATCATCGGTGACGCGGGTGTTGCCTCGGGCGGAATATAAATTTCCTAACGCATTTGCAATGTACAACCTTGGACTTTCGTTTGGCTCCCTGAAATAGCTGATCTATATTCGTAAGTGTCGTTTGTCTGGGCGTCGCTGGCGTCTTGTTGGTGGAGTGATTTTCGAAGTATCAGCAAGTGCACAAACATTGACATGTCTGTTCGCTGTTAACAGTGTTCGAGGAAAGCCATCGAAGTCCTCCGACATAGACTAATCGCATATGAGTAAATTCGGTAATGTATGTTACCACGGAAAATTTGCTGCGCTTCCTTTATCGGCAATATGTACTGCCGTAATCAATATTTTGCTTATTTACTTTTTCTCAAAAGGAGTCAGGAAGTCGTGTCTCTTGGTACAGTTCACGGACAAGCGATTTCAACCCGTCCATGATTTAACGATCGGAATTTGGTGCTTGCATGATAATAATTGATGGAAAACAAATAAAGTTGCGAATTTGTGATACGGCAGGCCAGGAGGCATTCAGGTCAATTATCCATTCCTAATATCGGGGTGCAGCAGGAGCTCTGCTTGTGTCTGATATAACCCGTAGAGAAACATTCAACCACTTGACAACATGGCTTGCAGATGCTAGGTAACATTTCAAATTCGAATATGGTCATAATACTTGAAATCTGAAACAAAAGTGAAAACACAATCTGGCATAGAGACTTTTTATAGATAAGACAAAAATCGTTTATAAGATGAAACCCAATATTAAACCTTTTGAGACCAAAAATAGCGGAGATTCATTGTATAAAAATGATTCTAAATTATTAAATGGGTTGATTAAATCATTTATTCTAGTTAATGGTATACTTAATTGAATTCACTGTAATTCGGATTCCAGTTTTAAGCTACATTTTAAAATTAAGTTTAATGCGTTTGACAAAGCATACATTTTTCGATAAAGAGGCTGATGAGTGAATCTGTCGATAAGCAAATAATAGGTGGAATCTGTTTAAAAATATAGTGCCGTTTTAGTTTGTATGTAATTATCTCAATTTGAAAATACTTTAAGACTCACTTGAATATTGTTAGAGCACTGATGAAACATTCCGAAAATAAATGTTCATTTTACAATCAAAACAGCCTAGAAAAGTTGAAATAATGAAATAAGTTCAATGTGCTGGATTAAGCCCAGTTTTCATTTTGTTTGATTCAATTCAATTTAATTTCAGGAAGTTACCAGAATCCATGATGCACTGGTGAATATTTTAGTGTGTGTGTGTGTGTGTGTGTGCGCGTGTTCGACGTTATGGAGTTCTTCAAAAAACAAAAAAATTCTTTCTGTCTCTCAACCCACTCCCATATGCGGTGAGCTAGCCGTGGAACCAAAAAGATCTCCTCTTCAGTCACCATCATGTGACTTTATGTGGTTCCATAGGGAAACTGTTTTTGTTTAGTCAGCAACCTTTGCTGAATACCGTTTTTTTTTTTGCTGCGAGAGCAACTCCTCAGTGGCTATTACTACATACACCCTGTTGATAAGGCATATTATATTTTTTTTATTTTTCCTGCGGAACACCATCACATAACATGGCGCCCAAGGTTGTACTAAGGCTTTCTTGTTTGGCAATTCAACCTTCATCATCTCATTTTGTGCCTATCATCACTGATGATTATTCAGGCCTCGGTGATGCTTGGTCTGGCAGAGGAATTACTACATTTACGAATGCTTCAAACTATTTTTTCGATAAAATTGATGCCGTCAAAGCAAATGTACTAAAGCTCTGCCTTGGACTCCCACGTAGTTCCACCAATGTACAGGTATTCGAAATTGCCGGAGAGCTCATGACCACGGAAAGAGCCGAATTGCTCACAGCAAGAGAGTTAAATAAAGCCCTCTTCAATAATTACCCGGATACCGAGTTAGCAGAAGTAAAGAACACAGCCTCCAGTTTTGCCCATGTTTACCTGAAATTTAAGGTCTCCTTCGACGAAATTATTCCCACTGTCGCGGGTAGCAGACCGCCAAACTATAAGGTTTTTCTGGAGGTTGGTAATCCGATGTGCAATACGCAAAACGACATCGGTGACACCCTTTTTATCGATAGATTCATCTCCTATGCGGAGCAACTAAAGAATATGTCTTAGCTGATCTTTATTACCGACGGAGCAAAGAACATTGCCGGTGTCGGTGCTGCCTATATCAACCTCACAAACAACAAGGCTTCTTCTTTAGTCTAAATGAGCGCGATTCTGCACTCAACGCAGAACCATTTTTGCCGCCTGAAGGATCCTGCTGTAACTTCGAGCATCGTGTTGAACTTGTTCACTGATTCTAGTGTCGCACTTCTTAACATCAAAAATAACATAAACCGTAAGAAAGTATTAATATATGACACCTGGCAGATTTTCAATACCAAACCGCATATAAAATTTAACCTTCTATGGATCCGTGCGCATAAAGGGATAGATGCGGTTGCGGTAGTTGATTGTTACGCTAAAGAAGGGGCTAGGAGAGGCCTTTTGGAACACATCTGTTACGTTGGCACAATTAATGGCCCCTCTATTTTCAAACCTTTAAATACCCCGACGCTGATGAAATGACGCGGCTGATGTAATCAGGCGGCTGAAGTGGAAATAACTGGGAGACGCGTTGATGAAATGACGCGGCGGAGGCAGTTGAGTTGGAGAGCTGATCGTAAAGAGTCGTGGTGAACGGACGTATAATTTTATGGCGTATCCCCTTTGTAGAAAGAAAAAGCCCTGTGAATCTCAATTCAGAAAGTTCGTAGAAAGATAGCCTCTTTTCGTGTGTGCAACAAAGGATTTTGTGGAATTTATATTTAGTATTTCCAAGGATTGTGAGATTGTGTAAATCATAGTCAAATTGTGTATTAATTGTTCGAGACATAGTTGTTCAAAATGGCGTATGCATATTTATTCAAATACTTCATCACCGGTGACGCGGGTGTTGCCTCGGGCGGAATATAAATTTCCTAACGCATTTGCAATGTACAGCCTTGGACTTTCGTTTGGCTCCCTGAAATAGCTGATCTGTATTCGTAAGTGTCGTTTGTCTGGGCGTCGCTGGCGTCTTGTTGGTGGAGTGATTTTCGAAGTATCAGCAAGTGCACAAACATTGACATGTCTGTTCGCTGTTAACAGTGTTCGAGGAAAGCCATCGAAGTCCTCCGACATAGACTAATCGCATATGAGTAAATTCGGTAATGTATGTTACCACGGAAAATTTGCTGCGCTTCCTTTATCGGCAATATGTACTGCTGTAATCAATATTTTGCTTATTTACTTTTTCTCAAAAGGAGTCAGGAAGTCGTGTCTCTTGGTACAGTTCACGGACAAGCGATTTCAACCCGTCCATGATTTAACGATCGGAATTTGGTGCTCGCATGATAATAATTGATGGAAAACAAATAAAGTTGCGAATTTGTGATACGGCAGGCCAGGAGGCATTCAGGTCAATTATCCATTCCTAATATCGGGGTGCAGCAGGAGCTCTGCTTGTGTCTGATATAACCCGTAGAGAAACATTCAACCACTTGACAACATGGCTTGCAGATGCTAGGTAACATTTCAAATTCGAATATGGTCATAATACTTGAAATCTGAAACAAAAGTGAAAACACAATCTGGCATAGAGACTTTTTATAGATAAGACAAAAATCGTTTATAAGATGAAACCCAATATTAAACCTTTTGAGACCAAAAATAGCGGAGATTCATTGTATAAAAATGATTCTAAATTATTAAATGGGTTGATTAAATCATTTATTCTAGTTAATGGTATACTTAATTGAATTCACTGTAATTCGGATTCCAGTTTTAAGCTACATTTTAAAATTAAGTTTAATGCGTTTGACAAAGCATACATTTTTCGATAAAGAGGCTGATGAGTGAATCTGTCGATAAGCAATTAATAGGTGGAATCTGTTTAAAAATATAGTGCCGTTTTAGTTTGTATGTAATTATCTCAATTTGAAAATACTTTAAGACTCACTTGAATATTGTTAGAGCACTGATGAAACATTCCGAAAATAAATGTTCATTTTACAATCAAAACAGCCTAGAAAAGTTGAAATAATGAAATAAGTTCAATGTGCTGGATTAAGCCCAGTTTTCATTTTGTTTGATTCAATTTAATTTAATTTCAGGAAGTTACCAGAATCCATGATGCACTGGTGAATATTTTAGTGTGTGTGTGTGTGTGTGCGCGTGTTCGACGTTATGGAGATCTTTAAAAAACAAAAAAATTCTTTCTGTCTCTCAACCCACTCCCATATGCGGTGAGCTAGCCGTGGAACCAAAAAGATCTCCTCTTCAGTCACCATCATGTGACTTTATGTGGTTCCATAGGGAAACTGTCTTTGTTTAGTCAGCAACCTTTGCTGAATACCGTTTTTTTTTTGCTGCGAGAGCAACTCCTCAGTGGCTATTACTACATACACCCTGTTTTTCTTGATAAGGCATATTATGATTTTTTTTTTCCTGCGGAACACCATCACATAACAATATATATATATATATATATATATATATATATATATATATATATATATATATATATATGTATATAATATATAATATATAACATATATATATATATATATATATATATATATATATATATATATACAGTCTTCCACAAAAGTCAAGGTACAGAGAATCGGTAACTGAAAATTGTATTACTGAATCAATATTTTTATTTGAAAACCAAAAGTTATGAAATGGTAATAATACGAGTTCTGTTGAATTTAAGTTTTCATAAATTTAAAGGGATTCGGCAATAATGATCATTGAAGACAATAATTTTTTGTTGGCAATGTCTCTTTTCTACTCCACAAAAGTCTTGGTACAGTTGCAGAAAATGCCCTGTTATTTGTAAAAAGGGGAATCCCCCAAGTTCATATTATCAGAGTGAGTTAACAACCGTAGGCCGCTGTCTTTAATATCGCGTCCATATTCGTGGTGTATCTTTTATTTAATAAAATTTTTAAAAAATGTGTCGAAAGGAGTTGAGTATTAAGGAGCGTGAAATAATTATTAATCTGCATTCAAATCAGAGCAAATCATATTCTGAAATAGCTGAACTAGTGTTGCGAAGTCGGTCAACCATTCAAAAAGTGATAAATCGATTTAAGAAGGAAAATAGAGTGGAAAATGTGCCCCGAACAGGTCGTCCATCTAAACTAAGTGCAAAGGACAAGAGAAAAATTTCGCGAATGGTAAAACAAGATCCATTTCTAAGCTGTAGAAAAATCTGCGATGCTCTTGGAATTAATGATAAGAAGGAGGTTAGCGCAGAAACTGTGCGTAGAGCTGTCGTAGAAGCTGGATTTTCATCTCGTACGCCTAGAAGAAAACCTCTTGTAAGTTCCATAAACAAACAAAAAGGAATAACATTTGCAAAAGCATATATTGACAAACCAATAACGTTTTGGGATAATGTTTTATTTTCGGATGAGTCTAAATTTTGTATATTTGGTGTAAATGGGCATAAGAGGGTCTGGCGAAAAGTAGGAGAAGCATTTAATCCCAAGAACACTATTAAAACAGTAAAACATGGAGGCGGTGGTGTTATGGTTTGGGGTTGCATGGCTGCTGCTGGAGTTGGAAATCTGACATTCATCGAAAATACTATGGATCAGAACTCTTATTTAGAGATTCTACGAAACAACATGAAACAAAGTGCAGCCAAATTAGGTATGCGAGAAGATTTCTTGTTTCAACAGGACAATGACCCTAAGCACACTGCGCATAAAGTTCGAATGTGGCTATTGTACAATACTCGCATGCTTGCTACACCGCCTCAAAGCCCTGATTTGAACCCTATAGAGCATCTTTGGAATGAGCTTGAGACAAAAATCCGAAAAAGAGTGATATCAAGCAAGGCGCAGCTTAAGGATGTTATATTGGAGGAGTGGGCCAGGATCAGCAGCGAATTTACTAAAAAATTGGTATCTTCTATGCCTAAAAGACTGAAGTCAGTAATTCAGATGAAAGGATATCCGACAAAATATTAAGAAAAGTATAATTCAAATAACTATGCAAGACTATAATTACAATTTGTATCATTTTTCTTTAGGTGTACCATGACTTTTGTGGACTTCATTCATTGACTTTCCAACACATCATATGTAATAATATATTAATACGACAGAATTTCGTTTTGTTTTACATGAATTTAAAGTGTAATGATTATAGTTGAAGTAATACCAAAAAAATTTTATCACTATAGGTTTTTTAAATAAAAATATCAAACAATTTTCATGATATTTATCACTGTACCTTGACTTTTGTGGAAGACTGTATATATATATATATATATAATATATAATATATAACATATATATATATATATATATATATATATATATATATATATATATATAATATTTACATATACGAATATCTATATAATAGGGGTACCGGTTAATTCGTGCGGTTTTCTAACAGATGGCGTAACTTGATTTCAAGTGACTCACCTTTCCAAATATGTGTTGGAAAGCTACTGTCATATAGTTTCAGAATCATTATGTCTCATTTAGCTGAAGTGTAAACAACAATACTTTTTTTACTCTGAAAATTTCGAATTTTGTGCCGAATAAAGTGTTTTTGCGGGGAGCAATTCTTCATTACTTCAATATGAAGAAAAAGGCTGCCGAAAGTCATCTTATTTTGGTGGAAGTGTATGGTGTTCATGCTCTAGCTGAGCGTACGTGCCAGAAGTGGTTTGCACGGTTTAAAAGTGGCAATTTTAACTTGGAGGACGATGAACGGCCCGAACAGCCAAAAAAGATTGAAAATCACGAATTGGAGACATTGCTGGACCAAGATCCATCCCAAACTTGCAAAATCATTTGGCGCCGCTCAACAAACCATTTCCGATCGTCTTCCTCAATTTTCGGATTAACCGGTACCCGTATTAGATATATATATATATATATATATATATATATATATATATATATATATATATATATATATATATATATATATGTATATACATACATATATATATATATATATATATATATATATATATATATATAAATATATATATATATATATATATATATATATATATATTTACACACACATATATATATATATCCATATATATATATATATTTACACACACACACATATATATATATATATATATATATATATATCCACATATAAATATATATATATATATATATATATATATATATATATATATATATACTCGTAAGTCTAAAATGTATTGAGACCTTTTGTCATTTGAACATTTCTTTTATTTAAAATGGATTTTATTTAAGTACATATCCCATTATTATCTATGACCTTTTGTTGGCAGAGCCATTATTCGATCTGTGAAGAAATTCTGTGGTTTATCGGCCAAAAACTTGGCCAAGTGATTTTCATAGTCCCTTTTTGAAGTGAATTTCTTTTCATTAAGGAAGTTTTGCAGAGACCGAAACAAATGGTAGTCTGATGGTGCGAGGTCTGGACTATACGGTTATACGGTGGATGCATCAAAACTTCCCACCCAAGCTCTGTCAATTTTTGCCGGGTCATAAAAGATGTGTGTGGTCTGGCATCGCCATGATGGAAGACAACGCCCTTTCTATTGATCAATTCTGGCTGGAGACTACAATGTCACCCTTGAAACGCAATACGTTTTACATTATCCAATATATATATAATATATACAATAGACATATATATATATATATATATATATATATATATATATATATATATATATATATATATATATATATACTCGTATATATATATATATATATATATATATATATATACTCGTATATATATATATATATATATATATATATATATATATATATATATATATATATATATATATATATATATATAAGCCACATTCCCAAGGATAAGATTCGTCTCATCTCGATCAACGTCAACTCCATTGTTACTATACATCGACGTGACTATCTCCTTGAATTCATTGTTAAGCAAAATAATGACCACCTCAATTCATGGCACTCCACGACATTCAAGAATTTTTCATTCGTAAGAAACGATAAGGTAAACGGTGATGGGGGAGGTGGCTCTTAGAGATTGGTTAGAAGACCCTTTTGTTTCCAAAATATTGATAAAGTCGAATTCAAAAGCTTTGAATCTTAAGTGTCCGTTATCAAAATCTCCCTGCCAGATGGGGATAACCTCTTCGTTATCTCTGCCTAGGCAACTGGTCAAAACGTTTGCAAGTTCAAGGAGAAGCGAAATTCCTTCTTTGAAATACACGAACTGAAAAGGCTGCATCGTCATTTTATTCTTGCGGTTGACCTGAATGCCCGGCATACATAATTGCTGAACGCCAATAATAATCCAAGAGATGTTTTCCTGAAATCGTGGATAATAGAGAACCAAATTGAATACAGGTTCATTCTATATGGGTCGGAGTTCCCAACATACCCTAGGACAAATTCATATTTGGACCTCTGCATTGCTACCTCAAGATTTGAATTCAGCTTTAATAGTCCTCAACGAAAACGGCAGGTACTTTCTTACGATACCTACCATAACGCAATCGTAATGAAAATCAATCATAAAAGGGAAGATGTCTTCCTCATTCCAGTTCAACATGAACATTATCGGTTGAATTTAAAAAAAAAAACAGACTGGGGAATGTTTCAAAAGAAGTTTAATCGAGATTGGCAGAAGCAATGTCCTCCTTCTGACGATGCCAACTGTTGTTTAATGGTTCCTAATCTAACTAACGATGAAATATATCTCTATTTGTCGAAGTTAGCCGTTGGGAACGATTGAGAAAATAGTTCCCAAGATTAAACATCGAAACGATATGCAAGGATATGAAACACCATCCATTGCAATGTTCAAAAGATTGAAAAGCCTTCTTCTCACACGCTTCAACAATATTTATCGGTGATTTTTGGACTACAACCATCACTCGTTGGCTTTGTTGTAATTACACCTGAAGAATATCCGGAACTTAATCCGTTTATATTTCAGGATTGAGGTCAGCAATCAATGGGCGGAAAAACTGAGGGTTATTAGCTCACAGAACCCAGATGGCGTTTTCTGAAAGTGAATTGCATATTTCGAATCTTGAAATCACTAGTGATGAGATAAATCTTCTCAATAGGGCTGGTATCGAAATTGATAGGACGACTCCGGATAGAAATGGAAACAGGATTATATGTGGTGGTTTGCAGAAACTTGCCCTGATTGGAACTCATTTTGAATTGGTTCATCTACCAAACCCTAAGAGAGGGATTGAAATATTTCCAGAGGACGTTGAACCAAAAGTTTCCGAATTCAAATCAAGTCTGAACGGCGAATCAATTCTTATTTCAAAGAAACATTAACATCCGACCTCATATCGAGCTTGTATCTTGTTGATTATTTTGTCAGCTATGAAGACTTGTGTTTCATATTCCGCAGGATAAACAACAAGACATAATGTGGTACTGACGGTATTCCAAATGTAGATCTCCGACATTTACCTGAGGTTGCTATTAGGAATTATTGCATATTGTTCAACATGTTGAGCAATTCATATTTCCCAAATGAGTGGAAAAAGGCCAAGGTATTTCCGATCTTGAAGAAACGAAAGGAATCTTCGAGTCCTAAAAGCTATCGCCCAATCAGCTTGAAGTGTTAAACAAAACATTAAACGCCTACATTGAGAAATATGAGCTGATGCTGAATTCTTCTTCTTCTTAGCACAACAGTCCCCCCGGGCCTTCGCTTCCTGCAAATAGTGCCTCCAACTGTCTCGGTCCATTGACCGCGTCCTCCAATTTCGAAATCTGAGCAGCGATGAACTATCTTCGTCGACCGAGTCGCACCAGCTTTTCCTCGGTTTCCCCACTGGTCTCAGGCCTTCAGTTCTCCCAACGCATACCTTTTTGCGTATCCGTTGTTCGTCCCGATTCATGTGTCCAGCCCATTGCATCTTCCGCAGTCTTACAATCATTGAGACCTCCGGTTCATCAAAAATTTCATAGAGCTCATGGTTGTATCGAATTCGCCATTGGTCCCCGTCTAGCTTCGCTCCGATTATTCGCCTCAGGATCCGTCGCTCAAAGGCGTTCAATATATTTGCGGATGCTTGGGTTAGGGTCCATGTTTCACACCCATAGCATAAAAAAGGTCTTATCACAGATTTGTATACTTGGAGCTTCGTTTTCAAGATCGTCAAAACTGAATAAAATGTTTTATTTGCGAGCTATATTCTTCGGTGTATTTCGTCTCTTTCACTTAATGTTTTCATTATTTTGGTGCCAAGATACACAAATTCGCCAAAATTTTCGATACTGTATTCGCAAGTCGAATCAGACATCTATTGGAAAATAAACAGCAGAGAATATGTTGGAGCGTGCCTCATTGATATGGAGAAAGCCTTCGATACGGTGTGGTTATATGGACTAATTTTTAAACTGCTTTAGGACAGGTTCGACAGACACCATGTCGCCATGAAGTGCAATATTTTACACGGGAAATCATTTGTTATAACTGATGGAAATCTAACGAAAATGCGCGACATCAAGGTCTTGAATGGTCTACAGTAGAGTACAGTTACTGCGCCTCTGTTTATCACAATATTAACTCGCAACCTATTTTTGATTCTAACGTCTCGATCATTGATAGCTTTTGCTGATAATCTGATCATATATACGGCAGACCGAAAAGCTACAATAGTTCAGAGCAATCTTCAAAAAAATGTTTAATGATGCGCTGCTGTACACTGACAATTGGCGAATGAAAATCAATGCAATACTATCATTAGTTTTGTTAAATGTACTGCACGATGGTAAAACTCTTTTGTAATAGCAGCGTCATTGGGCAGTGAGGCTAAGTACTTGTTGAATGACCCACGTATATATATATATATATATATATATATATATATATATATATATATATATATATATATATAGATATATATATATATATATATATATAATATATATATATATATATATATATATATATATATATATATATATATATATATATATATATACCAGCTTTTCCTCGGTTTCCCCACTGGTCTCAGGCCTTCAGTTCTCCCAACGCATACCTTTTTGCGTATCCGTTGTTCGTCCCGATTCATGTGTCCAGCCCATTGCATCTTCCGCAGTCTTACAATCATTGAGACCTCCGGTTCGTCAAAAATTTCATAGAGCTCATGGTTGTATCGAATTCGCCATTGGTCCCCGTCTAGCTTCGCTCCGATTATTCGCCTCAGGATCCGTCGTTCAAAGGCGTTCAATATATTTGCGGATGCTTGGGTTAGGGTCCATGTTTCACACCCATAGCATAAAAAAGGTCTTATCACAGATTTGTATACTTGGAGCTTTGTTTTCAAGATCGTCAAAACTGAAAAAATGTTTTATTTGCGAGCTATATTCTTCGGTGTATTTCGTCTCTTTCACTATCTGTTTTCATTATTTTGGTGCCTAGATACACAAATTCGCCAAAATTTTCGATAGTGTATTCGCAAGTCTAATATTTGATGCCGAATTACCAATTTGTTTTCGTGGCAGGCATTCGACCATACATGCAATAACGAAAGTAACCTCAGACATCTATTGGAAAATAAACAGCAGAGAATATGTTGGAGCGTGCCTCATTGATATGGAGAAAGCCTTCGATACGGTGTGGTTATATGGACTAATTTTTAAACTGCTTTAGGACAGGTTCGACAGACACCATGTCGCCACGAAGTGCAATATTTTACACGGGAAATCATTTGTTATAACTGATGGAAATCTAACGAAAATGCGCGACATCAAGGTCTTGAATGGTCTACAGTAGAGAACAGTTACTGCGCCTCTGTTTATCACAATATTAAATCGCAACCTATTTTTGATTTTAACGTCTCGATCATTGATAGCTTTTGCTGATAATCTGATCATATATACGGCAGACCGAAAAGCTACAATAGTTCAGAGCAATCTTCAAAAAAATGTTTAATGATGCGCAGCTGTACACTGACAATTGGCGAATGAAAATCAATGCTTCTTTGCATTGATTTTCATAGTGCGAAATAATATTGTTCCGGACAACGCTGCAGGGGGTAAGTGAAAACCTGAAACGTAATTGGAAGGATTTTCACATCATGGCTTGTGAGGGTAGTTCAGAACGGGTTCCACGTAAATCCTATGTTCCATACCTCGGTGTTCATCTCGATCAGTATTTGTATTATACTGAACATATCAAAATCATGCTCACCAATGCACAAAAAGTAGTCATGGCCCTACGAAGACTCTTCCATTCCAGATACATTTATCAAAAAGTCAAAATTATTTGTTACAAGACACTGGTTGGACCAGTTTTGACATATGGATAACAAATCTGGTACAATCAGAGTGCTAGTACCATGGAAAGATTGAGTTTTCTTCGTACATGCACTGGTTTGTATAGAAAGCCTGAGACGGATTGGAGGCATTGTATATATATGCTAATAACTGTAAATAAATCTACAGCTCTGTTACTAAATCCTTCTTACACCTCCTTTGTGGGGACGTAAGAGGGTGAAGGCAAATCTTCCGTGCCTGATAAAGGAATTGACGTAATAATTATGCCGCCAGAATGAAGGTTGAGCGACTGGCTAGCTCCCCGTCCCTGGAAAACCCTACAATTTTTTGAAACCTGCAGACGGGCCGCGAAATGCAGGTCACGGCAACGACCTCGCAATCGGAAAAAGGACTATGGCATTGGATCCTAGAATCTCAGATCACACAATTACCCTGGCACTGTTAAGGACCTTTTACAACAGGCCAGTCAATATTAATTTAAAATACTGGCAATCCAGGGAACGAACTGGACTGCAAATGACATTCAGGACATGAGATTGCACAGAAAATTCAAAGTGGGAAGCCTTCTAGAAAATGAGAATTCGGAGTGGCCTTCGTTGTGGATAAGGAGTTCACATCGCACGTTATTGATTTCAAGGCAATAAACGAAGGGTTGTATGCGATCCATATAAAAGCGAAACTCTTCAAAATCTGGCTGATCAATGTTCACGCCCCGACCGAATGAAAGGACGAAGAAACAAAGAAAATGTTCGACAATTACCTGGAAAGACTAGTCGACTCATTGCGTACAAATGACAAAAAAATAATTCTGAGTGATTTCAACGCTAAGGTTGACAGTGAGATAATTCATCTTGGAACGACCAGAGGATATAGCCTGCACGACGAAACGAATGACAACGGTCAGCGCCTGATCGACTTTGCTTGTAGTAGAAATCTAGCCATACGTTCGACTTGCTTCCCACATCGACGCATTCATAAAATGACATGGGTATCACCGGATAGCAACACACAAAACCAGATCGACCGTGTTCTGACCCAACAACGTTCGGGCTCGAGCATACATACCGAGGTGCCAATTGCAACTCAGATCATTACTTGACCAAATTAACCTATCAATGTCGTATGTCAAAGACATATTCAGCAAAGTCCAGCCTGTTACAAGAATTTGACACCGTAAGGCTCCAAACGGCGTCCGTGGCCAAAAATTTCACGGAGACGCTCGACAAGCAGCTGGCTCCGATCTTATGAGACACATCGTTAAAGACAAGCAACGAGCTCTGGATGGAATTGACCGTGGCAGAACAGACGATCGGACATCAAGCCCAGTGCAAGAGAAATGATTGGCTCGATGCCGAATGCCGGAATGCGTTAGATAAAAAGAATCAGGCGTACAAGAATTACGTAGGTAGAAAAACCAGGACGATGAGAGAACACTATGAAAATCTCAGAAGAGTAGCGAATAAGATAATTAGTATTATTAATACTTTGACGACCAATTAAGAAGCATAGATGTAAGTCTAGCGAGCAACAATAGCCTGAAACGTGGTTACCAGCCCAAAACCATGCCCTCTCGTGATGACATCGGCAATATCATCGCTGATGAAACCAGGATTAAGGAAAGATGGGCATCATATTTCAAGAACCTCCTTAATCCTCCGCCCAGCTCCAGAACAACAGAGTCTATAGATGTTTCCAGAGAGCCTCCACTGGCCCCACCAACTCTGGATCAAGCTTGTTCCATCATCAAAGCCTAAAAGAATAATAAAGCCTCGGGCATCGATGGGACTCCAGTGGAGCTCATCGAATATGGTGGCAGCAATGTTCATAAAGATATTCAAAAAGTCATCCAGCACATTTTGCAACAAGAACATATGCCGAAAGAGTGGAGCCAAGCAATTATATTCCCTATCCACAAAAAAGGTGACAAGTTACACTTCGAAAATTATAGAGGCATATCACGACTTTGTACGGCGTGCAAAATATTTTCAAAAATCCTAGAAAATAAAATCGGATCATACACGAACAGTATTATTGGAGAGTATCAAAGTGGTTTTAGGGTAGGTAGATCGACGATTGCCCATTTTTCCCAGTGAAGCAGGTACTTGAAAAATGCTGGGAGTTCAACATAGACGTACTCAAAATTTTCGTTGACTTCAAGCAAGCGTACGACAGTGTTGATCGTAATATACTGTTCCAAATAATGCTTGGCTTTGGCATTCCAGCGAAATTAGTCCGTCTTACCAAAATGACAATGACGTCGAAGACCTCCCAAGTCCGCATCAATAACCAACTCACCGATGCCTTGGACACAAATATCGGACTAAAGCAGGGAGAAGGGCTGGCCCCCATTGCTATTCAATTTGGCTCTGGAGTACGTCATATGGAAGCTACCTGCCGATACACGAGGTATATTACTATACAAGTCGAGCCAAGTTGTGGCCTATGCCGACGACATCAAGATTCACGTTAGTTAACAATTGCCACAGAACTCCTCCTGAAATTCGACAGCGAAGCAAAACTAGTAGGACTAAAAATCAATGAGGAGAAGACAAAGCTCATGACGCAGTCGAGGAAAAATACCTCAAGCACACAAAATATCACACTTGGCGAATACAGTCTCGAAAATATTGGCAAATTTGTGTATCTAGGCGCCAAAATAACGAAGACGGATAATGGAAGAGACGAAATACGCCGAAGAATACAGCTCGCAATTAAAATATTTTATTCAATTTTGACGAGCTTGAAGACCAGCTGCGTACACAGGAAAACAAAGCTACAAGACCTGTGTAATGCTATGGGTGTGAAACATGGAGCCTAACCGAAGCTTCTGCAAATATATTGAACGCCGTTGAGCGACGTGTGAGGCGAATAATCGTAGCGAAGCTAGACGGGGACCATTGGCGAATTCGATGCAACCATGAGCTGTATGAGATCTTTGACGAACCGGAGGTCTCAAGGAATGTAAGACTGCGGAAGTTGCAATGGGCTGGACACATGAATGGTACGGACGAACAACGGATACCCAAAAAGGTATTCGCTGGGAGAACTGAAAGCCGGAGACCTGTGGAGAAACCGAGGAAACCCTGGTCTGAATCGGTCAATGAAGACAGTTCATCGCTGCTCGGATTTCGAATATAAGGCCGCGTGGTGTAGTGTTCGAGCACTCATCCCGTAAAGTGAAAGTGCCTGGTTCGATTTTCGTTGACGGCAACGAGATTTAGTTTGAGTTATTCTTCGCACGGACTTTTGTAATGATTTTCACACTTCACATCGGCTCGAACGAAATCGGAACCGACCTCCTCTCATCAGTTCTAGTCGTGAAATCTTGGGACGTGACAACAGGTCAACAAGTCCGGACACACTTAGTCTACTCCGAGATGCTGCTGGCTATCTAGCTAATTCGGAGCAGAGCTCGGTCGCGGGTCTTGCGCGAGCAGACTAAGCCCGGAATACAAAAATTCAGCCAACAGTTCACATGCCCGTTTTAATAACGCGTCGAAAACATTAACATACTGAAAAGATATCTACTTTATTCCGTATTCCTTTCATACATTCAGACAACAACAAAAAAACGTTTATAATTCCGCGTTCCCGAGTATTACCGACGCGTTACCGAAAAATATCCTACGTTAACCCGAATCTGAAAAACCCTACTCTCATAAAAACGCCTCACAACTTATGGTACCGCGATACCGGCCATCCGCGGATTCCTAGGACCCTATCCTTGTAACGGCATACTTACCGTTCGCTGCCACTCCTGCTGGAGAAAAAAGGGTTCGCTGGAAGGGAAGGACTGGGTTAGCCTAGCAATTCATTTGCGTCTTTATTTCTTTCATAACACTACTTTGTATCTTTTTTTTCTTTCTTTTTTGAAAAAATCAAATGTATCTGTATCCAAGACTAACTGTATAACTAACGGTGGATGTTAAATTTGCAAGGTTTAATTTTCTTTACTTTTGTTGCGATGCTTTTTATTATTGGTGTTATTTCATCAATTCAGTAGCCTTCGCTTATTACTCGCAGATTCTCACATTCTATTTTCTACGATTTATTATAATTGTTGAAATGGTATGTGTATCTTTTGTTTTAAACTAATAAGTTCAGTCTTATATTTAAAGCGCATCATTTTTTTTCATATCAATATTAAATTATATATATATAATATGAAATTATTTCAATTCTTAAAAGGATTGTAATATTTAGCAACTAAGTTCTTTGAACCGCCTCGTTCAATGCAAGAAATGTAGGAAATCATTTCATGTAAATTCATATAGCTCCGATATAAAACTTCAGTTTCTCTTTTAAATATTACTTTGAAGGTAATTTTTGCGCAAGGACACTTTCCTTTTGAAATTTATACAAAGGGGCACCTAATTTGGAAATTTTAATGGGCCATTGACTGGAAGTCTTCAAATAGAAAAAGCTGGAAGAATCAAAATTAGCAAGTGTTAACTTTCTTGCACCAAAGTGGCGGCCCAAAAATTATTTTCACGTTAGTTCGTTTACACACTACTTTATTTTGTAGTAGAAAGAAAAAAAAGACGCAAAAATACTGAATTTGATCTGCATCAATATCTCAATTACTTTATTCATTTATCTTCATTTTCTCTTATTTTTTTATATGTTAACAAAGAAATGGGAATATTAACTCATGATCATCATTTTCAATCTCGAAAGGCTTCAAAATTTATAAAAATTAAATTCATTTCACTAGCAATATTTTGAAAATTAATTATATAAATTTCTAACTCTTAATTGAAAAAAATTTTTAAATGCGAGGATTTTATTTATATATTAAGTATAACTGATATTGCATTTGGGAAAAATCATCGTGTTAATTTAACTCTTACAAGTAAAAATATATATAATCGTAAAAATTATTTTTCTTTCGATGAAGATGTTTCACTTGGACAGTCTATGTGGATCATATTTTCATACAAGAAATGTATATACCTAGGATTATGGAAACGCTCAATTTCTGTTGAGAACGCAACAATAAATTCATGTTTTTCACGATATTAATAAAAGAAACTTTTCCGTGGGATTTCATGTTATCGTTATTTAAATTAGTATCAAGTTTCCTTCATAAGTCTTTTCAAATTCGGACAATTATATAATTTTGTAACCATATCTTTATTGTTAATTTTCTTGCATTATAACTCGTTTATTCACTTTTATCTTCAATAATAAATCACCCAATCCAATCCGGGGTAATCGATGCGTGTCATGCATTGTTTGAAAGCGGAAGAGGTTTTCGTAGTAGATGTGTTACCTTAAATTGTGATATATATATATATATATATATATATATATATATATATATATATATATATATATATGTATATATATACATATATATGTATATATATATACATATATATATATATATATATATATATATATATATATACATATATATGTATATATATATACATATATATATATATATATATATATATATATATATATATATATATATATATATATATATATATATGTATATATATATATATATATATATATATATGTATATATATATATTTATTTATATATATATATATATATATAAATATATATATATATATATATATATATATATATATATATATATATATATATATATATATATATATATATATATATAAATAAATATATATATATATATATACATATATATATATATATATATATATATATATATATATACATATATATATATATATATATATATATATATATATTTATTTATATATATATATATATATATATATATATATATATATATATTTATATATATATATATATATATATATATATAAATATATATATATATATATATATATATATATATATATATATATATATATATATATATTGTTGCTTAATCCCTATTTAAAAATAAACCAAAATACTTAAAAAACTTAAATGAATGTGAGGAAGCCGATGGGTCACCCTCGCAGCAAAAAGCAATTATGGAAGGAAAATAGGGACAGCAATAGGTTATATGGTGGTAACCTGAAATTTAGTTTAATACCTCACCCGGTAGCTCACCTGCCATGGCGTGGGGTTATAATCAAAGAAGTAAGAAGGATCCACCATTGTGGATCGAAGGGTCTAGGAGCCTTTTAAAGGGAACGTAATACGGCAGGCACATTATTCCTTCTAAGCACCCACGCTCACTCACTCACAACCCTGTAAAAATCTTCAATACATTTTAGTTAAAAAATTTAAATAAAAGAATCATAATTATCTTCTATTTTTCTTTTCAGACTTTTTCCATATAAAATTTACTAAGTTTACAGCCTGATTTTTAGATAGCGCTATACACATTGAAAAATATTAGCCTTAACAAAAGTTACGTTAAATGAATATTAACTTCAAACTACCGCCGCAACATCTCCACCTAGTAATCTAATAATAATTTTAATTTTTCCACTAACAACACTGTTGCGAATTCCGGCGTACATACTTTCTCCCATTCGCAACTTCAAATTGCCGCCGCAACATCTCCACCTTCTTTTGGGCACTCCCATCTTTTCCTTTGTGTATTTATTTATTTTTATTAGCATTTTTCCAATTTCCCTGTAATTTTTATCTCCCCATCATCATAATCCTACTCTTTTCCTTTAGTTCCACCTAAAATAATATAATATATACTAATAATTTCAATTTTCCCACTAACAACATTCCATTGATTAATTCCCACTAACAAAACTTCATTCAATACCTTTTCCCTAAAAAAACCTAATTCCTTCCTTCATACTAACTAATTCTATTCACTAGTTCCCACTAACAAATTTTTAATTTTTATACTAACGAAAATTAATTCACGTTTCCCTACTAACAAAATTTAATCTCATACCCAGATGCATCGTTGAAGTTGCTTATTAGATGAATGGGAGATCGATAAGACATGACTCCATTGGTTGCGTCGCGAGTTCTCGACCGGGGGTCTGCTGGAACCCTAGGTTCAAGTTCTCCCGAGCGCAGGGAAGCACTCTTTTTGAGGTACCGGCAGAATCAATAGT
The DNA here is from genome assembly GCA_963969285.1 of Odontomyia ornata. Lineage (NCBI taxonomy): Eukaryota > Metazoa > Arthropoda > Insecta > Diptera > Stratiomyidae > Odontomyia > Odontomyia ornata. The sequence goes on along the minus strand of OZ017740.1, from coordinate 226,356,783 downwards.
TTCCGTATATGTATATGTGACACTTTGCATTCAATCAAGCGCTTCTTTGATGATGCAAATTGCCATATATGCAAATCAATGGATATTATTGTGTTTATCGATAGGGAAAAAAAATGTGTGGGTAGCGGAATCGAAGTGTAATGAACTTCGCTTACGTTACCCAGATACGGCAGCGGTTGTTGAAAATGAAGAGGATTGAGTTCTTTGAATGAGGGCAGTCAGTATTTGACGTCGAAAAGAAGTGTGAGTGCTTTGAGTGTGAATTTTTGGAGTCCGTTTCGAGTTTGAAAGTGGAAGAAGTGCTTTAGGCGTGAATTTTTGGGACTCCGTTTCGAGTTTGGAAGTGGAAGAAGTTCTTTGGCGGTGTGAAGAAGGGTTTTTAATCGAAAGTGAATTTTAACTTGCATTTTGGGGATTGTAACTTGGGGTTGGCATTTTCAGTGTGGGTGTTGGATGAATTTTGGGGAAAAATAGTTTTGATTTGTAAGTTAGTACAGAAAGTACGAAAGTTTTTTTTTGTGGTAGGGAGGTGAAGGCATTTACGCCCGCCGAGTCTGGCAGTGTGGGACTCCCATGGAGGATACCCTTGGACTACCCACTAAACACCTCCCCTGTCAATCTGAGAACTTAGCCTGGAACCGTTTGATACATTACTTCGGGCTAAGCCTCATTTCTCTACGCGTTTAGGCGCCACCGGGCTACAGGGATCCCTTTTCCAGCGGAAGGAGGGGAAGGGAGAGGGATTTCTAGAAAAGAGACCCCTCCGCCCTGGGCGCCTCCAGGCGCTCAAATATGTTCCTTTTTATCTTAAGGACTGCCCGAGCGTAATGTGCCACACAGTTCCATTTGTCAACGGATGTGAGCATCTCTCCAGTGAGTTCATCCGGAGAGAGATCTCTCATTTCTTCAATGAGGTCATCGCGCTGCCTTTCCCACCTCTTGCATACAAAAAATGTGTGGTAGGAATCATCGACCTCTCCAGCACAGAATATGCAGTCAGGAGACCGTGACTTACCAATCTTGTGCAGGTAAGACCGAAAGTATCCATGTCCACTCAGTAGCTGAGTTAGATAGAAGTCAGTCTCACCATGCCTTCGATTGAGCCACGGCCTCAGGTCACCAATAAGGCGTGCGGTCCACCTACCTTTTGTATCGCTCACCCAGGACTGTTGCCAATCACTGAGTGAGCGTTCTCGTTCTTCGTGGGCGACAGCATCTCTGTCGCATTCGTTCCTCCGCAGGTAGATTCTGCGGCGCTCCTTGGCAAGGAGGGCAATGGGTATCACTCCTGCGATGACCAGCACTGCCGACTCCGAGACAGTCCGATATGTAGATGCAATCCGCAGCGCTCCTCGTCGCTGCACCTGTGCCAAGCGCTTTCGATACAGCTCCTTGTTGAGAGCCTCACACCATATTTCCGATCCGTACAACAGCACAGATTGTACTGCACTCATCAGAAGTCTCCTTCTTGATGAGGTGGGACCCCCTATGTTGGCCATTAGTCGGCTGAGCGCCGAAACAGTCGCTGCAGCCTTGTCAGCTATTGCCCTGATTTGCTCGGAGAAACGCATCTACGAGTCGAAAAAATGCCCAGGTACTTCACTGCTAGTTTAGTCTCAACGAGTGCTTCCCCAATGTTGATCATCCTTACTCTAGGGATTCTCTTCTTTGTCAAGATGACTACTTCGGTTTTCTCCAAAGCTAGGCTGAACCCGCGAGCAGTCATCCAGTCCCTCACTCGGCGCATTAGCATACCCAGTCTGAGTTGCGCTTGTTCAACAGTGCGTCCCGCAACTAACGCCGCGACATCATCTGCACAGCCGATCAAGCGCGACTCATCCGGCAGCTCGATTCTCAGTAGCCCGTCGTACGTGATGTTCCACAGGTCTGGGCCAAGGATGGAGCCTTGTGCAACACCCGATGTAACTTCCATCCTCCGCCGACCCTCCTTCGTCTCATAGAGCAGGCTCCGGTCTGTCAGGTAGTTCTTCAAAATCCGCATCAGATATTCTGGAACTTGAAAAGAGTTTTCCAGTGCTTCCAGAATATCCGCGCATCTAGCAGAATTGAAGGCGTTTCTGACGTCAAGCGTCACGAGCAACACAACCCTTTTGTTTGACTGGCAGTGAGCCTCCGCTCTTTGGACCGCGCTCACTACTTCCGCTATCGCGTCAATAGTGGAGCGACCTGCTCTAAAACCATACTGCCGTGGAGATAGGTCCCCGGCAGAACGGACCGCGTCAGTGAGTCTTCCCTTGATGAGTTTCTCGAGCACTTTCCCAGCCGTGTCTAGCATACATAACGGGCGGTATGCAGACGCCAACTCGGAATTTCCCTTCCCCTTGCTGATCAGTACGAGCCTCGCCACTTTCCAGCGTTCCGGAAATACACCTTCGTTAAGGCAAGCGTTGAACATACTGAGCAACAAGTCAGGACAAAGCCTGTAGACAAGCTGCAAAACCTCAGCAGGAACGCCATCTGGTCCCGGTGCCTTCCTTGCTTTCATGGATAGAATTGCCTGCTCCAGTTCCATCATTGTGAAAGGTGAGCATTCTAATGGTGTTTGTGCATGAGCTGAATCGACACGGACAGGGTGCGTGGGGAATAGTGCCCGTACGATCTCGTCCATCTTCTCTGCTTCATGTAAGCAGGGCTTCCGTTGGGCACCAAGTTCTCGCATGACCAGCTTGTAACCTAGGCCCCACGGATCCCTATTTACATCGTCCACGAGGTCTTGTCAGCATCGGGCCTTGCTCTTGTTAATAAGCCTGCGAAGATATTTCCTGCCGGACCTGTATGCTGCTAGCCTAGTGTCTGCCTCCTCCCGTGTTCGCGCCCGCTGGGCCTCTCGCCGAAGTTTGTGACACTCGCTTCTTTGTTCGGCGATCTCGTTTGACCACCAGTATACTGGAGGCTTACCGTGTCGGGGTCTCCGACGGGGCATGGAAGACTCGCAAGCAGTTATGATGGTACTCATAGTTGAGTTCACCAAGTCCTTGGCTGTAGGCCCTCCACTCCCTGGCGGAGCTCCCAGCAACGGTGCGCCTGCCGTAAGCGCGTCAGCGAACCTCTCAACGTCCATCCTCCCAGTCTTCCATCCGAGGATTGAAGTTTGGGCATATGCACGCAGAGTGGCACCGTCGTGAATCTCAACCGCTATATACTGGTGATCACTAGCCGAGTAGTCCTCTAGTACTCGCCAGTTGTGTACTCTAGGTACCAGGGACTCCGAAGCGAGTGTCACATCGGGTATGGTTCCTACGCAACCCCAGCGGCGGAAAGTAGGGGTGTTACCAGTATTTAGGACAAAAAGCCGGCATGTCCAAGATTTGCTTTCCCCTTGAGTCGGATTGTGGCATACCCCATTCAATGGCTCTAGCGTTGAAGTCTCCCCCGACCAGCATGTGGCCCTCTGTGTTCGAGACAGCGTCCTCCAGGGCATCGAGTTTGGTTCGAAAATATGGCATTGCCTCGTTAGGCGTCAGATAAACACTGAAATATGTTATCCCTGAACACCGCACCCACACAAAACCATCCCCGCGTCCATGGCCCTGCACCTGGAGGCGGGCGCTGTCTCGAACCCAGATGGCCGAGGTACTAGATTCGTCAGGGTACCACGCTTGCGAGTCCTTGTTATGATGTTGCTCGCTCAGCAACAGCAGGTCAGCTTTTTTATCCCTCGCAAACTGCTCAAGTAGGTCCTAGGCGTTTGTGCTTCGGTGCAAATTGACCTGCAGGATACGGATCATTTGAGTATCGATTTGGCTTTAGTTAGGGCCTCCTTGAAAACCCAGCATCTCCCTGTCCCCGGCTCATGTTTGAGGTCGCCGGGTGCTAGCTTAGCATCCTTGCAAAGATTGTATTTTGCCTCGTGCGTGCACTCCTTCCTTTTGTGGCCCGTTTCACCACATTTGTAGCACAGAGATCTCCTGTCGGGTCCCCTACAGCCATACGCGGTGCGTCCGTATTCGAGGCATCTGAAGCAGCGGATAGGGATCGCTCTTCTCCGTATCCTGCAGATCACCCAACCTATCTTAATTTTGCCCTTCGCCAGGATTTGCTGGGCGTCTTTATCAGCTAGTTCGACAATAGCCATGCGTTGCCCCCTTGTGTTTTCACGTGTCAATCTTGCCTTGACTTCACTTAAGCTGGGGAACTCCCTCCTAATGGCATCCTCTACTTCAGCTTTGTCCGTGACGCCGTCGAGGTTCCTGATTTCCAGGGTGGCCATTGGTTCGAGCGAGGCAACCGTTGCCGCATCTCCAAGAACCTTTTGAACCGCGTCACGGAATGCATCTTTGTTTGTGGCCTCTGGCCCGAATTCCACCAGCAAGCCACCGGTCCGGGTTGGTCGAACTGCTTTGATGGCAGTTTTGGTGTCGTCTGGCTTGACCGCTCCTTTAATTTCACGGAGGATATCTGCGTAGGTTCGGCCCTTAGTGGGTTTAATAAGCAGTGCCTCTCGCAAGGGTTTGCGCCGCGGTTTGCTTTTTGTTTTCTGCGGTATATCGGGGGGTTCTTTGTTCTTTTCGTGGTTGAGCTCTTTGTCTGTTTTTTCTAGGAGTAGCTTTTTGGCCGCTTTTTTCGCTGCCTTGTTTCGCACCACATGAAACTCCTCGCCTGGAGTGACAACTTCGTTTATGGTCTCGTCCTTCCTCCTTTTCTCACGGTCGCCTTCAATTGGGCTACCGGCCATTCTTTTGCTGCTGCTAGGACCCACTGATGCCTCGAGGGAGAGCGTGTCTTTTTGGTGCTTTTCGGTTGCAAGCCACCTCCGCCTGTAGTGCGTTATGCGGCCAAAAAGCTCCTCCAGTTCAAGAATGCCATTCTTGACACTCTTGCCTATGTTTTTCTGCACTTCGCAGGCAGCCCTCAGTTGTTTGACGATAGTCCCCGCTTTCCGAGTGAGCCGCTCCTCTTCGGCGCGGTCAAGGGCGATTGTGTTATTTGGCGCCACCTCTTGGGAGAGGCCCCCGTTTCCTAGCCCTTTTGCTTCTATCGCTTGGGTCGCGTTTGAAGTGGCGTCGGCCAACGGCAAAACTTCTCCCTCCCCCAGTCTTACACTGGCCTCTGTTGGTGTCGCAGCTTGATTCGGGTTGTGTACGTCTTGCACTGGACGCTCCGGGGTGCGCATAGTCCTTCTACTGCGCCCAAAGGCCGCAATGATGCCAGGTTGCACAACGCACTCTACCTTCTTTCGTTCGTTAGTCCGTCTGTCGTCTGTCTCCGATGATTTAACCTGTGATGTTGACTTTGACAGTGTTTCTGGGGTTTGCTGCCTCCCCCCGCAATCGGTGTCTTGTTTTATCGGTGTGCTTGCCAACAGCGGTTTTTGCCTGAAAGGGTTCTCCGTGCTAGCGTCCTGTTTGCTTGTAGTTATATCTGTTACAGAAGCCAAGCTCACCACTTCTATAATATTGCAGTCGCTGGATGACGACGGCCGGGAGCCTGCTCGCTCACTACCCTCTGCCGCCGGTACTGGGGATCCGACCCCCTGCACCGTAATTTGGTTCCCCTTGTAGACCTGCATGGTTTGGTTTTCTGTCTGGGGTTCCGTTCCTATAGCATTTTACCTACTGCCAGAATATATGGATAATTGATGACGCCATATATTTCGTCATGTCACAGTGAAGATCATTGACACTCAGGTATTTGTCCTGAGACTCTCCCTTCACTGCCGACCATTGTCCGCGGCTGCTTATTGGTTATTCGCAGCGAACCTTTCGAGAAAGGTCTGCCCCTATCCGCAACGCTGGGGACGCGTTTGGTTCCCCGGTCTGAGGGCACTATCGATAAATCGATAACCAAAAAAGTACGAAAGTTTAAGTGACAGAATATACTTTTAACGAAGACACAAACATAATTCAAAGTGTGTTGTGAACTAAATGAAACTTATAAATAACCAAAAGAATTAAGGAGTGAGAAAAAGGAAAGAAAGAATAAACGGTGAATATCAAAAAGCTTTATTCTAAAGTGAAGAGGAACTAAAATACAGTGCCGGGGAATAAGAGTGAGAAGTTATACGGTTCAAACAAGCCAGTGTGGAAATTACTAAGCTGGCCGTTTTACCATCTCTCTTGGATTGTTTTTTTTTGTACATTACAGAGACTTCAACTTCAGTTTTCAGAGGCCCCCCGCTTCTTTCTTGGCCTTTCCCCGAGCGCTCGGAGTTTTGCAGGAAAGTAAGTGAGTATAGATTTGATTCTTCCTTTACCTTTTTTTTTGCATTATTTTCTTTCCTTCTTTTGCATTGTTTCAAATTACTTTATTTTTCATAGTTTTGTATATTTAGTTAACCTTCGTTTATTTCTTTTACGCTTAAATTAGATTTTGAGGGGGCGGATTTGATTTTGGTGTGTAAATTAATTCTTATTTTTTGTAGAATTTGCGAATTGTTTTTATAGAGTTTTTGGATTTTTGATATATAAAACGGCCATGTCACATTAAAAACCATATTTTTCATTTCTTGAAATTACCTCCTCCTTTCCCGTCTTTTTCCCTTCGTGTTAGTGTGTTTATGTAAGGTGGCTCAGCACGAGCAGAGGGTGTCTCGGAAGTCCCACGACACGACTGAGCGCAAGCCGGCCTCAGTATGCCACCCCGGGCTACACACCCCTCTGCTAATACTTAATGTCTGCAACTGCGGTGACTTCCGCGGCTGCAACAACACTCAATTCATTACTTCTCACTATCAAAATTTCATTCTATATATTTTTCCTAGCAAAACCTAATTCCTTCCTTCATACTAACTAATTCGTTTCATTAGTTCCCACTAACAAATTTTTTTTTTCATACTAACAAAAATTTTATTCACGTTTCCCTATTAAAAAATTTCAATTTCATGCCCATCAAGAAAGAGTTGAAGTTGCTAATTCGATGGATGGGAAATCAACAGAAGGTGGCTCCTTTAGTAGCGTCGTGGAGTCTCTACCGGGGGTCTGCTGGGACCCTGGGTTCAAGTTCCCCGAGCACAGGGAAGCACTCTTTTTGGAGTATCGACAAAAGCAATAGTTTGCGTATATATACGACACTTTGCATCTAATCAAACGCTTTCATTGGTTATGAAAATTGCCATATATGCAACATGGAAATTATTGCGTTTGTCGGTAAGAAAAAAAAATGTGTGGGTAGCGGAATCGAAGTGTAATGAACTTCGATTACGTTACCCAGATGCGGCAGCGGTAATGGAAAATGAAAGGATTCCGGGGTTGGGTATAGGGGTTCTTGGATTTGGGGCGTTCGGTATTTGACTTTGAGAAAAACACCAGGTATTGCTTTTGGCGGTGCAACAATTTTTAATTCGGGGAGGAAAGAATTCGTTATTTGAGTTTTTGCATTTGATTCGGTATTTGACTTTGGGGAAAACAATAGGGATTGCTTTTGGCGGTGCATTAACTTTTAATTCGGGGACTCGTGATCAAACGGCCCTTAACAATAGACAATAGTAATAAAAGAGTTAAAGTATTTTATTAATTTTTCAATATTTTAGTAGTTGCCCAGTTCCCCTTCTGTTGCAGATCGCTCCGCAGCTGTAAAAAAAGGGTGATTAGTTTTGAATTCTGTTTTTTTCTTGGTTTCTCTGATTATATGACGACGTGAATCCATTAATTAATTGATTTCCTGGTGTAAATTCTTGAAGTATATTTAATAGAAAGTAAATTTTCATTTATTAGTAATATGTTTTTTCGAATCAGAACGGGCTTATTGAATTGAATTTTTTTTTGTATATTATTTCTATCTGATAATTTGGTGCCTAGCGAACAAATTGAGAAAAAATATAAGACATGAAGTGCTAAAGTAATTATTTTTCATTTCTCAATATGACCTCTTTCCTGTCCTTATTCCTCCGTGTTAGTGTTTCTATGTAGGGTGGCTCAACAGAGCAGAGGGTGTCCCGGAAGTCCCACGACACGACTGAGCGCTAGTCGGTCTCAGTATGCCACCCCGGGCTACGCACCCCTCTGCGGAAACTTAATGTCTGCAATTGCGGTGATTTCCGCGGTCGCAACACTATATAAAACTGAAGTTGACAATAAAATGATTCGTAATCATCCATAAATAATGATTTTGTGCTCTTTGATTTTTGATTCATTCATAAATATCCTCTTTGTTATTTTTTAACAAAACTCCATAGAAATAAGAACGTAAAAAACTATTTCTATTGGAAATTATTTAGGAAAACATCGAAGCCGTCTTCGTAAAAATGCTCTCGATAATTATGTTTTTAATTTTTTAGCATTTATTTATGTTAATAAAAGCTTACACTCGAAAAAAAATCTAACAAACTGATTCACAAAGACTGGGACTATCACTACCAACTGGATCTTTACTTAAACAGAAAACGCCCTTCATGCAAGTTCAAGGACACTAAATAATGCCTACAATCACGACTGAGCGCTAGCCGGTCTCAGTATGCCACCCCGGGCTACGCGCCCCTCTGCCGAAACTTAATGTCTGCAATTGCGGTGATTTCCGCGGTCGCAACACTATATAAAACTGAAGTTGACAATAAAATGATTCGTAATCATCCATGAATAATGATTTTGTGCTCCTTGATTTTTGAATCATTCATAAATATTCTCTTTGTTATTTTTTAACAAAACTCCTTGGAAATAAGAACGTAAAAAAATATTTCTATTGGAAATTATTTAGGAAAACATCAAAGCCGTCTTCGTAAAAATGCTCTCGATAATTATTGTTGCGGGTGGACTGTATTTATATTACACGAACTCAAAAGCTGTATTTGTATTTAGCTCACAATATCTATTTCACTTTTACTACTTCATACAAATATCTATAACATTTTTACTTCGTTCTACTTTACTTCACTAACAAGATCAAAACACGTTTTTGGTATATTAACATATGAGAAGCGAAAAGAACGGCACTGATATTATTTGAAATCTTTTGACTCAGAACTAACGATTCCTTCGGCGCTGGGCAGGCTCGTTGTCCTTAACATTTCTCCTCCCGGCGTAGCTTGCGCAGCCTCTTCTTGTAATAACACGACGAGCCTGCTAACGGGGCGTTTGAAAATGCCTGCTTTCGTTCTTACGTCAGCGACTCGTATACCACCGTCTGATCCTTTGTAGGTGCGTTCGATAAATCCCATTGGCCCGATGTTCCGGGGAAGCGTGTGGTCGGCTACGATCACGATATCGCCAACTTGTAGTGGTCGCACCTTATTCGTTGACTCGCCACGTGGCACCAGCGTGGGTAAATATTCCTTTATCCACCGCCGCCCAAAGTGATCAGCGAGCGCCTGACTTGCTCGCCACGTTCGTCGGTCGGCCTCGTCACATGGTCCAGTAGTTGGCAGGCCCATGGATGATCCTAGCAGAAAATGGTTCGGCGTGAGTCCTTCTGGGTCCTTTGGGTTTACACTCACGTGGGGCAGCGGTCGAGCATTAACTGAAAACTCTGCCTCTGCCAAGAGGGTTCTTAAGACTTCCTCGGGTGGTGCCTTCTCTCACAACGTGACACTCAGTGCGGTTTTTACTGATCGTATTAATCGTTCCCATGCGCCACCTTGGTTGGGAGCACCAGGGGGTATGTAACGCCATTCCATTCGGTGAAGTAGTCCCTCGTCTCGTAGTAGTGGTGTCCATTCGGCGTATGCGATTCTTAATTCGTGATCTGCTCCACGGAAGTTCGTCGCATTGTCCGAATACATTAGTCGGGGCCATCCTCGGCGCGCCGCCATACGTCGCAGCGCCATTATCGCGGAGTCGGTGGAGAGAGATGCAACAACTTCTATGTGCACACCACGTGAAGTGAGGCGGGTAAATAGTGCACCCCATCGTTTTTCTCGATGCCTTCCAACGTTCACCATCATTGGTCCAAAGTAGTCAATCCCACAGTTTGTGAATGTACGGTGAAAGGCATCGAGGCGGGCTCGTGGTAGGTCTCCAGTGACTGGTATTCGGGGTTTTGCTCGTCGGACTTTGCAGAGAGCGCAGCTGCGTTCTAAAGCGCGAACGGTGGGTCGAAGGCGAATAATCCAATAACGCTGTCGTAGGTCATTTGTCACGTGTAGTGAATATAAGAGTTTCCATAAAGTCCGTAAAGGACTGCAGCGATGGTCTGCTGCCCCGGCAGAAGAAGATGGAGGTATCTGCCGAGAATGCCCTCGTCTGGAGACGCGTGAATGCGCTGGCAGGCTAGCATTGCGGTGTCGTGGGGCGGGTTCGTTTCCCCAGCACGAGGACTCACTACAAAACAATTTCGCATTCACGAATTGGTCGATAGCTCAAAAGGCGACCGAAGTCGCAAGAATTGTAGATAACCTCACCGAGGGAGATGTAACTTGTTACGAGAACAAGTGAAACCTGAAGAGAAAGGCGAACTTGGGGTGACCTCGTCGTTACCCAACGAAGTTCATGGCCCACAAATGAAAGAAGGGCAACCGGGTGGTGGTGGAGCCCCTTCATACCCACCCAACCGGAATAAATCCATAGATAACTTGTTGAAGTGGCCAGGTATTCCGCTTCTGAGTGGAAAACTCATACAACTTGAATTGTATGAACCTTCCCATCAGAAGGGGAGTACCCCGGTGACCAATTTATGTCATAGAATTATACAATTGGATTGCATAACTCTATGCCATAAAAAGGCACTCTGCTTGGGCCACTCAACCCAAAACGTTACCTGAAACAGAAAAAGGAATTAGTTTGTACCCGGTGGCTGGCTCATGTTTTGAGGTGGAAGCCTGCCACCGTACCGGGTCCTATACCCGGTTAGATAAAACGGAAGGGAAAGACCGACGGTTAAAGTTTAATAATTCATTTTTAATTCAATATACTCGTAATATACAATGATTAGTCACTCGATCTCTAGGTGAATTTACCCTAATTGGCATGCAATACGTATGACGGTAAGTGTATCAAAGAAAAAAATTGTGGTGACGATTAATTTTTATGATTAAATTTTATATTAAAATGTTTCATTAATTTAGGTAGGTGATGATTAAATTCTATACGTAAATTTTATAGTAAAAAAAATGTTTCAATAATTTAATTAACTTAAACGGTACTCACCTGCATGTTCCGTCGAGCGCTCGATGGGTGCAGGTATCCTCTGTTAAATTCGGGAAAATCCAAAAAATATAATTTTCCTCGACTCACAAGCCAAAGAATAACAAAGATTATTAATCGTAAAATCGTCAATGCAAAAATAAATACTAAGAACCCAGCGGCCGCTATGCTTAAATAATATACACCGTTCCTTAAAATAGGAGGCCAGAGCGGAAACATACAAATAACAATGGCTCCTAATACGACAAATGTTCCATAGATCCAATAGTAAATGGGCACTGGGTCATAAATCCAAGTATATGCTTCGGAACCGTCAACAAATATTTGCTCTGGGTGCCTTTCGAGTCGAACTTTTCGCTTTCGTTTTTCTTTGGATGTCAATTCTTCAGAGGTTCCTTCAACATGACTATCCTGATCTGTTAGCTTTTCTTTGTCAGCTTCCTTGTCATTTGCATTCTCCTTTTCTTCTTTCTTCGACTTGCCTTTAAGCTCATCTAAATAAACAGGAACTTTCTTTGCTCGATGAAGAAATTTATGTTCTAACATTAAATCCAAATAATCTATTGCACTCTCTCGGGATGGGAATAAACAATTATCTCCTTCAGCAAAACGAGACTTCATAAGAGCTTCAAGCGCTTTCGATGATGTAAAGTATTCTACATTGTGACTGAGAAATTTCGTCTTTTTCGTCCGCACATTGGTGACCATTCAAATGTCAACAGCAGGATGTACCGTTTTCCGAGGTTTTAAGAAAAAGCTTTTTCATTTCCATGCACTGCTGCGTCGTCAATGAATTCTTAATCCCGTTACACAATTGCTACCACTGGAATAAGTCGCGATCAACGCGAAGGACATGGGGCCACAGTCCAGCACTGAACAATTAGATTGTCACTTTTCCGTTCACTCGCTCCGCAGCGCTTTCTTCCGCGCCACCGACAACAATATCTTCCTTGCAATCATCAAAATCCGCCAATCGTGCACTTGAACTAGTCCGTCATCCCTCGCCACGCGATTCTTGCTATTCACTACCCCGCACACGGACCGCCGATTTCGTCTCTAGCGGACTCGAGATCAAACTTACGCAGATAACTAAGAGCATCAATAACAATTATATACCCTTGTCCACACATCTCTCGCGTTAAAATTTGCACTTCGATTTTCTTATCAAATAACCCCAACAGCGATCAGAACTGCAACACAAATTTCAATCTTTTCTTTAACTTAGTTCGATCTGATCTCGTGGCACAATTTAAATTTGTAAGAGCCGAACAAACGGAACAAAATTTCAATTAGTTTAGACCTTTTGCAAATATAATGATAATTCTTCAAATTTCATCTCTTCGCGACCGCACGCGTTCGCAGTTCCAACTCGACTCCTCGCCTGAGATCTTCCGCGTCCCCAACTTCACTCCCAATCTGCTCTGTTATCTTCACCGTTTGTCCCGTTTTGTTTTCATCAATTTCCAACTCATGCAGCCATGAATCTAATTTTAGAAATGTACTCCGTTTATTCACATCATATGCGGAAATATCACTTACAAAGGCTACTTTGTATGCATTCTTTATTGTGCCAATAACAAAATTTAAAACTGGTTGAGCATTATTATTCAAACTAAAGGATTTCTAAAACCATAAAATCTTCGATTGTACTCTAGGTACAAAGAATGCGAGTATTTCGTATTGTTGGTGTAATCGTTTTAAGTATTTCATGGATCGCAGATGATTAGTTGTTTCATCTAAATGATAATTTTTACTAATATTGATTTATTCAGATAGCGATATGTTTATGATCTTAAAAGAATGTATTTGAATTGACGCAGTGTAGTTTGTAAAAATGAACGATAATACGAATAATTTAAAGTTTTGTACGAACAACATTTTCACTGTCTTTTGTAGATTCGATTAAGTTATCAATTAAAAGCAATTTTCGTTTATAATGATTAGGCGTAATTAAGTGGAAAAAAAGAAATCGGGAGAATTAGACAGGCACACGTTAACTACCGACAAACAAAACAATTTTTAATTAATATTATGGTTGGAATGCGTAGAATTCGACAAATTTTGAGGGGTTTAAATGATACAATGATTTTATCGCTTATATAATTTAAGGGGTTAACCGTTTCGTTCTAAGCATTTGTATACAGCGTTACACCGCAATTCGTTAAATTATATTCAAAAGACATTGTAATAAAATCACTACACATTAAAATTTTAAACAGTTTTAGAATTTTGTTTCCCGGGTGTTAAGTACGAAAGAAATTTTCTTGACTTATTTCTCATGCGAAAAAAAGAGCGAGTGTTGCGATGGGGAAAGTGACTAAATGGTTACTCATCGTTAAATTGAGTTTGTGCTGTGTGCCTGTGGCAGCGCTGGCTTTTAGAGCCATAGCTCCTCGATTATTACACACGCGTTCTCGATTTGCGTGACCAGCAGCGCAGTGTTCTCGCAGCACAATGAGCTTCGTCAAGGGATGGCATCCATCCAGGATTATTGGTCGATTTGCCTCATTCAACGCGGCTGCTGCTCCAATTCGACCACGCACCCGCAGGATACCCTCCTCAAGCACCGGATCTAATCTGACTAATCGACTTGCCTTTGTAATAGAGCGGGATGATTCAATCCTATGTAGCTCAGGACTGAAGATTTCTTTCTGTCGACCACGCACCGGCAGGATACCCTCCTCAAGCACCGGATCTAATCTGAATAATCGACTTGCCTTTGTAATAGAGCGGGATGATTCAATCCTATGTAGCTCAGGACTGAAGTTTTTTTTCTGTGCGTGCCGTATGAGTTCCCGTTCGGCGCATTCTATGTGTCGATGTTCCATGCGTGTCGATCTGCGTCGGCATATGTCGATGAAGGCTAATACCCGCGCTGTTGCTCGTACTAGCGTTTCGTACTTGGAGAATCTAGCGGGATCAGGCAGCCAGCCATCGCGTTGTGAGTCCTCCTCCTTTGTGTGGAACAAAACCTGTTCTTGTTCTGCTGCGAATATTTGTTGCGTAGGCCATTGCTCCTCGGATTTGTAGAGTAAGCTAGGGCCCAGAACCCAGCGGTCGTTCTGGTTGATAGGTGTGCGGGCAAATCTCGTTGCGTCGTCAGCTACATTGTCGTTGGTTGGTAGCCATCGCCATTGGTGTTTATACGGAAGTTCCGCAATCTCGCCAATTCGGTGAGCGACAAAAGGTGTGTATTGTCGCGTGCCATCACGTATCCAGTGTACTACTGTGGTCGAGTCGGTCCAATATATAGTTCTTACTACTTCGATGCTATGTTCTTTCTTAATAGTCTCAGCGAGTCTGGCTCCGATTACGGCGGCCTGCAGTTCGAGACGAGGAATGGTCTGTGTGCGTCGTGGTGCCACCCTAGCCTTGGCTGCCACTAGGGCGACACTGATACTGCCGTCACAGCAGATGATCCGCCAATAAGCTACAGTTGCGTAAGCTTGCGTGCTTGCGTCGCATAGCACGTGGAGTTCTACACTTGCATAATCCTTAAGCGTGTAGCACCGTCCGAGACGTAGATCTGCAATATCGACAAGACACTTTAGCAAATCGGTGAAGAGTTCTCCTTCTTCCTCTGGAATTGGTTCATCCCAGTGGATCTTTAGGCGCCACAGGCTCTGAAGAATGATCTTTACTCGGATCGTCAAATGACTTAACAGCCCCAGTGGATCGTAGATTGACATGACCGCGCTGAGTGCTTCTCGTTTTGTTGGCATCCGGGTCTGTGTACGCACCGCGGCTGGAACTCGATTCATTGATGTGTTGAAACCTAGTTCATCTCGTTCAGCATTCCAATAAAGTCCAAGAATTTTGTTCTCAGGACCTCTACTTAGTCGCGCCAATTTAGTTGTTTGTAGTTCCTTTGGCACTTCGTACAAGACGCTTTTGCTATTAGCGTTCCATTCACGTAGTGTGAATCCAGCATCTGCGTGCACCGTCCTTATTTCCTTAATGGTACGCCGGGCTTCTTCTTCATCATTGTAACTTGCCACAAAATCATTCATGTAGTGGTTTTGTGTGATGGCTCTAAAGGCGTGTGGATAAATCTGCGCATGTATCTTCGCATTGTGGTCGCGTACATAATGTGCCAAAAAGGGTGAGCCGAAGATCATACTTTTCATCTTATAGCGACGAGGAGGTTCCATCCTGTTGTCACGTCTCCATAGAAATTGCTGTGCTGGCTGATCTTCCGGGCGGATTTTCACCCGCAGAAACATTTCCTGAATATCTGCGGTGATTGCAATGGGTTTCTCTCTGAACCGGAACAAAACGCCTTGCAGTGATAACAGCAAGTCCGGTCCTTCTAGCAATTGGTCGTTGAGGCTCACACCGCTACTCTTTGCTGCTGCGTCGAATACCAAGCGTTGCTTACCGGGCTTGTTCGGATTCCGCACGGTGAAGTGTGGCAGATACCAGCAGATTGCACTCTTCTGCTCCGATCCGTCGCATGGTACGGCGTAGCCTTTCTTGACCAGGTTCTCTATTTGGGCTGCATATTGGTTGGCGTACTCGGGGTCATCGTCCATCTTCTGCTCAATTTTTCTCAGTCGGCGGTAGGCTGTCTCGTAGCTTGAAGGAAATGCCATATCGTCTCTCCGCCATGGCAGCCCGACTTCGTATCCATTATCGATCTTTTTAATTGTCTGCTTGACTATATTTATTGCTCGCTGGTCTGCCTCATTCACTCGTGGCCTGCACGTGACGCCAAGCGCGTCTATCCGGAAGTGCGTTTCTACTAGCTCATGAAGTTGCTGGTCGTGTTGTCCGATCATGTGCTGTTTAGGTTCGTAGGTGTGCAGCATGCTTTCGTGGTTGTAGATCATGCTACGTGGTACGGTTCCGTGTACTACACAGCCCAGCTGTGTCCTGGAAGCAGCTGGTTGATCGGGTTCACCTACTCGCAGCTCTCGATATACAATGTGCTCCCAGTGGTCTGTCCCCACCAGAATACCAGGGCGCGCGAACTCGTAGCACACTGCTTCCTGTTGCAGGTCTTTAATGTGATTGTGCTGCAATAGCGTAACCGAAATGAACTGCTGGTGCAGTTTCAACTCCTTGATGGTTCGTGCTCGCAGTTTATACGACGTTTTGTCCTTCTTTCCCCTCAGTTGCACGGTAACGAGTTTGCTGTCTCTTACCTGCTGAGACATGTTGACGCCGTTCAAGTGCAGAGGTTGCTTTGGCCCCTCGGCACCGATGCTTTGTGCCAGCTGTTCATCGATAAAAGAGATAGTAGCACCTTCATCAAGCAGTGCGTACGTGTTGACCTCCCCCCGTGGTGCGATGACAACAACTGGACACATCTTCAACAAAACAGCTCATGGGGTGGTAGCAGCTGGGGTTGCCATCGACAAAACTACTTCGGTGCTGCTCTGCGTTATTTGTGCGGATGGTTCCGATAAGATCAATTGCTCAGAATGTGTCTTGTCTTGATCCTGATGAAGCGTTGGATGATGCGGGCGCCGACATTGATTAACACCACATAATTTTGCTTTGCAGTAGATGCGTCTGTGTTTCTTCTGTATACATTTAAAACAAAGCTTCTTGCCGCGCACAAAGTCCCATCGCTTTTCAATCGTCATTGCTTTATAGTTCGGGCACTGCGATACCACGTGGGTTTTTTCACAGCTCGGGCATTGATTGCTTCGCTCTTCGGACACTTCGGCGACAGCGTATATATTGCCTGTTTTCTTCTTCACGGGCTTAATTTCCTTTCCTGTTACTGGCGAAACTGTGCTTGTCGAGGGGGCGTATGTATATTTCAACGCCCGTTCTGCCTCGTGTATGAGAAAGCGAGACAGAACGATAATCTCTGGGTCCGTTGTGTCTTCATTGTCACTAGCGTAATCACACCAACGTGACCGGAGATGCGGGCTTAGTTTGCTCAATACTTCTCGTGCCAGGATAGGGTTGTACAAGTACGCACGCCGGTCGATCATCTCGAGAACGCAGGTCACGTTCTGAAGCTTGACAGCAAAACTATTTACCTCGATTGCTGATGATCCAAGCCTTGGTAATTTCCTCAGCTCTTCAAATGCTCGGTCGAGGATGACTTCTGATCGCCCAAAACACTGCTCTAACGCCCTCATAATGACGTCTGGATTTGTGGCTGTGTGAAGTAATGCAGCAACGACCTCTCGGGCTTCTCCTTTAAGACAGGTTCTTAGTCGTTGTATGTTTTCAGCGGTTGTAATGTGGTACATGGTTGTGGAGTCACGCATAGACGCTTTAAATGGCAACCATTCGCTCGACGATCCGGAAAATGTTGGCAGTTCGATGTGGCGAACACGCGGTCTTGCTGTCTTTTCCAACGATTCCGCCAGTTGCTCGATATCACTTTTTGAAGGTCCCTCTCGCTATTGAATTGCTCGTATCTTTGCTGTGTTCGCTGCTAAGTGCTGTGTTCGTGTTTACGTGAGACCAACGGGTTCGTATGTAGCCAGCTATCAACTTTTCCATCGACTTCAACTTGAGAAAGTTTTTCGTCTTGAAAACTTTTCTCCTCGTTAAGAACCGATATTTCGGCTGCCAGTCGCTTCTTAATTAAGTCAGCCTCCAGTTCCAGCTCTTTTTTCTCTATTGCGGTTAATTTTTCTGCGGCAGCTAACTCCGCTAACCGCAACTGCACTTCAACACTGTTGGTAGATCGCTGCGAGTTGTAGTGAATAAAGGAGTTTCAATACGTCCGTAAAGGACTGCAGCGATGGTCTGCTGCCTCGGCAGAGGAAGGTGTCGGTTTCTGCCGAGAATGCCCTCGTCCGGAGACGCGTGAATGCGCTGGCAGGCTAGCATTGCGGTGTCGTGGGGCGGGTTCGTTTCCCCGGCACGAGGACCCACTACAAAAAATTTCGCATTCACGAATTGCTTTCAGGTCAAAAAAGGCGACCAAAGTCGCAAAGTTGTAGATAACCTCACCGAAGGAGATGTACTTGTTACAAGAACAAGTGAAACCTGAGAAGAAAGGCGAACTTGGGGTGACCTCGTCGTTACCCAACGAAGTTCATGGCCCATAAATGAAAGAGGGGCAACCGGGTGGTGGTGGAGCCCCTTCATACCCACCCAACCGGAATAAATCCATTGATAACTTGTTGAAGTGGCCAGGTATTCCTCTTCTGAGTGGAAAACTCATACAACTTGAATTGTATGAACCTTCCCATCAGAAGTGGAGTACCCCGGTGACCAATTTATGTCATAGAATTATACAATTGAATTGCATAAATCTATGCCATAAAAAGGCACTCTGCTTGGGCCACTCAACCCATTACGTCACCTGAAACAAAAGAAGGAATTAGATTGTACCCGGCGGCTGGCTCATGTTTTGGGGTCGAAGCCTGCCACCGTACCGGGTCCTATACCCGATTAGAAATAAAGGAAAGGAAAGCCCCTCGGCTACGTTAATACTTCATTTTTTTTTTTATTTCATATGTGAACCCATAAATTCTGCAATTTTTACAATTATTGATGTATTTAAAAAAAAAAACGAAAATTTAATAATTATTTTTTTTAAATTAGACCGGTAAACCACACAAAAAAAAATCTAACGCAAAAAAATTTTAAATTGATATCGGAAGTGATTGATTTAGAAAAAAAGAATTTAAACTCTAATATAAAAATGGATAAAAACAGATGTAAAAAAAAACGTAGACGTAAAATAAATGTAATCAAAAGTATATATATATATAACAAAATTAAGGGCACTCACCCGCATGGTCCTCCGAGCGCTCGACGACGATGCCGATGTCCCTGAAATGTAAATACAACTTTTTTTTCGGTAAATGCTAAAACGCGCACGTGATAATGAAGTTCATACAAATTAAAACGTTTTTCTTTGGATCTCAATTCTTCCATATACTTCCGGATGTTTCAACGACAGTAGTCACACAGTTGCTCAGAACAATTTCCCATTCGTCGCTGCTCTTGGTCCACTCCAAATCGGATTTTTTGTCCGCAAAGCGGCAGATAATCAACAATGACTCACAGGATAAAAAAAAAATCGAAGATGAACGCAAAGACTTCTCGCTCTTGCAGCACGGCCACCACTGTCTTGCTAGCCACTGTCAATGCCGAATTTCACTCTACTATCTTCCAGATTTATAGTAAAAGCGTGGAATTGTATTCAATGCAATTTATAGAAACACCAGCAAAACTAACGCCGAGGTGCCCAAGAAACACACTATACTATTTTATTCCCGATCAAGGCGTTTCTTCGGCGAATTTTCACATCAAAAAAAAAGTTGGTGTGAACCTCCCTGGCCACCATCGACGAAACTCCCCCTTCACCATCCAAACAAAAACCCGCTAGCCCACACTTGCGACAAACTGGACCAAATAGAACACTGAAAAACGCAAGTCCGGCCAAATCTAGTCCCGCAGACGCATTCAATGTACTTCAAACTCCCTTTTTTTTTACATTACGACAATTTCCCGAAATCTTTCCTCATTTTCTTTTTGCTTAGTCGGATATTATCTCCTCTACCGTGGCTAAGCAAGCGCCAGAAACGGTCTTTACCCATCGCCTTTCAACAAAACTTTCACGGACGAGCACTATCAGAGACACCGAATCCAAACAACATCGCATCAAATACACAAACGAACTCCAAGCAATCCCTCTGCGAACGTTTCTCATAGAAATTGTCGACTACGAAAACGCGCGGCAGATGTTCGTGCAATGTTTTCCACGTGATTGTTCCCCGTCGTCCTCCTTTTGATTCCCTATCTTGCCGTTCCCTGCTATATCTTCCGTCCTATATACTAAACGGTAAACAAAACTATATTTTCCCACACAACGTGTTTCGTTCATTGTGTTTATAGAGGACCACTAACACACTCGCGGTCGACGTACATAGCCCATCTACACAAGCTCTATGTATTCAATTTTCGAAAGATTTTCATTTCCTCATTTCGTGTAAGGGAAATTTCTGTTTCAATTTCTTATCTTTTAACTATCCGTTGATTTCAAACAAAATTCACGGTTTACGATGAGCATAAACAAATGCATTCGATTTTCAATCACTGAACATTTCGCACTTCAATCTATAAATAACGGAATTGCTTGGCTATCCACCGAAATTTTCAGTAATTTTGCCGAGAACGTATGATTACTGCTTTGCACTCCGGTTTGGTCCCGCATTTAGACGGCTATCGGCCAAATCGCAAATAATTTCGCGGCGCTAGTTGATAACGGCTAAATAAGTAGCTTAGGCGGGTTTGTCAAGCCTTTTCTTCCGTCCGATCCGACCCGCTCGACCTCTCAAACTCGACTCCCCTATCTCATTGAACCAAAGGCAAGCACTCGGATTCCACTCGTTTGTTCTGCGTTTGTGTTCGACACGATATCATACAAAATATTTGTCAATATATTCTGACGCGGTTCTAATGGCTATCTTTTCAGATTAAAACGTTTTTCCCTAAAGTTTTGATATTTTTTTCTTCAACTGCAGTCTATACCGGCGTGGCAATAATTTTTCAGCTGAATAATGCTTCGTTACTATCACTGAATGCACGAGCTTAAGAAAATTGCAATTCTAAGCACTTTTTACTATAAGTTCACTGCAGTTACCAGTATGGTGCAGTGTTCAAGCGGTAGTTGCGTTTTCTGAATGATTTATTCTGATTTTGTTGATAATCTTGGAATAGAAATGCACTCGCTCTTAAAGGAATCGACCGCGGCTTTTTACAGTGCGGAAAATTTATTGAAGAGACGAATCAACACAACAATTATTAATTTAATTTAGCATATGTTTGTTAGCCGCTAGCATCCAAGACGTAATGTGATGTATTCGACAAACAAAACAATTTTTAATTAATATTATGGTTGGAATGGGTAAAATTTGACAAATTTTAAGGGGTTTACATGATACAATCATTTTATCGTTCATATAATTTAAGGCGTTAACCGTCTCGTTCTAAGCATTTGTATACCGCGTTACACGGCAATTCTATAAATTATATTCAAAAGATATTGTAATAAAATCACTACACATTAAAATTTTAAACAGTTTTAGAATTTTGTTTCCCGGGAATTAAGCACAAAAGAAATTTTCTTGACTTATTTTTCATGTGAAAAAAAAAACGAGGGTTGCGATGGGGAAGGTGACTCAACGGTTACTCATTGTTAAATTGAGTTTGTGCTGTGTGCCTGTGGCAGCGCTGGCTTTTAGAGCCATAGCTCCTCGATTATTACAGGGCAGCTAATTTTCTCGCGATCCCAAGGCGATGCGGATTGCGAAAAAGGAGCTGAAGGATCTTTCTGTGTATCATGGGTTGGCTTCGGCGTCGGGACTAGAGATGACGGACACTAAAAGAAAAACACAATTGACAGACGGACAGACTGACTTATGTTTTGTTTGGCCGGAAGTATACAACCTTGCGCGTTTTTTGAAAATATATACGGACGGACAAACAGACGTGCCTAATTATCTATCGGCGCAGGTCTTTCGCGTGGTATATCCCTACTTCTTTTCCCGATGGATCCGTTATCAGGTAACGGTTAGGTCCCATTACCTGTTTTATGCGGCTTTTCAAGAATCGCCTGTCCAGCTTGGCGTTGTAATGCCCCGCGGCGTCACTTTGGCGGAAATTTCGCCGGAACACTTCATCTCCTTCTTTGAAATTAGCAGATCGTGACCGGAGATTGTACTGCGCTTCATTTGCACTTCCTGCGGCCTTAATCTTCCGTCCGATTTGTTGGCGGAGGTCTCCTAAACGTTCGTGGGGCTCCAGCGCAACAACGGGGTCTCCCAAACACTTTAATTGCCGTAACAGCCGGTATGATTTACCGTGGCAAATCATGTGCTGTCCAAAGGCAGCAAAGTAAGGGGCGACACCGCTGACGGAATGATACGAGGATCGCAGGGCGCATGTGATGGCAGACAATCGCCGATCCCAATCCTTTTGAGATGGGTGGACGTAAGAACGGATCGCGGCCAATAGGGTGCGGTTCAACCGTTCTGATGCGTTGGACTGAGAGTATATGGGCGTCAGTTGGTGTTCAACGCCATACTGCTCAAGTAGGCTCTTAAACTGCCGAGACCGGAACTGTACTCCATTGTCTGAGTACACACTCTCTGGAACCCCGAACACATGATCACGATCGATGGAGTTGTGAATTTACGGATAGGTTCCACCATTGGGAACTTTGAAAGCTGGTCTAGAACGACTATAGCTCCGATGTGTCCCATGGAAGACCGAGGATATGGACCGAGTAGATCGATGTATAGACGCTGGAATACGCGTTCTGGGACGTTGAGTTGACCCATAGGAGGTCGAAGAGGCTGGTTGGGCGCTTTGGTGCCTTTACAGGTCTCACAAGCGCTCACGTAGTCTTTGACCTGGGATGCCATTTTAGGCCAAAAGAAGTATTTCTTGAGTCGCCGTAGTGTTCGACCGTAACCTCCGTGGGCACTTAAAGGATGGTCATGTGCGCGGAGGATCAGATGTTGTGTCATTTCCTCCGGTACCCAGAGTTTCCAAGACTCTTCTTCCTGCCATGGATCACCAGTGGCGTATTCATTTCGTCTATACACATAGCCGTCTATTACCTTCAAATCAGGCAGCTGTGACTGTTGGGTCGCTATGGTTTGCCTCAACTCTTTGTAGCTGTCTGATTCGAAATGTGGGCTGTCCAAATCTATTTCGATTGGGTCCTCGTCATTTATTGTCAATTCGGCTCCCTCTGGGGAAAACATCCGTGAGAGAGTGTCGGGTACGATGTTCTGGGTTCCTTTCCGATGTTTGATGGAGAACTTGAACCCTTGCAGTTTAAGAGCCCATCTGGCTAGGCGTCCATTTAAATCTGCCTGGTTCATCAACCATTGTAGTGACGCGTGGTCCGTGATGATCTCGAATTGGTGGCCCTCGATATAAGCTCGGAATTTCTTCACAGCCATTACCGCTGCCAAACATTCTTGCTCGGAAACAGTATAGTTTCTTTGGGCCGAATTCAGCTTATTAGACATGAAGGCGATGGGAGCTTTCTCTCCTTCGTCGGTCAATTGCACCAGCACGGCTCCTACCCCATGTTGACTTGCGTCACAATGAATGGAGGAGGGCTTCGTGAAGTCGGGGCTGTGCAAGACAGGAGCTGATGTGAGGGCTTGTTTAAGCTCTTCAAATGCCTTTCGGCTGAGTTCGGTCCAAACGAACTTCCCTTTCCGCAACATGTCTGACAGGGGCGCTGAAACTGTTGCATAATTCCGAACAAACCTTCGGTACCAACCGCACACGCCAAGGAAACGTCGTAGCTGCTTCACAGTTTTTGGTAAGGGGAACTCATCAATCGCACGAGTTTTGTCTGGATCCGTTTTGATAGTGCCATGTCCTATGACATGTTCTAGGTATCGGACTTCTTTCATGACAAACTTACTTTTCTGTACGTTGATGGTGAGTCCCGCCTTACTGATGTGCAGGGCTACTTCTTGTAGAAGTAGGAGGTGTTGATCGAACGTTTCCGTGATGAGTAACAGATCATCAAGGTACACGAACACTTGGTGTTTCAGGTGAGGTGGGATGACCTTGTCCATCAACCGAGTCATCGTTTGCGGCGCGTTACACAGGCCAAAGGGCATTGTGACGAACTGATATAATGGTCGTCCAGGCACTGTGAAGGCGGTCTTGTCCCTCGAGCCCTCATCGAGTGGAATTTGCCAGGAGGCGTCTTTTAGGTCGAGACTGGTGATATAATTGGCTTTCGGCAGTCTCCCTAGTATTCCATCGATGAGTGGAAGAGGGTACGCGTCCTTGATGGTAACCGCGTTTACCTTACGGGCATCAAGACAGAGGCGGGCTTTACCTGGCTTCACCACCAAGGTTACCGGTGATGACCAGGCACTTTGGGACTCTTCTATGACCCCCAATTCGAGCATCCTATCTAGCTCCGCATACACCAATTTCTCCATGGCCGGTGAGATGGCGTAGTGTCTCTGTTTAATCGGTTTACTATCGCCAACGTCGATGGCGTGTGAGACTAGGGTGGTGCGGCCAAGACCTTGGGTAGCGTAAGATGGGACAGCAGCGATGGATGCTTCCAGGCGTTGCCGTTGGTTAGGCGTCAGGTCATGCCTATCGGGAGTAGAAGTGATTTCGTTGACATTTCTGGTTTTTAAAGACAAATCTGTGAATAAATCGGAGGCCAGTCCAAAGCGAAGGACGAAATCGACGCCAAGGTACACATTCTGAGTCAAAGACGGAATAATGTAGAAAGTAATATCCTTCGTCTGACCCCTGAACGTCACGGGTGTGGGGTTAGTTTACCTCGTATAGGGTGTTTGGTGCCATCAGCTGTACTGATTTCAGTGCGCCAGGATTTAATCAAGTTCGGATAGTCTTGGAGCACCTTCGAGCCAAAGCTCGAGGCAAGACAACTGATACTGGCACCCGTATCGATCAATGCAAACACGGTCTCGCCCAACACTTTAATTGGATGATAAGGTCTGATCTCATTCTCAGCAACCTCCGAGATGTTACAAGAGTTTAGGGTTTGACGGCAGATGCGCACTCTCTTGCGGAAGTTCCGCCAACGACGGGTTGACCATTTTGTCGTGCGCGGGCGGGAAGTGACTACTTCAGAAGCAAATATTCGCTCTCGAGCCACCCGATATTCCTGCAGTCGAACATGATAAGGTTTTAGAGTGCGTAATTGAGGCTGCCGGGGCTCTTCTGGCAGTGACTGCGATGGTCGCTTCAATATTGTCGTTGGCGAGGTCTCCGGAAGAGAGTGAACATCCGCAGTTGTAGTGGTCATGGCTGGTGGGTTAACGTCAGGTTTATTGGGGTGAGCAGCTGGCTGAGGAGCTACTGCTGGGGCTTCGAGTACCGCTGAGGTGGTCGGGTACTCTTTTGGCCGTTTTTTCGCGTGGGACATTCAGAACAGTCCGGGAAGTAAGTGTCCGGCTTGCCGCAACCGTAGCAGAAAACCTTTCGCTCTGCTCGGCATGAGATGAACCGGTGTCCGGTTTGATTGCAATTCCAGCATGTCGTAAGACTTCCCACTGCGGCTACAGCAAGCTGGTCTGGGTCCAAATCTTCCTCCAGATCCATGGTGGTATAATCTGGGGCCAATTCCGCGATTCCTCGTCGAGGACCCATCCTAGCTAGTAAGTATGGCCGGTCCCGTAGGTCTTCCTCAAACCCTTCTATACGACGCACATTTCTCAGCAGGGCCTCCATACTCTGTGGATCGGAGTTCACGATATGGCGACGAATCTCCGGCCTTAGATTGCGCTTTAGCAGGCGCAGTATTTGGGTAGAAGACAACGGCTCTGACAACTGGTCATTCAGCCGAAGGATATCGGCTCGATATTGATGGAAGGACTCGTCCGGACGCTGCCATCTAGCATTCATCTTGTCCAGTACTAATTCGTCCATGTCGACCGTAGGATACTCCATGCGGAGTACCTCCTTCAACCGTGACCAGCGTATTGATGGTGGGGCCGAATGTATTCGCCAATATGACTCAAGTGCTGCTCCCCTAAGCAGCATTGGCAAGTATCCTGCGAGCGCCGTGCGGTCTCCTGCTAGCATCTGCTCAATCAGCGACTCCACCCGACTTATGAAGACTTCCACCGTTATAGTATTGGGTTCCCCACTGAAATGCCGCAGTTGGACCAAACACAGCTGGTGTAGCCTGTGTCCGCACTGCAACCTCTGACTGGTGAGCTCATCCATGTCCTCATGACATATGGAGCACAAGAGCGCTGGTCCGGCATCCGACCGCAACTTTCTCCTCTCGGGAGTTCTTTTGGTGGGCATGCTAAATGAAATTTAAATTGCTAACTAAAACCTAAATGAATATATATATATAAATAATGAAAGAAATAATTAAGTATTACCAAGACAAAAAAATGTTAAGAAAAAGTGGCCGAAAGTGGCGAACTATAACAACTCCTCGAAAAAAAAAACAAAAGGTATGCAAGAAAAGGTTTAATTATTTATTAGAATTTACGTTATCCAAAAAAAAAAATATAACTGGTCTTTCCTTTCCGTCCTTCCTCCCAAGTATGGACACCAATGGCACAATCCTTTTAAAGCGTTTCAGGGACACTCTCTTGTGGCACCATGAAAATCAGGGTTCAGAAGTGATCCCTCATTAGCAAATTTCTCAAGTTACAACTTGTTAGCCTAGGGTTGGATTCTAATCCACAAGCAGCGCGTGTCTTGTCATGGAAAGTCATGGATTAGCTAACCAGCCAATCACATGAAATCAAAATCCATGTAATTTAAGACACCTAGGCACCGCTGGTTTGGGGAGCGAATCAGAATCCTCCGCGAAAAGTTGTTGGGATAATAACCTCCGAACACAAAAAGGAACTCTAATATCATTTGGCCTTACTAGTTATACAATGGTGGTAAACCACCAAAGTATAAATCAAAAGCAGGACCAAACGATATTGATGTCCAAAGACAACACACGTTCGAAAGTTATTAAGTTGCTGGGGCACGATTAGTGCAAAAACCCTCGGGAGTTATCTACCCGCCAAAAATTCTAACACCTTGTGGGGACACCTAGAGACGATGGACTGTCTCGTGCTCACGACTGATGATACAGCCGGGCTTTTCGGGCCCCACGTTGGGCGCCATTTGTAGTGAATAAAGGAGTTTCAATACGTCCGTGAAGGACAGCAGCGATGTTCTGCTGCCTCGGCAGAGGAAGGTGTCGGTTTCTGCCAGCGCATTCACGCGTCTCCGGACGAGGGCGTCACTGAAATGGCTGATGAGCCAAACTGATCTCCACGGCCGCTTGGCCAGATGGGCCTTGAAATTACAGGCGTTTGACTTCACGATAAGACACCGCAAAGGAAGTCATCACGTGGTACCGGACACACTTTCAAGGATGTTCGCCCCTGAAGGAGCCGAGTTGGCCCAGGAGGACGACAGCCCCCTATGGATCGACTTGGACCATTCCGCCTTCAAGTCAGCATGTTATACCCAACTGCTGAATACGATTCAGAACCAGTTGCTACAGCTGCCAGAACTACGGGTGACGGAGGGATTTATATACAAGCGGACGAAACACGCCTCCGGAGACCCCATTCTAGAAGAGGAACAGTGGAAGTTATGGGTGCCCGAAGAACTGACATGCGAATTTGTAATAATCGAGGAGCTATGGCTCTAAAAGCCAGCGCTGCCACAGGCACACAGCACAAACTCAATTTAACAATGAGTAACCGTTGAGTCACCTTCCCCATCGCAACCCTCGTTTTTTTTTTTCACATGAAAAATAAGTCAAGAAAATTTCTTTTGTGCTTAATTCCCGGGAAACAAAATTCTAAAACTGTTTAAAATTTTAATGTGTAGTGATTTTATTACAATATCTTTTGAATATAATTTATAGAATTGCCGTGTAACGCGGTATACAAATGCTTAGAACGAGACGGTTAACGCCTTAAATTATATGAACGATAAAATGATTGTATCATGTAAACCCCTTAAAATTTGTCAAATTTTACCCATTCCAACCATAATATTAATTAAAAATTGTTTTGTTTGTCGAATACATCACATTACGTCTTGGATGCTAGCGGCTAACAAACATATGCTAAATTAAATTAATAATTGTTGTGTTGATTTGTCTCTTCAATAAATTTTCCGCACTGTAAAAAGCCGCGGTCGATTCCTTTAAGAGCGAGTGCATTTCTATTCCAAGATTATCAACAAAATCAGAATAAATCATTCAGAAAACGCAACTACCGCTTGAACACTGCACCATACTGGTAACTGCAGTGAACTTATAGTAAAAAGTGCTTAGAATTGCAATTTTCTTAAGCTCGTGCATTCAGTGATAGTAACGAAGCATTATTCAGCTGAAAAATTATTGCCACGCCGGTATAGACTGCAGTTGAAGAAAAAAATATCAAAACTTTAGGGAAAAACGTTTTAATCTGAAAAGATAGCCATTAGAACCGCGTCAGAATATATTGACAAATATTTTGTATGATATCGTGTCGAACGCGACACTACACAAACACAGAACAAACGAGTGGAATCCGAGTGCTTGCCTTTGGTTCAATGAGATAGGGGAGTCGAGTTTGAGAGGTCGAGCGGGTCGGATCGGACGGAAGAAAAGGCTTGACAAACCCGCCTAAGCTACTTATTTAGCCGTTATCAACTAGCGCCGCGAAATTGTTTGCGATTTGGCCGATAGCCGTCTAAATGCGGGACCAAACCGGAGTGCAAAGCAGTAATCATACGTTCTCGGCAAAATTACTGAAAATTTCGGTGGATAGCCAAGCAATTCCGTTATTTATAGATTGAAGTGCGAAATGTTCAGTGATTGAAAATCGAATGCATTTGTTTATGCTCATCGTAAACCGTGAATTTTGTTTGAAATCAACGGATAGTTAAAAGATAAGAAATTGAAACAGAAATTTCCCTTACACGAAATGAGGAAATGTAAAATCTTTCGAAAATTGAATACATAGAGCTTGTGTAGATGGGCTATGTACGTCGACCGCGAGTGTGTTAGTGGTCCTCTATAAACACAGTGAACGAAACACGTTGTGTGGGAAAATATAGTTTTGTTTACCGTTTAGTATATAGGACGGAAGATATAGCAGGGAACGGCAAGATAGGGAATCAAAAGGAGGACGACGGGGAACAATCACGTTGAAAACATTGCACGAACATCTGCCGCGCGTTTTCGTAGTCGACGATTTCTATGAGAAACGTTCGCAGAGGGATTGCTTGGAGTTCGTTTGTGTATTTGATGCGATGTTGTTTGGATTCGGTGTCTCTGATAGTGCTCGTCCGTGAAAGTTTTGTTGAAAGGCGATGGGTAAAGACCGTTTCTGGCGCTTGCTTAGCCACGGTAGAGGAGATAATATCCGACTAAGCAAAAAGAAAATGAGGAAAGATTTCGGGAAATTGTCGTAATGTAAAAAAAAAGAGGGAGTTTGAAGTACATTGAATGCGTCTGCGGGACTAGATTCGGTCGGACTTACGTTTTTCAGTGTTCTATTTGGTCCAGTTTGTCGCAAGTGTGGGCTAGCGGGTTTTTGTTTGGATGGTGAAGGGGGAGTTTCGTCGATGGTGGCCAGGGAGGTTCACACCAACTTTTTTTTTGATGTGAAAATTCGCCGAAGAAACGCCTTGATCGGGAATAAAATAGTATAGTGTGTTTCTTGGGCACCTCGGCGTTAGTTTTGCTGGTGTTTCTATAAATTGCATTGAATACAATTCCACGCTTTTACTATAAATCTGGAAGATAGTAGAGTGAAATTCGGCATTGACAGTGGCTAGCAAGACAGTGGTGGCCGTGCTGCAAGAGCGAGAAGTCTTTGCGTTCATCTTCGATTTTTTTTTTATCCTGTGAGTCATTGTTGATTATCTGCCGCTTTGCGGAC
The DNA here is from genome assembly GCA_963969285.1 of Odontomyia ornata. Classification (NCBI taxonomy): domain Eukaryota; kingdom Metazoa; phylum Arthropoda; class Insecta; order Diptera; family Stratiomyidae; genus Odontomyia; species Odontomyia ornata. Next base: position 226,327,406 of record OZ017740.1, on the reverse strand, counting down.
AAAAAATCCGATTTGGAGTGGACCAAGAGCAGCGACGAATGGGAAATTGTTCTGAGCAACTGTGTGACTACTGTCGTTGAAACATCCGGAAGTATATGGAAGAATTGAGATCCAAAGAAAAACGTTTTAATTTGTATGAACTTCATTATCACGTGCGCGTTTTAGCATTTACCGAAAAAAAAGTTGTATTTACATTTCAGGGACATCGGCATCGTCGTCGAGCGCTCGGAGGACCATGCGGGTGAGTGCCCTTAATTTTGTTATATATATATATACTTTTGATTACATTTATTTTACGTCTACGTTTTTTTTTACATCTGTTTTTATCCATTTTTATATTAGAGTTTAAATTCTTTTTTTCTAAATCAATCACTTCCGATATCAATTTAAAATTTTTTTGCGTTAGATTTTTTTTTGTGTGGTTTACCGGTCTAATTTAAAAAAAATAATTATTAAATTTTCGTTTTTTTTTTGAAATACATCAATAATTGTAAAAATTGCAGAATTTATGGGTTCACATATGAAATAAAAAAAAAATGAAGTATTAACGTAGCCGAGGGGCTTTCCTTTCCTTTATTTCTAATCGGGTATAGGACCCGGTACGGTGGCAGGCTTCGACCCCAAAACATGAGCCAGCCGCCGGGTACAATCTAATTCCTTCTTTTGTTTCAGGTGACGTAATGGGTTGAGTGGCCCAAGCAGAGTGCCTTTTTATGGCATAGATTTATGCAATTCAATTGTATAATTCTATGACATAAATTGGTCACCGGGGTACTCCACTTCTGATGGGAAGGTTCATACAATTCAAGTTGTATGAGTTTTCCACTCAGAAGAGGAATACCTGGCCACTTCAACAAGTTATCAATGGATTTATTCCGGTTGGGTGGGTATGAAGGGGCTCCACCACCACCCGGTTGCCCCTCTTTCATTTATGGGCCATGAACTTCGTTGGGTAACGACGAGGTCACCCCAAGTTCGCCTTTCTTCTCAGGTTTCACTTGTTCTTGTAACAAGTACATCTCCTTCGGTGAGGTTATCTACAACTTTGCGACTTTGGTCGCCTTTTTTTGACCTGAGAGCAATTCGTGAATGCGAAATTTTTTGTAGTGGGTCCTCGTGCCGGGGAAACGAACCCGCCCCACGACACCGCAATGCTAGCCTGCCAGCGCATTCACGCGTCTCCGGACGAGGGCATTCTCGGCAGAAACCGACACCTTCCTCTGCCGAGGCAGCAGACCATCGCTGCAGTCCTTTACGGACGTATTGAAACTCCTTTATTCACTACAGAGTATACTGATCGTGTTGGCGATTTGGCTCGAGGTTCGTTCATATCGTTCGCATGCTAAGACGATGTACCTGCAACCGCTGCCACAATCGTTCTCTTACTCGCGGCGCTCTCGTTTGTAGCGGTCGATACCAATGAAGGCGAGGCCGCTAACTCCAAAGAAAATCTACGCTGTTCGATCCTCTGCTTTTCTCGGCGCTTCTGCTCCTCCAGCTCTGCTGCATCGCCTTGGCTCCGGGTGATGACCATCGTGATCGGTTGACGGCTGCTGGTTGTGGTTCTGGATAAGCGCTCAATATGGTCTGCAGGTTCTTTCGGATCGGGCTCGACGGACCAATTTATGTTGCGGGTGGACTGTATTTATATTACACATACTCAAAAGCTGTATTTGTATTTAGCTCACAATATCTTTTTCACTTTTACTACTTCATACAAATATCTATAACAACTTTACTTCATTCTACTTTACTTCATTAACAAGATCAAGACAAGTAATTGGTATATTAACATATGAGAAGCGAAAAGAACGGCACTGATATTATTTGAAATCTTTTGACTAAGAACTAACGATTCCTTCGGCGCTGGGCAGGCTCGTTGTCCTTAACAATTATGTTTTTAATTTTTTAGCATTTATTTATGTTAATAAAAGCTTACACTCGAAAAAAATCTAACAAACTGATTCACAAAGACTGGGACTTTCACTACTAACTGGAACTTTACTTAAACAGAAAACGCCCTTCATGCAAGTTCAAGGACGCTAAATAATGCCTACAATCAAATCCTAATACATAAACATAAATTTGTGGTGTCAATTGTCAATTTACATTCGTTTTCGCAATAAGCCCATAAAGTTATCAAACATACTTAAAAACGGTTTACGAGTCCAATTAATTGCTTAAGCAAAAAATGAGATCGCACTTATGCTTTTCGCAATGGGGGGATGCAAACAATAGATTTGCATAGTTAAATAAACCGAACATTTCTCCAAATGCGATTTTTTCATTCGGAATCAGCGGGGAACGGTGCAGATTTCGATCTTTAATTACGTAGGCATTGTCCGTGTTGCGATAAGGATCATAATGTACGATATTTTGTATAGGGCCAGAACACGAAAGTCAACACAGAATTTTGTATTGATTTAATGACGTGCCTAATTTCGACGAATGCTTATTATCGACATTCAACATTATGGGGTGGGTGCCTGAAGCTATTGAAAATTAAGGCGGGAAAGTCCATTTGAATTTCAATGGCAATGGATATGTCTAAATAATATAAAAGGAGAAAATGGAGATAATGGTTATATATTATTATGGGGAGATAACTAATTGAGTTAATGATAAGCTATAAAGATAATATAATACGAAATAATGAATATAAGATATAAAGGTAAGAGATAATTATAATACAGGGGTGTGATAGGCTATGAATATAGAACAAAGGTACGGTAATAATATATGATAATTATTCACGATATGGTAATTATGATTACATGAAATAAAAATAATGCAATACGATACGATAAGGATTATAAAACGGTATGATAGCGATACTATAAAGATATATGATACGATACGATAGCGATACGATAACGCAATAAAAATATGAAGCTGTATATGATATAAAGTACGATAATTATAAACGATGAAACTACGATAATTCTAAATATACAGAAAGGAAAATATACACGATCCCTGAACTTAACTTAAGGCTAATCAATTTTTACACGATCGGGCACTTCAGCATTCCGATTCTGTAACAATATATATATATATATATATATATATATATATATATATATATATATATATATATATATATATATATATATTTATATATATATATATATTTATATATATATATATATATATATATATATATATATATATATATATATATATATATATATATATATAAGGGTAGTCCCAAAAGTACCCGATCTGACATGAATACAGGTAGTTTTAAAAAAACAATTACTGCGATTGACGATACCATCGCATTTTGACCGAAAATTTGGACATGAGAAAGCTGTGCGCAAGATGTGGCCGTGTTTGTTCACAATGGAGCACAAACAGCAACGTAAGGATGTTTCCATGGCTGTTCGCAGCAATAAAGCCGATTTTTTGCGTCGATTCATAACCATAGACGAAACACTAATGCAATACTAATCAGATTGAGTCAATCTGACATGCGTTTCAAAGATGACATTCCAGTCTACAATTTTCATATGGACAGTTTTATATTTCGTCATTCGTGTCAAAAGTTGTATTGATTTAAAAATGAGTGAAATTTCTTTACAATATCACTACGATCAAGGTGAGCATAGCCACGCATGCTCATGAAAAAATTGGTGGTGTCTACGGTCAAGATACTTTATCAAAAGCCACAGCCAAGAGATGGTTCGCTCGCTTTCGTTCTGCAAATTTTGATGTCAAAGATGTACCTCGCTCAGGTCGACTGAAAAAGTCGGTGCAATCTTACAAAAAATTGAAGAAGACCGACTGATAAGCAGCCATGACATTGCTAAGGAAGTGAATATCCATCATCAACCAGTTTTGAACCATTTGTTTAAGGCTGGATACACAAAAAAGTTCGGCTTTTGGATGCCGCATGAATTAACACAAAAAAATTTGATCGACCGAATTTCCATTTGTGAAATGCTAATAAAACGCAACGAAATCGAGCTATTTTTGAAGCAAATCATTACGGGCGATGAAAAATGGGTAAGATACGAGAATGTCGTTCGAAAAAGATCATGGTCAAAATAAGGTGAATCATCACAAAAGACTTCAAAGTCAGGATTGACACCAAATGAGGTTATGCTGTGTGTATGGCGGGATTGGAAGGGAATTGTTTATCATGAGGTGCTAGAACCTGGCCAAACGCTCAATCCCGCTCTGTACTGTCAGCAATTAACCAGATTGCAACAAGCAATTCAAAAAAAACTGGCCAGAGTTGATCAATAGAAAGGGCGTTGTCTTTAATCATAACAATGCCAGACTACACACATCTTTGATGACCCGGCAAAAATTGACAGAGCTTGGCTGGGAAGTTTTGATGCATCCACCGTATAGTCCAGGCCTTACACCATCAGACTACCATTTGTTTCGGTCTATGCTAAACTTCCTTAATGAAAAAAATGCACTTCACAAAGGGACTGCGAAAATCACTTGGCCAATTTTTTCGCCGATAAACCACAGCAGTTCTACACAGATGGAATAATGGCTCTACCCAAAAAATAGCAAAAGGTCATAGATATTAATGGACAATAGATACTTGAATAAAATCTATTTTACATAAAAGAAATATTCAATCGAAAAATGAAAAAAAGTCGAAAAAGAACATCGTTTTTGTGAAGATTGAGCTGTAATTATTATTTATTATGAAAATTTGGTCCCTTACAATTACATGTGAAACATTACTTCGGGAATATGTGCACTTCGTGCTGCTTTACAGACTCAAACGATGATTGTAATTTTCGATGACATTTTCGCACATTTCCGGCGTTATTAGGCGTATGTTGGCTCGAATATTGTTTTTGAATGCTTCAGTAGTCTGGGGGGCATCAGCGTAAACACGATCCTTCAGAAATCCCCAAAGGAAGAAGTCACAAGGAGTCAAATCACACGATCTCGCCGGCCAATTTATGGGTCCATTTCGTGAAATATATATATATACGAGGTGTGTTCAAAAAGTATCGTGAATTTTGAATTTTCGCGGGTTACGTATATTCGAATTTCGATTTTTTTGTGGCGTTATGTTGGTACTCATGTCTGTCACTTATGCCGACAAGCTCGGCCATTTTGAATGTTCACTTAATTGGTGATAGCTACTTTACTTGCACGTGTTTTCAATCGTCTTCGATTTTTACTTATTCAAAAAAAATGGATCAAAGAACGTGTATCAAATTTTGTGTGAAAAACGAAATTAAGTGCGCGGATGCATTCCGAATGTTGACTGTGGCATACGGAGAAGCTACCTTGGACCGAAGCAACGTTTATCGGTGGTAAAAAATGTTTTTAGAAGGCCGAGAAGATGTGAACGACGAAGAGCGTGCCGGACGCCCGAGCACTTCAACAACAGACGAAAAAATTAATGAAGTGGAGAAAATGGTATTGGCCAATCGTCGAATCACCGTTAGAGAAGTTGCTGAGGACCTAAACATATCGATTGGCTCGTGCCATTCGATTTTGATCAACGATTTGGGCATGAGACGGGTCGCCGCGAAATTCGTACCAAAATTGCTCAATTGCGACCAAAAACAGCAACGCATGAACATTGCTAATGAGATGTTAAACTCTGTCCGCGACGAACCAAATTTGCTCCAGAGGGTCATAACTGGTGACGAATCGTGGGTTTATGGTTATGACGTGGAAACCAAAGCTCAATCATCTCAATGGAAGCTGCCGCATGAACCAAGACCGAAAAAAGCGCGCCAAGTTCGGTCGAATGTGAAAGTTTGGCTGACAGTTTTCTTCGATTGCAGAGGCGTGGTGCATCATGAGTTCTTGCCACAGGGAAGAACGGTCAATAAGGAATATTACCTGCAAGTTATGCGCAATTTGCGCAAAGCAATCCGCCAGAAACGCCCGGATTTGTGGGAGAACTAAAATTGGCTTTTGCACCACGATAACGCCCCTGCTCACACATCGTTGCTTGTGCGCGACTTTTTGGCCAAAAACAACACACTAATGATGCCGCAGCCACCGTATTCCCCAGATCTGGCCCCCTGTGACTTCTTCTTGTTTCCTAAACTGAAGAGGCCCATGAAAGGACGACGTTACGCTACGCTTGACGAGATAAAGACGGCATCGAAGGAGGAGCTGAACAAGATTAAAAAAAATGATTTTTTGAAGTGCTTCGAAGATTGGAAAAACCGTTGGCACAAGTGTATAATATCTCATGGGGATTACTTTGAAGGGGACAAAAGAGATATTCATGAATAAATAAGTAATTTTTGAAAAAAACAAAATTCGCGATATTTTTTTGAACACACCTCGTATATATATATATATATATATATATATATATATATATATATATATATATATATTGTCGCGTGCTTTCCGTTCGCGGCCAATAATTTTAATGTTCCGGGAAAGTGAAAACGCAATGTCTTTTAATTTAAGTTAAAAGAGTTTATTTTATTTCAAAAGTGCACAATGATCGATTTAACACTTTCACTAATTTTAATTTTCACTATTAAAATAATCTAACATTTGTCCATAAATTTCTTATCGCAATTGTCTTCTAAATTACTTCACTATTACGAAACACACTTCCCACACACTTTCGCAGTTCTTATCGCGGTCGAATGATTGATGCCCCCCATTCATTCAGCTCGCCTTTATATAGGGTCTCTACCTATTCACCCATTTCTCGTACGTTGGCGAATGTTCTACCGAGAGGTACCTGGTAGATTCGAGCAAATTTAATGAATGGAGTGACGTCACTTGCAGATGTTGATCATGCTTGTTGGGTTCTCGTGGTTTCGAGTGAATTCGTGTTCTTCATTGTTGTGAAAACAATTGCGACAGTAGCTCGCAGAATTATTTGTACATGTAACACTGCCCCCACCTCAGTTCTTTTGGCCCCGAAAAGATGTGTCGCCAGTTGTAGTCAATTCTCCCTGGGTGTAATATGGGGCAAGACGGTCCAGATGCACGATTTTCATTTTAGCTCTCGGCTTACGATGTTCCTGTATTCGGTATACGACGTCGTTGATTCGCTTTGTAACTCGGTATGGTCCCTCCCAATTAGGTTGCAACTTTGGAGACCTACCCTTTCGCCGTTGCGGGTTATAAAGCCACACCAAGTCATCTTGCCGGAAGCCAGTAGAATTAGCCTTTAGATCATACCTGGTCTTCATGCGGTCAGTAGCCGATTCGAGGTGTTTTCGCACTGTCCGATGTATCTGGTTCAACCGTTGTCTTAGATCACTTGCGTACTCCGAGATGGTTTGGGGTTTCTCAGGGGGTGTTCCGAACTTTTATCAGCTGGCAGACGAATAGTCTTTCCAAAAATGACTTTGGCTGGGGCTTAGCCCGTCGATGCATGTTCGGCAGCTCTGTACGCCATCAAAAATAGTGGGATATGTCGGTCCCAGTCCCTTTGGTTCTCGTCAACCATCTTGGCAAGGTGTTTATTGAGCGTGCCGTTGAAACGTTCGACCATTCCATCGGATTGGGGATGCAGCGGTGTTGTCCTCGTTTTCCGTATTCCGAGCAGCTCGCACATTTCGCCAAAAACTAGTGACTCAAAGTTTCGGCCTTGATCCGAATGTAATTCGCAAGGTACGCCGTACCTACTGACCCAATTTAACACTAGCTGTTCAGCTACGGTAGTTGCTTCCTGGTTGGGAATGGGGTAGACCTCGGGCCACTTGCTGAAATAATCGGCTACAACCAGCGTATATCGATTTCCCCAATCGGTTTCAGGAAAGGGTCCTGCGATGTCAACAGCAATCCTTTCGAATGGCACGCCTACGTTATAGGCTTGCATTTGTCCTCTCAGTCGTCGCTTTGGGCCTTTGACGGAAGCGCAAATTGTGCATCTGCGACACCAGTCCTCTACGTCTTCTCGAGCGTGGAGCCAGTAGAACCGTTCCCGCAATTTCGCTAAGGTTTTGTTACCACCAAGGTGGCCTCCCGAGGATCCTTCATGCATTTCCTTAACCACATCGTGGATTCGGCTTTTGGGAAGTATAGTTTGCATCCTATAGGAGCTACCATCCGCTGTTTCCCAGTTCCGCTTGAGTACGCCACCCTCCACCTGAAGGGAGTTCCATTGTGCCCAATAGCTTTTCAGGGTTGCGCCATGCGTTGAAACGTCCTTCCACTCAGGTCGCCCAGTCGTCTCCTTCCATACGAGCAATGGTCCGATGTCTTCATCGGCTAGCTGGGCATTTCGAATCTCCTCCGCTGACCAACCTTCATCGAATTCGGCCGTTATCAGTCGCAGATCAACGGGCGGTTCCTTTTCCTCAATCCGTCGGCAATGCTTGCAGTTAGCTGGGCATGGGCGACGAGATAGGGCGTCAGCATTTCCATGAACTCCGCCCTTTCGATGAACAATTTCGTAGTCGTATGACTGCAATCTTTCGATCCATCTCGCAACTTGTCCCTCGGGGTTTTTGAAGTTAAGTAGCCATCTCAATGATGCATGGTCCGTTCGAAGAACAAATTTCTGGCCATATAGGTACTTGTGGAACTGCTTGGTGGCCTCTATTATAGCCAGTAGCTCCTTCCTGGTCACACAGTAGTTCCTCTCACTTTTTGAAAGAACTCGACTGTAATACGAGAGGACTCTTTCTTCGCCATTGATCTGCTGGGAGAGTACAGCTCCAATACCGCCGTTGCTTGCATCGGTGTCAACCACAAACATTTTTCCGGGTTTCGGATACGCCAGTACGGGTGATTCACATAGCTTTTCCTTCAGGGTCTCAAAGGCTGTCTGGCATTGTTCATTCCAGACATACGGACAATTTTTCTCGGTTAGCTGATGGAGACACTTAGCTATTTTGGCAAAGTCTTTGACGAATCCCGATGACGATGATGTCATCTAGGTACACTAAGCAGGTTTTCCAGGTTAGACCACGTAGCACGTATTCCATCAAGCGTTCGAAAGTGGCTGGAGCATTGCAAAGCCCAAACGGCATCACCACAAATTGCCACAATCCGGTCCCAACTGAAAATGCGGTCTTCTCACGGTCCTTCTTGTCAATTTCTACGTGCCAGTAGCCACTCTTGAGATCGAGTGTAGAAAACCATTTTGCGTCGGCTAAAGTGTCCATGATGTCATCGATGCGTGGGAGCGGGTAACTATCTTTCTTAGTGACGTCGTTAAGCTGCCTATAGTCGACACAAAAGCGAGTGCTACCATCCTTTTTCTTTACTAGAACTACAGGCGCGGCCCATGGACTTACAGAAGGTTCGATAATGCCTTGTTTTTCCATGTCCGAGATCAGCGCGCTCACTTCTCCTTGTTTGGCTATAGGGAGACGTCTTGGTGCTTGTCGAATCGGCTTGGCTCCCTGTGTGTCTATGACGTGAGTTACCAAACTCGTTCGGCCTTGGTCATCCGGGCTTGTTGAGAAGATGTCACTGTACTTGGTGACCAGATCAGAGGCTCGTTTGAATAGCTGCACCGGCAATTTGACTTGCTTCAATATTGCAGACTTGGATTCCCTGGCTTTTTCTGTGCCTTGCCTCCTTTTCCAATGATGGTTGTGAGTAGCTTCCAAAGAGGTGATGGTGGAAACAGGCTGGCAGCTGCCGATGACTTCTCCCGCTTTGATGCTCGTGGTTGAGTCTGCGGTGTTAAGGACTCTAACCGGCACATATCCGCTCCTTAAAGATCTTACAAGGCTACGTCCTACAATCAAACTGCGCAATGCGGACGTCTTCGTTGGCTCTATCAGATAAGATCGGTGGTCTCCTGAATCACCATCAAGCTTGGCCCATACAATGCTTTCGGAAGAATTCGGTACATCAGTGTCAGTACATACCACTACATTCATCTTGGAAATTTGGACGCTGGGATCCTCCATCAGTACTTCGACATTCTGCCATTTCAAGACACGTTTTCCCAAATCCAACGTGATTCCATGTGGTCGCAGAAAATCCATTCCGAGAATGCAGTCATCCATAATATTCGCAACCAGAAAATTGTGTCGGAACACAAGGTCTCCCAACTGTATCCGGATGTTGACCTCTCCATGAACAGGTGCAGTTTCTCCCGTAGCTGTCCGTAGTGAGAAAATTCTGCCCTTGTGAAGTTGTTGCTGTCTAACTAGGTCTGGTCGCATAATCGATCGGGTGGCACCAGTGTCGATTGTTATGGTGCAGTGTTCTCCGTCAACTTGACCCGGAAGGCATAAGTCCGCTTCTCCACGATGTAGTCTTGACACGGTGATGGTGGTGCTGGGGACGTCGATCCTCCTAGCCAACCTCTGCCCCACAAATTTGGCTCTTGCAGTTTGATGGTCCTCCATTCTAGGCTCCTGACACGGTCTGAATCTCCACCATCCTGGACAATAGCTCCATTTTCTTCGCTTCTTACAGTCTCTTTGCAGGTGCCCTTTTTCTCCGCAATCCCAGCATCTAGGCGCACCATTACCCTGCGGCTCTCGCTCATTTTCCACGCGCTTACACCTGCACTCGTCTGCCGCCACTTCACGGACCCGGGCAGTAGTACGAGTCGCATTTTTCGCTGCCTCATAGTTCAGACTATAAACCAATGCGTCCTTAACCGTTTGCTTTTGAGCTAACCGCACGGCTTGTTGCAATTCCGGGTCCTTTAGTGCGCTGATGAATGCTTCTGTCGCTGCATCATCTCGATGTTCTGGGTCGTAGGCTGGATAAGCCAAAAGTGCCAGCCGCTCAATGTCTTGGGCTAGCTGCTGCAGGGTTTCACCAGACTTCTGCATTCGATGCCTTAGCTGTGACCGATAAATCTGCTTTAGATGATCGTCTCCATAACGCATGTCGAGCGCGTTCATTATAGCATTCGGGTTTGAGTGCAATTCAACGGGGATCGTCTGCAACAGCTCGGCAGCTGGGCCACTTAGAGCGAGAATCAATGCAGTTGCTCGTTCCTGCTCATTCCAGTGATTTATGCGAGCGGCTGCTTCAAACTGGGTTTTGTAAATAGTCCAGACCGTTTGCCCATCGAATATTGGTGCTTGGACATTTCTGGATGTGCTTTGCGCTGCGGTTATAAGCGAGGCTGGTGAAGAGGTTACTACTGCCTTCGCTGCTTCCAATTCCTTTTTCATGTTTTCCATCTCATTGTTGATTCTCTCCTCGACCTGGCTGACCTTTTCCTCGACCTGGTAAACCTTTTCCTCGACCTGGTAAACCTTTTCCTCGACCTGGTCAACCTTTTCCTCGACGCCTTTGATTTGCTTGTTGAGACTACCGAGCTCCGCTTTTATTTCGGTTGACTGTTTCTCCAGCTTCTGTGTGATGTCTGCCTTGATGTCTGCTTTGATTTCGATTGCTTGTTGGTTTAGCTTTGTTGATTGTTCATTTAACTTCGCAGCTAAACTAGATGTCTGTTCATTTAGCTGCGCTGATTGTTCATTTAACTTCGCTGTTAAATTCGATGACTGTTGTCGCTGCTCTTGCTGCATCAGCATCAACATTTGCATCAGTGCATTTTCTGGGTCCTTTGGTTTTAGTGTTTCTGCTTCTCCACCTTCTGCACCATTTTCGGCATCTGAGAGCTCACCCGAATCCAGATTCACGCCTTCCGACTCGATCGCGTCACGCAAGCGTGCAATCAGTATGGCCTTTGTACCTTGTGTGGCCAGATTCCGCTGTTCCAACTCCTCCTTGAGCTCCGATATGGTCAATTCATTAATTTTTAAGTTTAAGCTTCGTGGCATTTTTAATGTTTCTTTAAATTTTACTATTGTGCACTATAAAAATGTTCAAATTTTCACTTTCAAAATTTTTCTATCCCACTTCTGACACCATTGTCGCGTGTTTTGGTTCGCGGCCAATAATTTTAATGTTCCGGGAAGTGAAAACGCAATGTCTTTTAATTTAAGTTAAAAGAGTTTATTTTATTTCAAAAGTGCACAATGATCGATTTAACACTTTCACTAATTTTAATTTTCACTATTAAAATAATCTAACATTTGTCCATAAATTTCTTATCGCAATTGTCTTCTAAATTACTTCACTATTACGAAACACACTTCCCACACACTTTCGCAGTTCTTATCGCGGTCGAATGATTGATGCCCCCCATTCATTCAGCTCGCCTTTATATAGGGTCTCTACCTATTCACCCATTTCTCGTACGTTGGCGAATGTTCTACCAAGAGGTACCTGGTAGATTCGAGCAAATTTAATGAATGGAGTGACGTCACTTGCAGATGTTGATCATGCTTGTTGGGTTCTCGTGGTTTCGAGTGAATTCGTGTTCTTCATTGTTGTGAAAACAATTGCGACAGTAGCTCGCAGAATTATTTGTACATGTAACAATATATATATATATATATATATATATATATATATATATATATATATATATATATATATATATATATATATATAGATATATATATATATAGTTGTCATTAATTGGAGAATTTCCAGTATTGAATATAGATGCATAGAAAAATTAAAGTAAAAAAAAAGAATATTGAGATGTATAGAAAAGGGGAAGTAATTTGAATATATCCATGAGAGATGCAAACTCTTTTGAGTCACCAACCAAAGCAATATACCGCAAAGGATCAAATATAGTTTTCATCAAAAATTCATAGCTGTCAAACAACTAGGTCATCACCTCCGCTTACAATCACTATACTTATTTAATGTTGCTAAAACATATTTAAAAATAGAACTTATTACCCAAACAAGGACGAAAAAATATCGGCAGGTATAAAAGAACAACGACAAAAAGAATATCGTATCTGGAATAAAATTCATGCTAAATATAGTTGAAAAATTAATTCATATACAGAAAAAAAAGTATGTATCTAAAGTGATTTTATGTAAATACGTCAATACAAGATAATCATTTATTCAGTCTATCTTCCATTTGTAATTTATAAAACAACATAAAAACTTACGCACGGGCCGTTTGTTGATTGAATTCTTTTCAATTCTTCAATCGTACTCCACTCGATCTTTCCTATAACAAGCGGTAAAAAGATCAATTATAATCATGTTCCTTCTTAAACACAATGCAACTAGGATTATTTTGGAAAATTCCCGACCATTATCATATCAGAACCACCTTTTAGACCTATTGATGAAGAAAAGTCCCCATTTTAATATAAGACCATGAAAAGTGCGATGTCCAATAACTGTATCGATGTGCTTGTGTAGTGACATAAGTATTATAAATGTCAGTAAAGAACTAGAGCGATGTTCTATTGCCTCGGCGAAAGAGGATGGTGGGATCCGCCGAGATTGCGCTGGCAGGTTAGCATTGCGGTGTCGTGGGGCGGTTCTTTTCCCCAGCACAAGACCCACTACAAAATAAATTTTGCATCCACGAATTTCACGGTTCAAATAAATATCGACCGAAGTCAAGAATGAGTTAACCTACTAAGGGTAAAAAAAATTGCTGACTCAAAGGACAAACCGGGCCTGGAGTAAACAGACGGACATAAAAGGACTTCGTCGTTACCGACGATACTTATGGCCCCCAAATCAGATTGGGACATCTAGGTGGAACCGATGCTCCTCGCACCATTTCCATTTAAGAGAAAAACTCATACAAATATAAGTTGAATGAATTTTTCCTATAAATGAAAAATATAAACCTGGCAAATTTATGTCATAGTATTATGTGAGGGAATCACATAACACTATGCCATAAATAGGCACGCGAGCGAAAGGCCATCTTACGCAGCCAGAGCACCTGTGAGCACATAAAAAAGGGTGAGCTCGTCCGATGGCTAGCTCATTATAGTAGAGGGGCCAGCGAACGTGGCGGGCCCCATACCGGGTCAGGTTTGATGAAAATGAAGACCGAATTTAACTCTTCATTTTTATTACTAATGATTTTCATACTTCATTGTAACAATTTTCGAAATCGTACGTATATTATATATGTATGTATTTTTTTCGCACATTTTTCAATTTGAAGTTCACATAAAGCACAATGTCAAGTAAATTGCCTTCACTTCAGACACAGCACACGAGATATGTGTAAAGAGAGGAGCGAACACATGTCGAATTGTCTGTACTATTCGGATAACGACGGAAGGGAATTTCATTAAATTTATGCTGTAAATTTTCGTGTATTGAGGCAGCTCCACAGGAACGTGATGCTACTTTAAAACAAAAATGAAGGAAAACTCGCAACTTCATTTATCATCCACTGAACACTTTAATTTTCTATACCATGAGAACTTCAACAATGTTTACAACCTAGAACTAATCTATTTTCTCCCACGATAAAGGCTAGTTTTCAGCCGGCGCGATTCTCGACCTCACTGCTTGGGGATCTCAAGCGGACTCCTCTTGGTTGTCAGTCGCCCCGTCCGGTATCTGTCGCACCGGGACTCGACGGGCAACCGTTCATTCGCCTGCACAGCTGGTCTTCGCCAATGCAATACGTGCATGTGCAGTGGGAAAAGGTGTTGCCATGTGCCAATTAAAATAATAAAAGAAAAAGATAAATATCATAAAGAATATAATAATAAAGAAAAATTTGAATTTAATTTAGGGGAAAATGCTTATAAAAAAATATTTTATGATTTATAACTATAAATTGAAATAATTAAATTTTTCAAACCTGCAATTAAAATTTCGGATAAGTGTTAGGCAGGTTTTCGAGCAGTTTGCTTAGACGACTGCTCGATTATTACAGGGCAGCTAAATTTTCTCGCGATCCCAAGGCGACGCGAATTGCGAAAAAGGAGCTGAAGGACCTTCAGGTGAAAAATCGATTGTGTTCGGCGTCGGAACGCGGAGTGGGACGACAGAAGAAAACGATTAGCGGACGGACAGACTGACCCAAATACTTTCGGTTTGCTGTCAATGGGTAAACAATGCGTGTGATTGAAACTAAGTACGGACGGACAAAACAGACGTGTATGTTTAAATTATCGATGCAGATATACCCCGACTTCTTTCTCCGATAGGTCTGTGAGGAGGTAACGATTGGGTCCTACAACTCGGATTAGGCCAGTTTTCGAGCAGTTTGTTTAGGCAACTGCTCGATTACTACACTTGTCAAAACTGGCTCTAACGACTCTTAAAGAAACTCGAATGCAATCATTCAATCAATACACACGTCCTAAAATACAGCTAACTTATTGCTATTCAAGTTAAACTATCTCCTCTACGCTTGATGTCTCCACACTGTTAACGCGACTTTTGAGTTTTTATTTAATATGTTCTTAGAAATGGTAAGAAGTTGAAAATCACTCACTGGTATTGAAATGCTTGTTGATAATTGAAAACTTTGCAACATTCGATACTTGAATAATCCTTTAACAACAAATTCTTGCAACATTCGATTCTTGAATAGCCTTGTTGACCAGAAATTCTTGCAACATTCGATTCTTGAATAATCCTGCAACATTCGATTCTAAAAATAATCCTGTATCATTCGGCTTTTCACTAATCTGTAATATGCGTTCCGATTTCGGAGCGATCCCGAGAAGAAATATGCCATCCCTGCGCGATCATCAATGTTACCTGATGAATCTTCATCTTACGCACTCGCGAAGTTTGTCAGTTTTCTTCTTGTCAGACGGGCGGCAACGAGACAGTCATCACCGAATTTTCTGAAAAGTGAGTGCGTTCCCCGGGACGGATTTGCGATCCGATTTGCGGCGAAACGAACTATTTAGTCATCAAAATGATTGTAAACTATTCGAATTGATGAGTGCTCACGGTTTGATCAGTAGTTTGCATGAAATGTTCCATATCCGCGAGTTGCGAAATTGGCAACAAAATTTCATCGCAAGTTTTTCCCGTGTGTAAGTCAAATATAGGAAGCTAATTGCCGGGCTATAACGAAAAACAAAGGATGAATTTCAACGCCGAAATTACAATTAACAGACGTCTGTTGTGAGCGTGCGTAGGAACGTGGATAAAACGTGCGTACGTACGGAGGCCGCTACAATTCACTACCATAAATGTGGAATTTGTCTTCGAATATTTGTTTTATGATAGCGGGTGCGCTTGATTTCGGTCATATAAGACAACACAAATTGCCGCCAACAATAGTTCACAAGTAAAAGTAAAATAAAAACAAAAAAAAATTGAAGATTTAGCAAAATTTTGTCACGATTTTGGTTTACGGGTCGCCAAATGACACGCTATTCGTCCAAGGAATTGTGTTTGTTGTAGTGAAAAGTCCTTTGTTTTCAAAATAGTGACTTTGGCTGATTAGCATTCTCCTCATTTGAATTCGCTCCTTTGGAAATATTTTGTTTCTGAAAACGCCACTCGTGCTCGAAAAATTCGGTAAAATAGTAAAAGCAAGTGTGTTTCCACTCACCGTGAACTCTGTGGTGTGAAATCTCAGTAAAATGAAAGAAAGTGGGCATTTATTCAAGAGACGAGTTACAAGAGACCTTCGAAACCAACGCGCATAGGATTAAACCTTAACTAAAGTACTTGGCGGCCTTCAATCTATCGGCGAAAGTTGGCAGTCGGCGAAAAAAATATAAATTTGATAGCGAGTTGAATTGCAACAATCCTTTCGTCATTCAAATTCTTGTTACGGGTCGTTTTTTGTTACACTACCAGTATACCCTATGTATACTGGCACGAACTTGAAGCTTGATATGATGTGTATCCTATATACACATTAAGGCTCCCGGGGAGAGATATATCACTGTATAACACTTACCTGCTACTACATACGTATCAATCAGACCAACAAAGAAATTCGTTTGTTTAATTAGTTGAATTTTATTTCGTTTTTTTGTTAGGTTATACATATAATATTAATGCAATACATAATATTAATGAATATATAATATTAATGCAATACTTTACCAATGAATTCCTCTAAGCTAATCAATCAATTTCAAAATTAGTTAAAGAGATCTGTATAAATTTAGAGTGTTAATAGAGGAGCAAATTTTCCTGATTTCTATCCACTTTATTCAAAGTGTAGTGTTTTGAAGGATTTTACATGTCCGTGAAGGACTGCAGCGATTGTCGGCGAGCGAAGATATTAGTGCTCACCCGAATTGACCTTGTCTGAAGACGCGTATGCTGGCAGGCTAGCATATCCGTGTCGTTGGGCGGGTTCTTTTCCCCAGCACAAGGGCCCACAACGAAGGAAATTCGCATTCTCGAATTACAAGATAACGCTCACAGTTCGGGGGTGTCGAGGCGGAGGTAACAAACCGAAGGGATATAATACTCAAACAGGCCGAGCCTGATTAACGCGCGCGGGGCTCGAGAGGATTTCGTCGTTACTACTCGATATTTACGACCCCCGAATAAAAGTGGGGCATCCAGGTGGAAGCGTAACTGATCAAAAATGAAAGTGAAAATATTTTCTTACATGAAATTGGAAAAGAAATGAAAATAGTAGACATTATAATACCAAACCAAAATACATACTTATCTGTATGTTAGCGTTACATGTTTTTTTTTTTTTTTGACTTTTAGAAACACTTTCCCTTTATTAATATACAAAAAGGGTACTCACTCAGTCCTCCTCCGACGAGCGCTCGTTGTTGGGGCGGATAAGGGTCTTCATTGAAAATCATGCCTCGATGCTTGTCATCAAATTAATATTAGGTCTTTGTAAAAAAAAAAAATTTTGTCTAAGACCTACTAGTTTCGCGACCTGTCTTTCCGTGCGTCACAGGAAGTTTCCTCAGAAACTATAGAAGCTAGAATGCTCAAACTTTGTGGAAAGGTCAGAAATGATGGTCTCACAAAAGCTTAGGTCTTACCAAAAATTTAAAAATTTTCCCCCTTAATAACCAAGTAGCCCTTAAAATTTTTTTTAATCAAATGTAGTCGAGTTGGGTATCAAATGAAAAGTCTTGATTAAAACTATACGAATCTGAAAGAAAAAAGTCATTTTATGCATCAGGGGTCCAGGGGTTGCAAAATGTACCAACAGTTTTTCGCATATGTTTCCATTCACTGTACACAAAGATAAACGAAGGGACGCGCACCGAGTAATATTTGCACTGCGGCTACCGTAACATTATCCTCGTGGTCCACGTGTTGTCCATCATTCTTATCAGGTGACCTGCCCATTGCCATTTCAGAGATTTAACTCTATAGACTACATCTGTTATTTGAGTCTCTTCCCGTATCGAAGTTAGTCTCTTACGATCCCTTCTTGTAATACAGAGCATGCACCTTTCCATGGCTCTTTGAGTGAACTGAAGTTTTCTGGTTATGCATGTTGTTAATACCCATGTTTCGCAGCCGTTTGTTAAGACTAGTAGTATACATTGATCGAACTTTTCTTTGTCAGGTGTAGCTTCATTTTCGAGTTTTTACCTAACGCACTCCATGCCAATTTAATTCGTCGATTGATTAAGGGTAGCAGTGGACCTGATTTATGTATTAATTGACCCAGATACACGTTTTCTTCGATTTTTCCACTGTGGTGTTATTTAATTTGTATCCCATTGAATACTTATATGACTGTTGGATATGATATTAGTTTTGCTAAGATTCATTTTTAAATCTACTTTCTCGCTAGCCGGTCTGAGTTCATTCGACTGTATCTGTAAATCCATTTGGTTTTCAGCGATGAAGACTATTTCGTCGGCGAATCTTAAGTGGTTTAACCGCTCACCATCAATGTTCAACCCTTTATTTTCCTACTGCAAATCCCGAAAGAAGCTTTCTAGTGAGGAATTGAACTGTGGCGAGATAGTATTTCCCTGTCTTACCCCGGTGATCTATTTATACTTTGACTTTGCTTTTGCATTTAGGTTGGTCTAAGCCTTGCGTTTTTAATGCACTTGTTATCACTCCAGTCCCCGCAGGCGGAATGCTGTCCGGCAGCAAAACTCTTGGAGGCTAGCATTCTTTGGAAAGTGCCACCCCTGCGTACCCAAAGAAATTCCCGCAGAGGAAATGCCGGTCGTCAGGAGTAGCAAACTAACAACAACAACGCAACCAGTGACTGCCGCCACAATGTTAACAGCACATCGGCAGCGGTACTAAAGATGACAAAAGCGACGATGAATACAATGACAGTCAAGACGGACGAAAAACGGAGATTAACAGACAGTCTTGTCCAGACTGAGATTCCTTCGGCGTTCGGGCGCAGCAATAAAATGATGCGAACGCCAGAGCGTCCTACAAAGGAAAAGCGGAAAACTCTGAAGGACGCGTCAGATTTTCGACCGGTCGAGGAAAATATAAAGAACATCGAGAATTCGATGGTCACTGTCACGATCACTACTGAAGCGACTTAAGCAAGGATCGTGAAGTCCACGAAGAGATTACGGCAGGAAAGGACAGGATTGACCAGACAAATAAAGCGACGTTGTTTGATTTCATCACCAACGTCAAAGATGTGGCGGAAGTACTGTACTCGGAAACGGAAGCCGATAATCTCTCCCAAGAACGATGGTCGCAAAGTACAATTGCCGCCCAGCGACATGAAGAAGAAAGGCTACTCCGAAAAGCGGGAGATGTTCTGAAAAGAATACAATCTGCATGCGATTCGCCAAAAATCAACAAAGCAGTAAAGATTGGGCTCCTTGAACTAGAGGAGCCCCTAGACCGCATAGGGCATTATTGGAGGAACTGTTTAAAGGCCGAAGAGAACCAGAAGGCAAAAGAAACACTAAGGGCTAAGCTAAAGGGCACGCGCAGATAGCTCCACCATCACACATCAATAAAAAATGGCATCTAGCCCAATCGAAGGAGATCGGGATGAAAAAGGAAGGAAGAGGCCCTTGATGGGCGTGGAACGCCAGATCAGGGGTACCAGACAGTCTTGACAAAAGGAGCGAAAAAAGCCGCAAAGAAACTCCCACAAAGTGCCATAAAATCAAATTCGCACGGACGCCCAACAAGGAAAAAAGGAGCAAGCTAGTTATGCGGAAGCTTGGTGCCCTACGGAAACCTTGTATACATGATGCGGAAAAGATGGACGAGATAGTTCGGGCACTCTTTCCCGCCCATCCCGTTCGTGTTGATGCTGTCCATGATGAAACAGCAGTCGAGTGTCCACTCTTCACACAGCCGGAACTGGATGAGGCAGTCCTTTCACTGAAAGCGAGAAAGACTCCAGGTCCAGACGGTGCTCCAGCTGAGGTTTTGCAGCTTGCATATCACCATTGTCCTGACTTGCTGCTCGGGACATTCAACGCTTGCCTACGGGACGGGGTTTTCCCGGTGCGATGGAAGGTGACGAGGCTCGTTCTGATCAGCAAGGGGATCAGTACCGTATACCGCCCATTATGCATTCTAGACACTGCTGGGAAAGTGCTAGGGAAACTCATCAACGAAAGATTCACTGACGCGATTCGCGCTGCTGGGCACCTATGTCCTCGGCAGTACGGCTTTAGGGCAGGACGCGCCACCATTGATCCGGTTGCAGAGGTGGTGAACGCGGTCCAAAAGGCGGAGGCATTTAGCCGCAGTAAGCGACGGATCGTCCTGTTGGTGACACTCGACTTTAGGAAGCTTTCAACTCCGCTAGATGGGTGGTTATTCTAGATACGCTGGAAAACCCTTTTCAAGTTCCAGAATATCTAATGCGGCTTTTGAGGGACTATCTGAAGGACCGAAGCCTGTTTTACAAAACGACACAGGGCCAACGAAGGATGGAAGTTACATCGGGTTTTGCCCAGGGATATATCCTTGGTCCATACCTGATGGGCTACTGAGACTGGAGATACCAGATAAGTCGCGATTGATCGGCTATGCGGATGTCTTGCGGCTCTGGTCGCATACCTAAAATGGGTAATGGAGAAGTATTCGAACCAGATCAATTGCAGCTTATTAAAAACAAATAGTTCACTAAAGAAGAGGCTCGAAGATTATGTCCTGAAGGAGTTCCCTTATTTTTGACAATAGCAAACCACGTGGACAATATGTTGAAACGAAAGAGCCAAAAAAATTAGATATCGTAATTATGACAGGAAAATATTGTACTGAGTATAGTGTCATACTATATGCGTCCTCGATTTATTAATTTGTAAGTTGGATTGTATTGATAATAAGCCTGACCTATTTATTCAGATTCGGTCGATGTAGTCTCCATAAACTACTTGTAAGCGAACGGGTGATTTGAAACCATATATGTATCTATTCTTGTTGTGTAATTGAGTCAAACTGTATGCAGACGTAACGTTCTCTACCTCGCTGATGTTGATTCTTCAGTTAGCAGCAGGCTCAATTAACAAGATTCAAGTGATGATCCTTGGTGATTTATAAGACTCTTGTCTTTGCAACCGAACGATCCAACTTTTATCAGCTTGCAAGAACTTAGTTGAAGTTCTGACATAGTAAAGTATGAGTTACGATGGGCGTTAACGGCAAAATATTTACTTGCTTTCAGCCTTGTTAGGATATCTCCCCGTCTTATTGATATGGGTGTTAGGCTAAAGAGATCAAATTTTTGGAGATCTACCAATGGCAAGCAGATAGTAAGAACGAGATAGTTCTTTACAGGTCTACCTTGAATGTTCATCAACTTATATAGATGCAGAAGATCTGTTTCTTCTGTTGCTAACTGGGTAGACGATGGCAAACTGCTTCGAATAATTTTTAATTCCTGAACTAATTATCGGGGTGAGAGAACTAGTGGAGTAATATTCCCATGATGTGTGTCACTAAGCATATCAATAATCGCTGCTTGAACTCGATGTAGTTCAGAATTAGCAATCAAAAGTTGAAACGAGAGGACTGTTTGCGCCTGCATCATTTGTGTTTGGCAATCATCTGAACGGTTTTGGCGGACTTGGCTTATTATGTATTTGAGTTTGTTGTTTGTTAAAAATCGTCTGTCGAGGAAGCTGACAGTCTGTGAATTGTTCTAGTTCTGATACCATTCGCAGTTTTCACATCAACAACTCGAACTGCTCCATCACTTCCAAGATGCATTTTCACGATCCTAATGAGTGGCCACTACTGCATAGGAAGAATATTATCCTCTTGAATATTAAGCATTGTGCTTAATTCAACATTCGAACCTCGATCATCCCAGCGCGGACGGCCTTGTAGCTCATGCCGATATTCTTATGGCCATCTAGTCCAAAATCCATGTTTTAGTTCGGAGACTTGTTTCCACCTTTCAACACTTCTTGCGCCTTCGTAGTTTCTTCGTTCAAATTGACCGAGTAAAGGTTCAAAAAATGTCCCGAAATAAGAGCAGTGAGGTCATTTGGATCAGATGACATTGGGGTGATCGGTCTTGAATTCAGCACTGCTCCAATTCCAATAATCGCGGTCTCCAACTCCTCGTATGTTAATGGTGCCTTACATTTACTCCTCACTAGCAAATAATTTGCTGATTTGACTGCAGCTTCCCCAATGAAACGGAATTGTATACCTTTGGAACTGCATTGATTCGTAATGTTTGTTTGAGCATTGCTGGAGTATATACTTGTATTTGAATCGAGCTCAGCCAACTGATTTCTAGCTCCAACAAAATTAGTAGCTTTATCACACTATACGTTCTCGCAATGACCTCTCCGCCCAACAAATCTATTCAAAGTACCAATGATTGCTTCTGTGGTTAGATCAGTAGCTAGCTCTAGGTGAACAGGCTTCGTTGTGAAACAATAAAAAACAACAATGTAGGCCTTTTGAGGTTTCTTGCTACATACTTTATAATGTACCCATACGGAGCCACAAACGTTTACACCTGAGTTCAAGAAGGGACGAGCTGGCCGCACTCGCGCACTTGGAAGATTTCCCATGATTTGATTTAAAAGCTTCTGTTTATCCCGACAACATGTGATACATTTCTGAACTACTGATCTTGTCATTATTTTGCCCTTAATGATCAGGAATCTTTCCCGAACGATATTTAATAGCGTTTGTGAGCCACAATGAAAGTTGTTTTCATGAATCTTCTTCAACAGCATTGTCACAATTGGATCATAATAGGGCAAAATGATTGGATGCTTTGGATTGTCTTCCCACTCTTATGACTCCCTTTTCATCAAGGTAAGGGTCCCTGTCCTTCATTGGACTCTGGCAGGGCAGTTTCTCACCCTTTTTAATATTTTTGATTTCAGTTTGAAAATCAGAATGTTGAATTTGTTTGATTGTAACAATCAATGCATTGTCTAATTCATCCGTATTCTATACAATGTCTTTAGGCTGGAGAACCTTTTCGTGAATTCTGAAGTTTGTGGTGAATTATAACATGTACGCTACTATTCATTGTAATGGTTCAAAATTATTGCCATGATTTATTGAATAGATAACTTCATCTGATACCGCTTTTGGCTTCTTTTTTTCCATATCTTCTTGTGTGTCTACTTCATTAACTTGCAATGACGGCCATGTTGACTCTTTTCCATGTAAAAAGATTGGTCCATGAAACCACAAGGTACAGGATTTAAAATGCCTTGGAAACAGGCCTCGAGATAACAATTCTGCTGGATCGTCCCTTGAGTGCCGTGCTTCCATTGTTCAGGTAATGAGTGTTCCTGAATTTCGGAAATTCGGTTCGCCACAAATGTGTGAAACGAAGATGCCGCTGAATTGTCCCAAGTAATTTTTAGCTCCTACAACTTTTGAATCATAATTTTTGCTGTCACTACTACCGGTGATAAGATTCCAAGAGGGTCGAAGACTTGAGCTGTTTCCGAACATATTGTTCTCTTTGTTATCTGTTGGCTTTTTCGCAGCGTCACTTAAATAATGAAATTATCAGTTTTCGAAGACCACATTATCCCAAGAGTTTTCACTGATTCTTGGCATTCATCTTCGAAATCCAAATTCACCTCCCTTTCATCAACTGGCACATTTTTGAGCAACTTACAATCATTTGCGCACCATTTTTCGAACTTGAATCCTACTGTTTCCAAAATCGCAGTTGGTTGTTGTTTAGTTTCAATAGCAGAGGATAAGTTATCAGCGTCAATTAAACCATCGTCCACGTAGAAATTTGCTTGTAATACCTTAGGTCCCAATGGGTATCTTGATATACTTTCGAATGCTAATTTCTTAAGCATTTAATGGCCAAATAAGGAGCTAATCTTGTACCGTAGGTAACTGTATTTAGGGCAAAATATTGCAAAGGAAGGCTGGAATCTTCTCTTCACACAATCAATTGAAATTTGCGGTCACCTGGGAGCATCAAAATCTACCGGTACATCTTTTGTATGTCTGTTGTGGACATGTATTTGGGTAGTCTAAATCGGCATAAAATTTTTGAACAGGTCATCTTGAATTACTGGGCCGCAATGCAGAATATCGTTCAAAGAGTATCCTGAGGAATTTTTTGTTGATACATCGAATACAACACGAAGTTTAATGCTGGCAATTTCAGGCTTCAATACATAGTAGTGTGGAATATAATAATGTGCACCTATTATCGACTTTGGATCAACCCGTGACATGTGACCTAAAGACTCATATTCCCTCATGAAGTCCACACATTGTTGCTTGATTCATTCTTTTCTAGACAAACGTGCTTCTAATACATGAAATCTGTTTTCTGCTATGAATCTAGAACTTCCAAGAGCTGTTGGATTTTCTAAGAACGGAAGTTTAAACATGAACCGTCTAGACGAAGTCCGGATAGTATTTTAGGTAAAATGAGTTTCACAACCTTTTTCTGTTGAAGTGAAAGCCTGTTTTGATTCGTTGACTTCTTCCAGTTTCCAAAATTCTTCCAGGAGTGCATTGTTTGTTTCTTCTTCAGCTGTGAGTATTGCACATGTTGAAGTACTTGTTGTTGCATGTTGATTGTTCTAGATAGAAACCATCTAAACACTGTATTTTGGAGAATCGGTATTCCATCTCCCAAGCATATTTGCTCAGGCACTACCATTTGATGGATGAACTCTGCACCAAGAAGCACGTCAACTTTTTCGGGACATTTAAAACTTTTATTTGCCAAATTAATGTCCTTAGGAATACTCCATTTGGTAGTATCAACATTTGCGTTGGTTGCATCGAGACTATTGATGGCAAGACAAATGCTTCTAGACATGTTTCAAATTGGTCGAAGAGAGATTTCATGGTCACGTTAATCCGGCGATTAGTGTCTCTCCTTTCTCTGCCAATACCTTCTATACTTAAAAATGATGGTGTTGTCGTTAGTTTGAGTGGCTTTATGATTCGTTCTGTGCCAAGGTTAACTTGTGACCCAGAATCTAACAATGCATTGCATTCAATCGTTCTTCCACTGCTCGCAATCAGGAGTATTCTTGCTGTCACTAGCAACACATAGCTATTGTCATTCATCGTTTGTGAAGCAGCCATACTAGTTATAGTGGATGACGTAAGTTGTTTGATGTTAAATTGTTGGCAACAGTAGACATTCGAATCAATAGCTGGGTTTCTTGGAAGCAACTCAAAGTTGACTACACCCTTGTAATCCTACCACACAGAAAGCATAACCTTCTTTTGGTGAATATTGGCTTTGACTACGTTATCGGAAACAATCCATTTTTCATCGCCCGTTATGATTCTTTTTAGAAATCGGTCGTTCTGGTTCCGATTCAGCAGAGTTCCATAGATTAATGCGTTTGTTGAGGGGGATTTCCTTTAATTCGTGAGGAGGCCAAACATCCAGTTTTGTTTACGTAACCAAGCTATTGTAAGTGCAAGTAAACGGTTGAATTCGATATATCGAACTTCTCTGCTATCTCTCCGAGTTGTCATACGCCGGGGTTAGTTTCCATGAACGCCTTTATTTTATCGTCATCAGTAGTGGTTGGACGACCAGTATGTGGTGCATCTTGTACATTACGAAAGCGAGCAAACCAAAATATATACATATACACACACACATATATATATATATATATATATATATATATATATATATATATATATATATATATATATATATATATATATATATATATATTGTTACATGTACAAATAATTACATGTACAAATAATTCTGCGAGCTACTGTCGCAATTGTTTTCATCATCATTAAGAACGTCAACGAATGAATTTACTCGAACCCAACAAGCATGATCAACATCTGCAAGTGACGTCACTCCATTCATGAACTTGCTCGAACCAATAACACGCGACAGTGGTGTCAAGAAGTGCGAAAGAAAAATTTTGAAAGTGAAAATTTGAACATTTTTATAGTGCACAATAGTAAAATTTAAAGAAACATTAAAAATGCCACGAAGCTTAAACTTAAAAATTAATGAATTGACCATATCGGAGCTCAAGGAGGAGTTGGAACAGCGGAATCTGGCCACACAAGGTACAAAGGCCATACTGATTGCACGCTTGCGTGACGCGATCGAGTCGGAAGGCGTGAATCTGGATTCGGGTGAGCTCTCCGATGCGGAAAAAGGCGCAGAAGGTGGAGAAGTGGACACACCAAAATCAAAGGAGCCAGAAAATGCGCTGATGCAAATGTTGATGCTAATGTCATCCAGTCTGACTGCGAAGCTAGATGAACAATCAACGAAGCTAAATGAACAGTCATCAAGTCTGACTGCGAAGCTAGATGAAAAGTCATCCAATTTAACTGCGAAGCTCAATGAACAGTCGTCCAATTTAACGACGAAGCTAGATGAACAATTAGCGAAGATGGACCAACAAGCGATCGTAATCAAGGAAGTGCAAAAACAGTCAACCGAAATAAAAGTGGAGCTCGGTAGCCTGAACAATCAAATTAAATGCGTCGAGGAAAAGGTTTACCAGGTCGAGGAGAAGGTCAGCCAAGTTGAGGAGAAAATCAACTATGAGATCAGCCAGGTTGAAGAGAGAATGAACCATGAGATGGAAAAAGTGAAAAAAGAATTGGAAGCAGCGAAGGCAGTAGTAACCACCTCACCAGCCCCGCTTATAACCGCAGCGCAAAGCACATCCAGAAATGTCCAAGCACCAATATTCGATGGGCAAACGGTCTGGAGTATTTACAAGACCCAGTTTGAAGCTGCCGCAAGGGCGAATCGCTGGAATGACCAGGAACGAGCAACTGCATTGATTCTTGCTCTAAGAGGCCCAGCTGCCGAGCTTTTGCAGACCATCCCCGATGAATTGCACTCAAACCCGAATGCTATAATGAATGCGCTCGACATGCGTTATGGAGACGATCATCTAAAGCAGATTTATCGGTCACAGCTAAGGCATCGGGTGCAGAAGTCTGGTGAGACCCTACAGCAGTTAGCCCAAGACATTGAGCGACTAGCACTTTTGGCTTACCCAGCCTACGACCCAGAACATCGAGATGATGCAGCGACAGAGGCATTCATCAGCGCACTAAAGGACCCGGAATTGCAACAAGCCGTGCGTTTAGCTCAAAAGCAAACGGTTAAGGACGCATTGGCTTACAGTCTGAACTTTGAGGCAGCGAAAAATGTGACTCGTACCACTGCCCGGGTTCGTGAAGTAGTGACAGACGAGTGCAGGTGTGAACGCGTGGAAATTGAGCGAGAGCTGCAGGTGAATGGTGCGCCTAGATGCTGGAATTGCGGGGAAAAAGGGCACCTGCAAAGAGACTGCAAGAAGGGAAGAAGACCGAGCTATTGTCCAGGGTGGTGGAGATCCAGACCGTGTCAGGAGCCTAGAATGGAGGCCCATCAAACTGCAAGGGCCAACTTCGTGGGGCGAACGTTGGCCACGAGTATCGACATCCCCAGCACCGTGCCAAGGCAACATCGTGGAGAAGCAGACAGATGCCTTCCTGGTCAAGTTGATGAAGAACAATGCACCCTAACAAACGACACTGGTGCAACCCGATCGACGATCCGACCAGACCTAGTGAGGCCCCAACTGCTCCACAAGGGCAGAGTTCATGGAATTGCTGACGCCCTATCTCGTCATCCATGTCCAGCTAACTGCAAACATTGCCAACGGATTGAGGAAAAGGAGCCGCCCGTTGATCTGCGACTGATAACTGCCGAATTCGATGAAGGTTGGTCAGCGGAGTAGATTCGAAATGCCCAGCTAGCCGATGAAGACATCGGACCATTGCTCGTATGGAAGGAGACGACTGGGCGGCCGGAGTGGAAGGACGTTTCGATGCATGGCGCAACCCTGAAAAGCTATTGGGCACAATGGAACTCCCTACAGGTGGAGGCTGGCGTACTCAAGCGGAAATGGGAAACTATACTACCCAAAAGCCGAATCCACGATGTGGTCAAGGAAATGCATGAAGGATCCTCGGGAGGCCATCTTGGTGTTAACAAAACCTTAGCGAAATTGCGGGAAAGATTCTACTGGCTCCACGCTCGAGAAGACGTAGAGGACTGGTGCCGCAGATGCACAATTTGCGTTTCCGTCAAAGGCCCAAAGCGACGACAGAGAGGACAAATGCAAACCTATAACGTAGGCGTGCCATTCGAAAGGATTGCTGTTGACATCGCTGGACCCTTTCCTGAATCTGAATGGGGAAATCGATACACGCTGGTTGTAGCTGATTATTTCAGCAAGTGGCCCGAGGTCTACCCCATTCCCAACCAGGAAGCAACTACTGTAGCCGAACAGCTAGTGTTAAATTGGGTCAGTAGGTACGGCGTACCTTGCGGACTACATTCGGATCAAGGCCGAAACTTTGAGTCACTAGTTTTTAGCGAAATGTGCGAGCAGCTGGGAATACGGAAAACGAGGACAACACCGCTGCATCCCCAATCCGATGGAATGGTCGAACGTTTCAACGGCACGCTCAATAAACACCTGGCCAAAATGGTTGACGAGAACCAAAGGGACTGGGACCGACATATCCCACTATTTTTAATGGCGTATAGAGCCGTTGAACATGCGTCGACGGGCCAAGCCCCAGCCAAAGTCATTTTTGGAAAGACTCTTCGTTTGCCAGCCGATATAAAGTTCGGAACACCCCCTGAGAAACCCCAAACGATCTCGGAGTACGCAAGTGATCTAAGACAACGGTTGAACCAGATACATCGGACAGTGCGAAAACACCTCGAATTGGCTACTGACCGCATGAAGACCAGGTATGATCTAAAGGCTAATTCTACTGGCTTCCGGCAAGATGACTTGGTGTGGCTTTATAACCCGCAACGGCGAAAGGGTAGGTCTCCAAAGTTGCAACATAATTGGGAGGGACCATACCGAGTTACAAAGCGAATCAACGACGTCGTATACCGAATACAGGAACATCGTAAGCCGAGAGCTAAAATGAAAATCGTGCATCTGGACCGTCTTGCCCCATATTACACCCAGGGAGAATTGACTACAAATAGCGACACATCTTTTCGGGGCGAAAAGAACTGAGGTGGGGGCAGTGTTACATGTACAAATAATTACATGTACAAATAATTCTGCGAGCTACTGTCGCAATTGTTTTCATCATCATTAAGAACGTCAACGAATGAATTTACTCGAACCCAACAAGCATGATCAACATCTGCAAGTGACGTCACTCCATTCATGAACTTGCTCGAACCAATAACACGCGACAATATATATATATATATATATATATATATATATATATATATCTTTATATATATATATATATATATATATATATATATATATATATATATACGAGTATATATATATATATGTATATACGTATATATATATATATATATATATATATATATATATATATATATAATATATATACATACAATATATATATATATATATATATATATATATATATATATATATATATATATATATAATTTATATATACATACAATATATATATATATATATATATATATATATATATATATATATATATATATATATAATATATATATATATATATATAAATATATATATATATATATATATATATATATATATATATATATATATATATATATATATATATATATATATATATATATATATATATATATATATATATATATAAATAAATATCTATTAATGTACATAAGAAAAAGAGAGAAACATTTTCATGCAAAATATTCGTTGTAGCACAGAAGCATTGAATTAATAAATAACAAAAAATTATGTTCGTTGGCACGAAAAAGATGGTAATAGAAATAAATACAGTAAACATTATAGCAAATAAAAATAAAACCACAAGAATATTATCGAACGAGGAAAAAATGAAAAAATACTAACCAACTTCAATGGTAGACAAAAAATTATAATATTGTGATGAAATAAGGGTGCGTACGGTATTTGAGGACATGCATAAATGTATCTATAACTACGTGATTTTTTTTTTTTATTTTTTTTTGGCAGACTACAACATCACTCAAGAAATGAAGAGAATGCTGTGAAGAATGCTGTCATTGTCGCTATATGCGCGAACCATCCAGATTTAGTGATCTCTTATTTTCTTAATTGCGCCCGTTCATTCGTGCATAAGGTTCGCCGTGAATTGAAAGCATCAGGAGGCGATACAGAATCGGTTGCCAAACGCAAAAAGCACGAACAACGTCCTGACACTGTCCGATCTGCAGAATTTTTAGAGCAAGTGCAAGCGATCATATCAATGAGGGTCCTTGCGAGGGAGCTTCATGTTTCTGAGCGCCTTATTCGTAGAGTTGTCCACGAAGATCTTCGGTATAAGTCTTACGTGATGCGCAGAGGACAGTTTATGTCGGAACGAACACGGGACCAGAGAGTTCTCCGATCAAAACGTCTTTTAAACAAAATCAAACACCCTGAGGCGCCCAAAATGTTATGGTTTTTTTCCGACGAAACAAATTTTGACCAACATCAAAAGGCCAATCGCAGAAATGACAGATGGCTATGTTCAAATCCTACGGAGGTTCCTGCTGTTATGCACACAAAATTTCCAACCACTTTTATGGTTTTAGGTGTTATCAGCAACCAAGGACATGTTATGCCACCACACTTTTTTACTCAAGGACTTCGAGTGAACTCTTCTGCATACATCGAGGTTTTGGAGACGGTAGTGAAACCCTGGATAGACAATGTAAGCGGAGACAGACCATACATTTTTCAACAAGACTCTACTTCTTCAGATATAGCGATGGCGACACAAGATTGGATGGCCGAGAATTTTCATGACCACATAACACCGAACCTATGGCCACCTAGCTCCCCAGAACTTAATCCTTTGAATTATTGCGTATGGGGCGTAGTTGAGCGTGAGACCAATAAGCGTCCTCATAATACCACTTCTTCGCTGAAGACTGCTATTAATGTCGTTAAGGTCAATATGAACAAGGAGCATTTGACTCGGGCATGTAATCTTTTCCGGACCCGGATCGAAGAGGTAATTGCTGCTAATGGCGATTTTATTGAATATCTTTATAGCCATATATTAATTTAACATTGTATCAAAAAATTCTGAAATTTCATTAAAAATACAATCTAATTAATTTTACTCTCAAGTAGTCCTCAAATACCTTACGCACCCTGTACACTTAGAAAAACAAGTTGGGTAGACAGAACTACGCTCGTGTCAGAAGGGTTTTGTACTTAACATACGATATGCAGACAATTTGTAGTGAAAGTAGGTGTTTAAAATTGTCCATAAAGGACGGCAGCGATGGCCTGCTGCCTCAGCGGAAGAGGATTTTAAGATCCGCCGAGATTGGCCTTGTCTGGGGACGCGTGAATACGCTGGCAGGCTAGCGTTGCGGTGTCGTGGGGCGGGTTCTTTCCCCCTAGCACAAGGACCCACTAAAAAAATATTTCGCATTCACGAGTTAAAGGATCAAATGCCGATCGACTGGTAACCTACTAAGGGTTGGCATTATTTGTTCAAAGAACAAGTCGGGTCGAGCAAAAACGGACGAACTGGCGAAGACTTCGCCGTTACCGACGATCCTTATGGCCCACAAATAAGAGTGCGGCATCCATATGTAGGTGGTGCTCCCTCGCACCCTCCAAACCGGATCAAGATCCAAACGTAGACGTGGCCATGTGTTTCTCATTTGAGTGAAAAACTCATACAAAAGCACTTTGTATGACTCTTTCCCTCAAATGAGAAGCAAAAACGTAACCAATTTATGCTATAGCGTTATGCAATGAAATCACATAACCCTATATCATAAAAGGGCACGCGAGCGGAAGGCCACTCTACCCGGCAAGCGCCCCTGTTAAGCGACAAAAACAGAGGAGCGTACCCGATGGCTAGCCCATATTAGCGGAGGAGCCTGCCATCAATGCGGGTCTTATACCCGGACTGGTATAACGGATTGGAAAGACCGAGTTGATAATGTTCAACAATACATTTTGTTTTTACTATTTTTCAAATTAGTGCTGATATATTTTAGTATTCAAACGCTTTTCTTAGAAGATATCAATGAAATGATTTTATTCTGTGTAGGAAAGCATTCAGTACTGATAACTTTTATATGATTTTTCACTAAATATAACTTTTCAGTCCAGGTAACGACGAGAGAGCAACATTTGAAATCGCTGAATGCGGTTATGCGCTAGGTTTAGTTTTTCTAGTGATGAATGTCCCCGAAATGTTGGTATTTTTGCAAGGTGATTCCTCTTCAGACCTAAACTCGTTAACGAAATTAGATCAACGACAGCTTCTCGAACACTGGCATCCAATTTGCTTCCAGTCAGATCCAGACTTCTTACCCATTTCGGCAACGGTGGAACATGATGAAGGTTTTATTTTCTTTGCATACAAAGCAGTCGCGAAGGCAGGCACGTAGTGATGAACAATACTCAAGAATTGATTCACTAGACCTTACCTCTTGTACCAAATCGCAAGTATCCGATTTTTCTTCGCTTATTTGGACATTTATGAAACGATCCGACATTTATGAACCGAACGGCGCCGAAGTCGCTGATTGGATTTCGTTAACAGCAGCGACCAAATTTAAGAGCAACCATGAGAAATCCAGCGCAGCAAACACGACTACAATGTTGGTTTTCAGTAGCCAGTGAAAGAAGTCAATTATGCTGCACACAATATGGCACTTAGTCCTTTGTTTCAAAGAACTTATTCTACAAAGATTACCAATCCCCGTCAAAATCGAATTGCGACATCGAAAAACAAATGATTGTAGCATGTGTAATGGAGTTTGCGCCCGATTCCATTAGAAGAAAGTTTCAATGATACATTTTCCGACCGGCAAAGCACTTGTCAATATCAACTCACTTGCATAACATTTTTGTAGCGCGTGTTTTCTGCGTACAAACGACTTAAAAATCTGGTCTTGTCAACGCCAATCCTTGACAATGAATCTCGCGATAGCTTATACTTATAAATCCGTGCTGTGGGTCTCACAATGCCGCCAACAATTTACGACGGCGGCCGTTCTCCGCGTCTTTGCCGATTCGCGATTTTCAGTTGACTCGATCCGTCCAAAACCACTTCACCCGTGTTGTCATTTCGCCCACAGATCTCACAATTGCAAACTAAAAACTCCGCAATCTTAATGTCTTGTAAATATCTTTTGCTTTTCTATTCGGAGCATATAAACACAGAACGATATGCCGGCAAGCACAATTACATAGTCGGAACTTTTTCTTTTTCTAATATCTTGTAAATAACTTTTGCTTTTGTATTCGGAGCATATAAACACAGAACAATATGCCGGCAAGCACAATCACATAGTCGGAACTTTTCTTTTTCTCGCTAGCTAGTTATGTATATATAAGTCAACGTCTGTTCCCACAATATATGAACAGTCGATGAAAAATGAATCTTCAATGCAATACGAATCCGCGTTGCAAAACGTGAGAAAATTCGTTGCAAGTTTTCAGGAACGTGAAAACCCAGACGCTGACTCGGCATAACTCTTCTTGCAGTTTTCTGTAATTAGAAAAACGTGGTAGTTCTAAGCCGGTCGTTGTATAGACAAGACACATTAGTTGTATTATTGAAAAAATGTCAGAAAAATAAAATTAACTTTTCGGTAAAACAAGTTGTTGTTCTTGAGTGTTATTCCGTCGGGAGTTGGTCCGACCTTTTTTTTATTTTTTAGCATCCCCGTTAAAACCCTACGTTTTGGCGCAGTCGGTTTTCTTTCGAACCAAATAAGTCCGTAATAGGCAATTTCAATCCGATAATTAATCGGCAACGAGGTGTGTGCAAATAAAAGATAAATAAAAATAAACTAATCTAATAATTTGTTACCGCGATCGAGTGTAATATTTTTGAGCAAGAGCAACAATCAAGCCTAAAATGTTGCTTAAAAGAGGTTGTGAGGCTGCTCCTCATCTTGTTCTATATAAAAAAATATAATACAATAGTGACTTTTGTGGTAGATGACTGATAGGAAGGAGCGAAGAAATATTGCTTTTAATCAGCAAATGGGCATAACAAATCACGAAATGGAAGCACAACTCAATGTTGTGTTGTTAGAAAAAATCTTTAAAATGAATAAAATTTTAGATATCATAGATGTGATGCGTGAAAGACGCTATGATATTTCATCCAATACCAAAAGTTTTGTCAATAACAATAGAACGAAATTTCAAACAAATCATGAGGAAGGACAAACTATGACAAATACGCTACAACATACATACTATCAGACCCAAACTGACCACAAGCCACTATCAGAATCAATGCGACAATCAAAACAATACAAACCTACAGGACTATATCAAAACTTAAGTACTAACCCCCCACAAAATGTGTTTTCAGGTCAAAATCAGTTCGAAAATAAAAACAATTATCGTAAAAATAATTTCGATAGTTCTCGACAACAAAAGAATAATTTTCAGAAAACCCCGAATGGCACTTCTGGTTTCCGTAGGTAACAAGTTACACATATGGAAGTCGATAACGTGCAAGGAAATACTTGTGTTTCGTGCCAAAATAAGGTATTAGAAAATTTTGAGCCCAAGAATGTAGTGGATGAAAGCAGAAATGTTGAAGATAAAAACAATGTTGGTGGTTTTGAAGAATGGGACCAGTTTTTTTATAAACTAGTCTCGGACGAACTACCACTGATTCATATAACTATTGCTCTTGAAAAATACTTAGCATTAGTAGATACAGGCTCTTCTTTCAGCATAATAAACGAAAATATTTCCAAATTACGACCATCACTGGAAAGGATACTATAAAGTATGAAGTTCATACTCCCGCCCCATTAGAAATCAAACTCATTAAAAAATTTGAACATTTATTTTTTAAAGAAGCTGTTAAGCTCACAAGTACCCCAAGTGTCCAACATGAGATTATCACCACAACCGATAGACAGATACCCCCTAAACATGAGCAAGAAGTAAGAAGGCAAATCGCCGAAATGGAAGAGATAAGAATTATACGGAAAAGTGATTCCAAATATTCTAGTCCGCTTATTGCCGTACCCAAAAAAATGTGATAAATCTGGCGAAAAGAAATTCAGAATCGTCATTGATTATCGTAAATTGAATGACGTAACGGTTGATGATAAATTCCCGTTGCCCAATATAGATTCCATTTTAGACAAATTAGGCAGAGCCCAATATTTCTCGACAATTGACTTGGCCAAATGTTACCACCAGATTCTGATCCGAGAAGAGGATCGAAAAAAGTCAGCATTCGTGAACCCCACATGGTCTTTACGCATTTGCAAGGATGCCGTTTGGCCTAAAAAACGCCCCTGCAACGTTCCAGAGACTAATGAACGACGTCTTGAGGGGTCACATAAATAAAACCTGTGTGGTATACCTAGATGATGTACTTTTTTTTAGTACTTCCCTTGAAGAGTACATTAAGGCAATTACACACATTTTTAAAACGTTGGAACAATATGAATTGAAGATTCAAATTAATAAATGTAGATTTCTGGAAAGAGAGACTCCATTTTTGGGCCATGTCATAACCCAGGAAGGTTTGAAGCGTTATTTATTGAAAATTTAAAATTACCAAAAACCGAAAAAGAAATCAAAAGTTTTTTGGGTATTACTGGCTTTTATCGCAAATTTATCAAGGATTATGCGAAAGTCGCACAACCCATTACGAAAAACGAAAAAATCAATACGCATGATCCAAATTACATCAATGCATTTGAAAAACTTAAAAGTCTTATAACCTCACACCCTATACTCCGTTTTCCTGATTTTTCTAAGCAATTTCAATTAACTACAGATGCCTCTAACTTTGCAATAGGAGCCGTCTTGTCGTAAGATGATCACCGTGTTTGTTTTGCATAAAGCAAAACTATTCTGCCACGGACAAAGAATTTCTGGCCATCATGTGGTCTATAAACTATTTTAGACCATATTTGTTTGGTAATAAATTCCAAATTTTGACCAACCACCAACCTATAAAGTACCTTCAAGCGAAGTATAGAGGAAGAGATTTATCTCCGCGTCACCAACGATGGCTTATTAAGCTCGGAGGGTACCAGTTTGAAATTGACTACCTCAAAGGCCGAGAAAACAAAGTGGCAGACTTCTTAAGTCGAATCAAACCTGATGATATAAATGAAGAGATAATTTCCGTAACAGATAATCACACTAATTCATTTTCCGATTTGGGTATTCTCTGTAATGTCGAAGAAGATGATATGAAAACATTGGCTACTATATACTCTGCACAGGAAGAATTACTTGATTATATACCAATCAAGGAGGAGATAGTCAATAAATATAAAACCCAAATTATACTAACAAACAATAAGACTCAAGAATTCAATATTATACATGGAAAACGTAAGATATATACTGGTCGAATTCGGAGCAGAGGCCGGCAATAAAGAAGCATTCTGTGACGCAGTAAAGAAAGTCCTCGGCAAAAGCGCAACTATAGCCCCGCTCGAGCCGATGGCAACAATCGAAATACGGGACATTGACTGCGTGACGGATCTGGCCGAGGTAGAAGAGGCCATCAAAAGGGAGTTCCCTAGCGTGGGAAGGATCAAAGCGAGACTGACACCAGAAAACAACAGGGCACAACGCATAGTTGACTTGACCGAAAAGGACGCCGAACAATTCCTGAACAAGGGCAAAGTACGAATAGGTTGGGTTGTCTGTAGGATACGGCGAAGAGCAACGCCTCTTCAATGTTTCAAATGCCTTGGTTATGGTCACACCACACAAGTATGCAAAGGACCCGATAGGAGTTCCCTATGTTACAAATGCGGTGAAACGGGTCATAAAAGAAAAGAGTGTACGAAGGAGGCACACTGTATGCTGATCCTAAACCTGATTTTGGACACGTCTTGGGATCAGGAAAATGCCGGGTGTTCCAGGAAGCCCTAGCCAAGGCCAAATTAGAGCTTCGATGACCCGCATCCTGCAGCTAAACCTACACCGCAGTTCAACCGCCCAAAATCTGCTTGAGCAGTTTGCGAGGGACAGGAAAGCCGACTTCTTGCTGCTGAGTGAGCAACACCATAATAAAAGTCCTGCATTATGGTACTCTGATGAAACTAGTACTGCCGCTATCTGGGTTCGGAACAGTGACTTTCAAGCGGAGAGTTGTGGACGGGGGGATGGTTTCGTGTGGGTTCGGTGCTCAGGGATCACCTTCTTCAGTGTGTACCTAACGCCTAACGAATCGATATCATCTTTCCAAGCCAAGCTTAATGCTTTGGAGGGCGCTGTCTCGAACGCAGAGGGTAAAGTGCTCGTTAGGGGCGACTCCAATGCTAAAGCAATCGAATGGGGCATGCCTCGGACGGATCCGCGGGGAAAACGAATCCTGCAAATAGCGGCCAGGACGGCCCTCGTCGTACTAAACTCCGGAAATACGCCGACTTTCCGCCGTATTGGCTGTGAGGGAACCATACCGGACGTGACATTCGCCTCGGAGTCCTTAGTACGGAGGATACACAACTGGAAAGTATTAGAGGACTACTCAGCCAGTGATCACCAGTGCATTCTGCTTGAGATAAGTGATGCTATCTCCCGACGTCCGTGCTCTCGGCCTTCCACAACTGGATGGAACATTGGAAGAAAGGACTTCGAGAGGTTCGTCAAGGTTCTCACAACAGGTGAGCCGCTCCAGGGAGCTCCGGAGGGGACGGAAGAACTGGCAGCTCAAGACGTGGTGAACTCTACTATGAGCATCATTACGACTACATGCTGCGGTTCTATGCCCCGTTCAAGACCCCGGCACGGCAAGCCCCCAGTGTACTGGTGGTCTACTGAAATCGCTGAAAAGCGGAGGGAGTGTCACAAGCTTCGACGTAAGGCTCAACGGGCGCGGAACCGCGACGAGGCATGCAACCAGGTGGCAGCATATAAGTCGGCCAGGAAATGCCTTCGCAAACTGATCAACAGTAGCAAGGCTCGCTGCTGGCAAGACCTAGTGGACAATGTGAACAAGGATCCGTAGGGCCTTGGCTACAAGCTGGTCATGGGGAAACTTGGTGCCCTACGGAAGCCTTGTATACATGACGCGGAAAAGATGGACGCGATAGTGCGGGGACTCTTCCCCGCCCATCCCGTCCGTGTTGACGCTGTCGATGGTGAAACAGCAGTAGAGTGCCCACTCTTCACACAGCTGGAACTGGAGGAGGCAGTCCTCTCCTTGAAGGCGAGGAAGTCTCCAGGTCCAGATGGTGTTCCAGCTGAGGTGTTGCGGCTCGTCTATCACTATTGTCCTGACTTGCTGCTCAGCACATTCAACGCTTGCCTACGGGACGGGGTTTTCCCGGTACAATGGAAGGTGGCGAGGCTCGTGCTGATAAGCAAGGGGAAGGGAAATCCCGAATCGCCGTCTGCATACCGCCCGTTATGCATGCTAGACACGGCTGGGAAAGTGCTAGAGAAACTCATCAAGGGAAGACTCACTGACGCGATTCTTGCTGCTGGGGACCTATCTCCTCGGCAGTACGGCTTTAGAGCAGGACGTTCTACGATTGATGCGATTGCAGAGGTTGTGAACGCGGTCCAAAAGGCAGAGGCATATAGTCGCACCAAGCGACGGATCGTCCTGTTGGTGACACTCGACGTCAGGAATGCCTTCAACCCCGCTAGATGGGTGGATGTTCTGGATACGCTGGAAAACTCTTTTCAAGTTCCAGAATATCTAATGCGGCTTTTTAGGAACTACCTAAAGGACTGAAGCCTGCTCTACGACACGACACAGGGCCAACGAAGGATGGAAATTACATCGGGTGTTGCCCAGGGATCTATCCTTGGTCCGGACCTGTGGAACGTGTCTTACGACGGGCTACTGAGACTTGAGATGCCAGATGAGTCGCGCTTGGTCGGCTATGCGGATGATGTAGCGGCTCTGGTCGCCGGACGCACCGTTGAACAAGCGCAACTTAGGCTAGGTATGCTAATGCGCCGAGTGAAGGACTGGATGACTGCTCGCGGGCTCAGTTTAGCACGGGAGAAAACCGAAGTGGTCATCTTGACAAAAAAGAGAATCCCTAGAGTAAGGATGATCAGTATTGGAGATATACAAATTGAATCGAAGCCAGCGGTGAAGTACCTGGGGCTACTGATCGACTCGAAGATGAGTTTCTCTGAGCAAATCAGGGCAACGGCTGAGAATGCTGCTTCGGGAATATCGGCCCTGAGTCGACTTATGGCCAACGTAGGGGGTCCCAGCCCATCAAGAAGACGCCTCTTGATGAGTGCTGTAGGGTCAGTGCTACTGTACGGAGCAGAGGTATGGGGCGACGCTCTCGGCAAGGAGGTATACCGAAAACGATTGGCACAGGTACAGAGAAGAGGAGCACTGAGAATTGCATCTTCGTATCCAACAGTCTCCGACTCGGCGGTGAGAGTGATTGCAGGCGTGATACCTGTCGCCCTCCTTGCTAGAGAGCGCCGCGCTATTTACCTGCGCCGAAACGAGGATGCGAGGGAGATCGTTGTCCGCGAGGAGAGACAACGCTCGCTCAACGATTGGCAGCAGTCTTGGGGGAATTGCACGAAGGGAAGGTGGACTGCGCGCCTCATCCCGGACGTGAGACCGTGGCTAAATCGAAGGCATGGTGAGACTGACTTCTATCTGACCCAGCTTTTGAGCGGGCACGGGTGTTTTCAGTCTTACCTGCACAAGATCGGTAAGTCACGGTCTCCCGATTGTCGGTTTTGCCCAGGAGAGGAGGACAATGCCTGTCACACATTTTTTGCGTGTACAAAATGGCTCAGGCTGCGAAGGGAACTCTACAGGGAGACGGGAGAGCTCACGCCGGATAATATAGTTGCGGTGATGCTCGAATCGGTTGACAAATGGAACCAGGTGGCACATTATGTTCGGGCAGTCCTAAAAGATAAAAGGGACTCACAGCAGCCGGAGGTGCTGGGGCTGGGGGATCGCTCTTCTGGCATTTCCTCTTCCCCTCTCCCCTCCCGCTAGGAAAGGGGCTCCCCAGCTTGAAGGCGCCCCACGGCGTAACAAAACGAGACCTGGCCCGAAGTAATGTGTCAAACGGTTCCAGGCTAGGTTCTCAGATTGACAGGGGAGGTGTTTAGTGGGTAGTCCAAGGGTATCCTCCATGGGAGTCCCACACTGCCAGACTCGGCGGGCGTAAATGCCTTCACCTCCCTACCACAAAAAAAAAAAAATATACATTGCAGAGTATGACTTGAAAATCTCATGGATATTCTGAGGAGGTGTATATCAAAAGAAAAAAATGGTATATTTACCGAATTAGAAGATACAAAATATAATTTTGTGCAAGAGAAAATTATATACAAAATTTAATATTGTGCAAGAGAAAATTAGGTCTTTCGATGCTCTTATCATGGTAAAGACATCGAAACGGAGGTAGAAGCTGTAAAGCAAATATTGTTCTATC
This sequence comes from Odontomyia ornata, assembly GCA_963969285.1. Lineage (NCBI taxonomy): Eukaryota > Metazoa > Arthropoda > Insecta > Diptera > Stratiomyidae > Odontomyia > Odontomyia ornata. Next base: position 226,286,956 of record OZ017740.1, on the reverse strand, counting down.
ATGTTAAAGAAAGTATGCATTCAGGTATACAAGAAACTTTCAACGCACTCAAAAACAAAATTTATTTCCCTAAATTGATGGAATTGATAACAATTGTAATAAGTCAGTGTGATATATGTCAGCAATTAAAGTATGATAGAAACCCAATTAATCCCAAATTCAGGCATACTGAAACACCTTTCGACATAATTGAAATCTTATATGTTGACATCTACACAATTATGAAACACAGCTTTCTGACTATAATTGACAAATTTTCCAAATTTACTGCTGCGTATTATTTGACAGACAGAAATCATATAACAATAGTAGAACAATTTGAAGATCACTTCGCGAAATTGGGCAAGCCTAATAAAATTGTCGCAGGCAATGAGTTTGATGGAATAAGAATCAAAGAGTTTTTGCAAGAAGAAGGTATAACCTTGCACTTGACGAAGGCACACAGCCATACGGGACTAGCTGACATTGAAAAAGTACATAGTTCACTCGTAGAAAAATTTCGAACCTTTATTAGCAACAAATCAAAGCTATCTCCAAGACGAATCGTTCAAAAAGTTGTTTGGCACTACAATGATTGATTCCATTCATCAATTAAAGCTACTCCAGCTGATGTGCAATTCCGTAAAGTATCACTTGAACAAATGAGAAAAAAATTTAGAGAATGATAAAGAAAAATACCTTCAAAAACAAAACGAAAATAGAGAAGAATACGAAGAAACTCGGTCAACTGGCTTCATAAAAAACTTCAAAGCAGCTAAAACAGTTACCCAAATGCAGAAAGGCAAAGCTGGAAAATGTACATCCGATCTATATAAAAAGAAGACCTAAATTGGCAGACGATTCAGTTTGTGATTTCGATGTAAAAAATGAGTCTGAGGAAGAAATTATTCAGGCTTCATTAAATAATGGTGCAGAGGAGGATATACTTATTTCAAAGTTTAATTTAAATACTACCCGAAAGGATATTAGGACTTTAGATAAAAACAATTGGCTCAACGATAATATTATAAATTTTTATCTTAATTTGATTGCAGAGCGAAGTGATCAAAATTCTGCAGAATTGCCCGGGGTCTATCCTATGAATACCTTTTTTGTTCCGATCCTTTCTAAATCTGGCTACACAGCTGTTCGGAGGTGGACACGCACCGTCGATATATTTTCATATGATTTGTTGCTGATTCCTGTTTATCTGATTCTCATTGGGCTATCGCGGCAATCGATTTCAGAAACAAATCTATTAAATACTATGATTCTTTGGGAAAAGCCAATGACGAGGCTCTCAACAATTTGGAAAATTATTTGAAAGAAGAACACCTGGACAAACAGAAGAAGGTTCTTAGCATAAATTTTGCGATTTCCACGACAAGAAAACGGAAGTGACTGCGGAGTATCTAGTTGCATGGTGGCAGAATACCTTTCTAGAGATATTGAACGAACTTTTACCCAAAACGACGTTAAAATATTTCGAACCCGAATTATTTTAGAGATCAAGGCTAAATTGTTTTCATGAGAATCCCCTGATGAGAGACAAAACTCACTCTTACATTCCTTCCAGATTATGGCATTGGTTATATCCTTACTTTTCGCAATCAATCCAGCTCAAGGTCTTTTAAATATTTACCACATTAAGGGAGCATCAGGATTCACCCAAATTAAGCTTGGTGAAGTTCAAATAATATCTGAAGCGAACATTATTATTCAGCTCATAACACCAACGAAATTCTTGACACGATAATTGATTTGAAAACCAACGCAGACAAATTAAACGGACCCCATAGAGAACTTATACTTAACGAACTTGGATCATCTGTATAGCAAGGTTAAGACACTTACCCCGCAAACAAACAGGACCTAAACGAGGGCTTATAAATTTGGTTAGAATTACGCATAAATGGCTTTTTAGTACAATGGATGACCAAGACTGTCGTGACATTGACGAACATCTCGATATTCTAGAACGGAATACTCATAATGTTATCGAAACAATCAATCAACAACTTTATATAAATCATAGCTTTAACGAATCCTTCAAGCAACTTAAAAATATAGCCCAAAGGGACAGACAAATATTTTTAGACGGAATAAGCAATCTTTCAAGCACCGCATTTATGGAAAACCAATATTTTGACCAATTATTTAAAATACAAATTCTTAAAAGTAAAATTGAAACCATTCAAGATAATGTAGTTTCTGCCACATTTTGTATTTTACATCCTGGACTTTCAATAGATGAAGAAATCATAAAATATAACATCAATTTAGAAAAACTTAAATATATTAGAGTCGGCCCGGCAAAATCAGGAGAGGATCTGCTTATTTTTGCTGTGAAAATTCCAAAACAATTTGTAACAGTGCATCTTAAAATGATCAAGGAAGAGAAATAGACTATCCAAATGAAAATGTATTTTTTGTAAACGGCACGGCCTATAAATTTGAAAACTCAAAATATTTAGATAAACTCCAGCTAAGCAAACATTGTATTTACAAAGAGAATTGTAATCGACAGCGAAACCATTGGTATCAAAAATGCAAATAATATAAGTATAAACCAAAATTGTGATAATAGAAAAATTCATTCATCCGGAAATTTATTAATTCATTTCACTAACTGCACATTAAAAATTTTAGACCATATATTTTCAAATGAAAAAGAGAAATTCCAAGAAAGATTTTACTACCCAATAAATAAAGAATACAATAACTTTACGGAAAAACTTTCGTTAGATCAAATTATTTTACAGAGTACAAAAAACATACATAAAATTCAAGAGCTCCAAATTCACAAAAAATTTGAATTATGGAATTAATATCAGCATGGTTATCGCAGTTATACTTATCGTTTTCGTATTTTTTATCATTTTAAAAAGTAAATTCCAGAAAATTAAAATCAAATTTGTGACACGAATCCAGGAGGATTCTAATCCAAACGGGGGAGAAGTTACGTATAAGTCAACGTCTGTTCCCACAAAAAATGAACAGTCGATGAAAAATGAATCTTCAATGCAATACGAACCCGCGTTGCAAAACGTGAGAAAATTCGTTGCAAGTTTTCAGGAACGTGAAAACCCAGACGCTGACTCGGCATAACTCTTCTTGCAGTTTTCTGTAATTAGAAAAACGTGGTAGTTCTAAGCCGGTCGTTGTATAGACAAGACACATTAGTTGTATTATTGAAAAAATGTCAGAAAAATAAAATTAACTTTTCGGTAAAGCAAGTTGTTGTTTCTTGAGTGTTATTCCGTCGGGAGTTGGTCCGACCTTTTTTTATTTTTTAGCATCCCCGTTAAAACACTACGTTTCTAGCTAGCTGGTAGGCAAACCCCCCGGCGGGCGTCTCGTTGCGGACGATGACGACGGCGGCGGCGGCGCCAAGAATTTTCCGTAATACCGAAAATTCTATTTCACAGGTGCATTTTGCTTTTGGAAGACTTTCCAATTGAGCACGAAATCTAGTTGTCGTCGGTGCCTCAGTTAGAAAAATTTCTTTTCCTTCTCAGCTATTCGACCGTTCTTGGCTCGCTTTAAGGTTCATGCATGTTGGTCGGGAATCGATTCACCGCGAAATGATCACGTTGTCACCATTCGATCTCATCTCCACTAATGCAATGCCTATCCCGCTTGACCTTTTTCAAGCACACTCCCGTATCATCTCTGTCGCGATTCGAAACAGATTCCCCATCCGTCCAAATCTTTTCTTTCTTTACCTTTCTCCCGTGTCGCTACCGGTAAAAATCCAATCAGCTGCCCACTCAGCCGAACTCGAATGCATTCCGTGATGTAATACACCGTTGGGCTGCACCTAAATCAGTGGTCCCATATCCTGAATTTTAATGAGCAGATTTAAATTTTTTCAAGAAAGTTGATTAAAGAAAAATGAAAAAGATTCTAAATAGTAATAAAAGTTAAATCTCATGAAGAATATAATTAAAGAAAACGTTTAAAATTTAATATAGAGGAAAATTGATATAAAGTTACATTTAATATAAAGGAAAATTGATATAAAATTACATTTAATATAAAGGAAAATTGAAATAAAATTACATTTAATAACAATAAGAAGAAAAATTATTCTACAAATTACGATTACAAGGGAAATAATTACATATTTTTTTCTAAATCTGCCATTAAAATTTTTGGATAGGTGATAGGAAGGTTTTCGAGCAATTTGTTTGTATGAATGCTCGATTGCTACGAATTCAAGAAAAACGTTAGTAACGGACGGACTGAAGGAGACTACGTTATTAACGACGATTCTTATGGCCCACAAATAAGAGTGGGGCATCAAGATGGAGGTGATGCCCCCTCGCACCCTCCCAACCGGATCAAGATCCAAACGTAGACGTGGCCATATGTTTCCCATTTGAGTGAAAAACTCATACAAAAGCATTTTGTATGACTCTTTGTAATGATTTTTAACATTTCTTACGAACGCGGAACCGACCTCTCATCGGTTCTTGACGTTAAGTCTGAGTAGTGCCAACAGATGTTACCAACCGGTCAACCAATCCGTGCACCGTAACCCATTCACGCGGTGGCTGCTTGTCGGCCAGCTAGATCGGAGAGGATTTCGGTCGCGGGTCTCCGAATGGGTTACGCTCAATTACATTATTCAGCCACCTATACACGCCCGTTTTCAAACGCGTTACAAAAACAAAACCATACGGAGAGGAAACCTATTCTACGTTACTCCGTATTTCTTCCTATAACCAGTCAAAAGTACAAAATCTAATTTTTACTTCGCGTTCCCGAATTTCCGACGCGGTACCGAAAAGTATCCTACGTTAACTCATCCCGACGAAAGCTACTCTAATAAAACGGCAAAACAACCAAGGTACCGCGTACCGCGCGCGACGCGAAACCGACTTCAGCGGATTTTCACAAACCCTACCCTCGCGACGGCATACTTACCCTACATCTCATCTCCCGCTGAAAAGCAGAGCTACTGGAAAGGAAAGTCTATTTTTCTCATTAGCAATTCATTTTGTTATATATTGTAAATTTCATTTTCTTCCATACGTAAAAGCATTCTAATCTACTTAACAATGTGGTGCTGATTTTTTTATTTAGATTTTTTTTTTTGTTATGGCCAGATTTATAAATAATTTAATTGTAACTAATTCATGTGGGTTTTTTTTTTCTATGCTAGCATGTTAGCTCATTAAATGTAAATTAAATAGTCATGAACCATGACAAGGATTCATGCTGTTTGCATTCGGTTGGGATATTCTTTTTCATTGTCTTATTTAGGAATACGTTATATTTTAAAAACTAAGTATTTAAGATTAATACAAGCGTGGTTTTCGTACTGATTCTCGAAATCTAATTGCAAATTATATTACGACTTCGTACTAATTATTTTTTTACTACTTCTAACATTTATATAGTATCATGCTAATTTGATTAAATTTAAACATTGGATGAATTTTAAAATTTCATTTCCGAAGCGCTCAACCATATGTAATCATAAAAAAATAATTGTACAATTATTTAACAGAACCAAAAATTGTAGCGTGCATTTTGACTAGCATAGAGAGTAAACATTTCAATGTTCGAAAAAAAAAGGTTCGAAATTTAAAAATTGCAGAATGGAGAGTATGTGTTGACAATGAATTCAATATTCGAATGCATTATTCGGAGCTATCTGATTGGCAATAGAGGGCATGGAAGTAATTTTATATATGTCACACCCCGTTTGTTTTTTGTAACTAGGAAATTTCCAAACACACTCTATTTAAAGATTTGAAAATGGAAAATTAATAGGTTTGACTTTCCACATGAAATTAAGATTGAGCCATTCCCCTTTTACATTATGCTTAAGATTATTAGACTCTTTGCTTGATCTTCGGAAGTATTGTAAAACTTTCCGTTTAAAAATTTAAAAAAATAATTTCAACACATCGGTTGAAATCAGCGTATGTTACTGTACCTTAGCAGTTGCCATAAAAAGGGTCTTGGTGGCCTTGATTCTGCAGTTGCATCAAGGAAATTGCCTTTATTTACGTATGTTGATATACCTAAGCGCTATCCTGTCAGTTCTCGTAGTCGTCGACATCGTCGAAACTCAGAAACAAGTTCAGTAGAATATCATCGAATCGCCAGCCGTTTTGTTCTGCATGTTCGGGTGCGTAGTAGCGATCCGAGAATTGATGCAGTTTGTGTAGGCCCAGCTTCCCGTCCACGTAGAGGCCACTCGCAATTAAATTCTGCATATAACTGCTGTCAATTTGACGATTCTTCACAGACCAGGGAAAGATTGCTGGCGAATCAATCTGCAGGCGATCCACGATTTCACTTGAATTTGCAAATAGTTATCCGAATCCTTAATAAGTTTTATTATTATCCGGTAGTTAGCATCAATACAATCACATAGTCTACTCAAATGATTTCGATAGGGTAGTAACATATCTTGAGGTTCGATGGATAATGTATTTAGGTATGACTCAGGCTTGTTTACTCTGAGAACTGAGTATGTTCGGATTCATTAGCACTGGGTTTTCCCGCGCAAGTTACAGTATATCGAAAATTATTAATCTCGCCACAGATTCGATTACGAAATTGACCCAGAGTTACTCAATTTAAGGGAGTGTTCCGCATTTCATGCAAATTCGCTAGCATTGAATTCGTGAATCGTCTGCTCTTGATGCTCAAAGTTGACGATTTCAAATCTGAGTACGCGTACCACACATGCTAACTCACATGGCCATGCAAATAGTAAAGATGAGATATGCGGTTCCGAGTTACAGTTGTACTCCGAACACTATAACACTGTCACTTCAATTTCCTAAAGTGTGGTTCATTACAGTGATCCATTAGCATTGTTCCACACATTTCGAACGAAGCACTTGGGGTTCACTTGATATACGGCCAACTGAAATATTGCAATAAATAGATTTTCAGGATTTGTATTGGGCCCAGTACAATGGACAAGACATAGGGGGAACGTCTGCAAATTTTCCTTCGAAGAAAAGTTTATTTCACACTTTTATGAAAAGAAACGATCAGATACCCGATTCAGGACAAGCCAAAATTTGTTCGATTATGCTTTGGTTTTTCTGGGGTGAATAAAAAAAACACAAGTCGTTGCGTTTGCCGACCAGCAGATTTCGATCCGCAGAAACTTTCCCAACAAGCATTAAAATTTATCGAAGGAAGATGCCACCTAATTTCCCAATGCGGTCGCGGGTGCAGTCAACAAGATAACAAATCGAAAGGTTCAACCCAGCATATGAACCTACAGCCCGTTCGAATTTAGTGCTTGAAAATACTGTAATTTTATTTTCCGGAAAAAGCGCAAATCACCAGGTTCGAATAAAATCAAGACCGCAATTAACCAACCCGGGGCATCACGGTAAGAGTAAACACGACAACCAAAACAGCGGTCAGAAAACTCGGCTCAGGATGGAAACTCCCAACGTTTCCCCGAGATACGGTTTAAGACATCCGACCCGATTCGTAACAGGTAGCTGGTTAGCATTAAGGAAGCGGCAACTATAATATCGGAAACTTGACTTGTTTTTTTCGTCCGCGCACTTTTCTTTCACAGTTTTGCGTTCCCATTCAGATCCTCTACATTCGCAATTTACACTTACTTGTTATCTCCTAGCTGTTGTCGCTGCCTCCACCGGGATATCCTCTTAGGGTGGCTGCCTCCTCAATCGCCGCGCAGCTTGCGACGATGGCGACTTTGCCGATTTCGGTATTAAAAAAGGTTGAAGCTCGCGAAGTGCAATTTCGCTTGTTCTGCCTAATATTTTCATCCAAAGCCGTCGTAGGAAACGCTTTCCGCAACCTGTTTTACCTAAGCACAATGTATTTTCGTTTACCCGTATAAATTATAATTAATATTTTATACTTGCCTCCTAATAACCTAAATTTCCCAAAATTTTGCCCCCGAACACGCCGATCACGCCGGCCTCCATGCAAGACAAAGAATCCAGTTGACAGCCCACGACTAAATTGACGTGGGATGTGCAACCGTCACAACCGACGTGAGATGCCAAGCCACTCGGTGGCAAGGTGTATTAGTGTGTCGCCAGCGGCGTCACAAGATTCATTACATCTTTCCCTCAAATGAGAAGCACAAAAGTAACCAATTTATGCTAAAGCGTTATGCAATGAAATCACATAACCCTATATCATAAAAGGGCACGCGAGCGGAAGGCCACTCTACCCGGCAAGAGCCCCTGCTAGCAACGAAAAAACGAAGGAGCGCGCCATCTTTTCATTTTATTTTTTATTTTTTTGCTTTTGAATTCTGCCTTAAAACAAAGTAAAACTTCAACTGAACGTTAACACTGTTTCAAAACAAAAGGAATTGTTTCCATATAGAGCACTTATTCTTAGGTATCACAACCATTTGATTGAATATACTTGAATCTGCTTTAAAATCACCCTCGCAGTCTTCACAATTTTTTTTTGTTATCGAATATTAAAATAATCGGCATATTCTGAATGGGGAGAGAGATTCTTATGTCTCTACTAAAAATATGCTTTGACTGATGTTATTGCATAAGTGACCGCAAACCCCAAAATTGTTTCAACCAAAAAAATTATTCGAAAAGTAGCTTGAATTTTCTTTAACAATAAAATTTGGTCCAAAAAAGTTTGATTTTATTTTAATTTTTTTTTTAATCCTTATAATTTAATATATTATGAAATAAGGGTACTTGCCCATCATCCTCGACGAGCGCTCGTAAATGGTGTGGGCGAGACTCCTCATTGGACTGAAAATACTGATTGAGGTAATTGATGTGAGGACCAAAAAAAGAAAAAATTAAGTCTTCATTCTCTTTGTTCGATGCTTGCTGATGAAGCTTAATGCCTGAAATATAATGAGGCGTTGTCTGGCGAATGTAATTTCTATTAACCAACTACTTGATTTAGTCCAATCTTATTTTCTCGATCGTACTCGGCTAATCTAATATGTAGTAGTTGTGAATTGAACGATCCATCAATTATATCGTTGGTGAATTAAATAGAATGATGAGAAATAATTTCTATGCGGGTTTCTGTCTATAATTAGATTTTTAACTTATTTTTCGAACTTATTCGTTTAAGCGAAGTAATTTCTTCTCGCTTTTCTTTTTAAAAAATCACAACTTTGCACTGGCGCCCAGCGCGTAACAAATTTTTATGTGCCGCCCGTTCAACTGTCGAACATATGACGTGCCAAAACTATGGACGACAAACCGTGACCGCCACAAAGACTCTCGACAACAACGATTCGCACTACCATTTTATAGCAAATCCCTACGATTGCTATTCAATTCGTTTATTTGCACTGTGATCTTCACGATCTTTTCACCCTTCCTATATCTTTTGCTTTCAACTCCATTTGTCCTATAACACTACCCCATACAGCTTTTTCCCTTGCACTTTTCCGCGATTCTATCCCAGAGTGCTCAGCAAGACACGAGATGCTAGATTGATGCGCTTTAAGCAGTTATTATGCTTCGTAAATTTAGAGTTTAAATACAGAACCATGCCCGCTGCGTCCACAACTCGCGAGAAATATGCAAATCAATATTCGTCATTTTAAGTCATTTGACAGGATAATTACAATCGTCGTTGCTTAGTATCTTCACTGCACAATTCGCATCTCTCGCGGCCCAGGACAAACCGAGTTCAGCTGTTTCATGACGAGGTACAGTCTGTCTTTCGTTTTATATTTTTTTATTATTTTTATTTATGTGAACCACCTGTGCGATGCTATCGTAACGAGCTTGAGCAATCACTTTTACCCCGAAACGGATATTACTGGCGGAGATCTTTGAGAAATCTGCTACCTGTGGCGATTAGAAACAGACTCCCCCATTCACTTCTCGATCCGTCCCAAAAACTTGTCTTTCTTCCTTCCGCATCTCGTTCTGAGCTTCATCAGCCCAGTTCGCTTGTCTTCCGTGATGTAATACACCGTTGGGGAGTAACCCGGAAATCTACATGCAGATATGCAATTTTTAAGACAAAATTTAATTGAAGTAGAGAAAATTTACATCAAGTAAAGAAATTTAAATGAAGTACAGAAGATTTAAATGAAGTGAAGAAATTTAAATGAAGCAAAGACATTTTAACTACAGTAAAGAAATGAAAATTTTAAATAGTTATAAAAGTTAAATTGCATGACAAATAAAATTAAAGAGAGACATATAAATTTTAATATAAAGGACAATTGATATGAAATGACATTTAATAAAGTAATAAGAAGAAAAGGTATTTTATAAAATTATTATTACAAATAAAATTAATTACATATTTTTTTTCAAATCTGCCACAAAATTCCGAGTAGGTGATAGGAAGGTTTTGGGGCAGTTTCCTTGTGTGACTGCTCGATTAATACAGATGGAAAGCCCATGTAGTGGAATAACCGTGTTTGATTGTTGTAATCTTAGAAAATTCAAACCGCAATATCTCATAAAGTATAAGCACCTTTTAAAGGGCACTTAAAAATCTACTTTCATCCAATTTATTCATACTAATACAGTTTCACTGGCGAACAAAATTAATTTACAGGACCTGCTGTTTTTAACAAAGATAAACGAATATCAACCATTCTGTTATTTGTTATTGGATCTACCTTCATAATTTTTTTATCGATTATTTTTAGCTGCTCATTCTCAACTATTCATTACTAGATTCAGTCAAGTGTTAATAGCATGTACTTTAAATGTTGAAGTTTGCGAAAAATACAACAATTTTATGCAATATTCTCATTTAAAACGGCCGCCATTTTATTTTACGATAACGCTGGTATTCGCGAACTCGATAAATACCTCAACGAAGAGTATTTAGATCGCAAAGAAGATCCGCTTCATGGTGGCATGATTGTCGTCAGCTATATCCTCATGTTAACGCATACATCTTGAAAAAATTTTGCATCGTAGCGACATCAGTACCCTGCGAACGCATTTTTCCTGCAGCGAACAAAATTAATTTACAGGACCTGCTGTTTTTAACAAAGATAAACGAATATCAACCATTCTGTTATTTGTTATTGGATCTACCTTCATAATTTTTTTATCGATTATTTTTAGCTGCTCATTCTCAACTATTCATTACTAGATTCAGTCAAGTGTTAATAGCATGTACCTTAAATGTTGAAGTTTGCGAAAAATACAACAATTTTATGCAATATTCTCATTTAAAACGGCCGCCATTTTATTTTACGATAACGCTGGTATTCGCGAACTCGATAAATACCTCAACGAAGAGTATTTAGATCGCAAAGAAGATTCGCTTCATGGTGGCATGATTGTCGTCAGCTATATCCTCATGTTTACGCATACATCTTGAAAAAATTTTGCATCGTAGCGACATCAGTACCCTGCGAACGCATTTTTCCTGCAACGAATAAAGTTTCCAAATTAATATTTTTACGTAGTAATATGTAATCTTTTTTAATATTAAATTGATAATTCGAATAGTCAATCATAAATAAAAATAAGTACAATACAAAAAAATCCCCGTTGGCAGCACCAGCCGGAAAGGTAAATTTCTCGTATATAGCGTAAGATTTTGGAAAAGGATTTGGCTTGCCTACCACTAGACTTCTTACTGCAATTTCCGTAGCACCATATGGGTATTTATTAACATCAAGAGAATCTCCCAACCTTCATATTTAGAGACCCTTTATAGAGGCGAAAATATTTTGCTAATTAAATTGAGTTGCACACTTATGGATCAAATATTCATCGGGTAATGAATTGTTATAAACGCATAAATACAGGTTTCGTCCTTCTCACATTTGCTGTTTACACATTTCGCAGTGGTTACCACACAAAGGTGATAATTTGTCGGCTTAAATAGCTCAAATAGGTAATTTCAAAAGATTTCCATAAAAGTTTAATCAGCACTTGCGTTGTCATTAATATATACATTATAAATTCTTTTCTGATCCATTTTGAATTTTTATTGTAAACGGCTGCTAAAAATATTAAGCTATAAATTTTCGATTGAGTTTACCTTCTGACCTTTGGGGCCGCGATTTTGAATGCATGCATTTGATTTTTGATTATTTTAAATCATTGTGTGCTAGGACCTTATCAATCAATGTGCCAAATCTCGTTCAAATCGGAGTTTCATTCTAGACACTGCAAAATATTCAATTTTTAGTGACAATGGGAGCTAAAAATATTAGGTTTTAAATTTTCGACTTCTTTATTTTTCATTCAATTTTAATAATTTTTTGCAAAATACAAGAACATACAACATACAAGAGATCCATAATCTCAAGTTTCATCAAAATCGGTTGGAAAATGTGACAGCTAGAATGAAATCTCACATTTAAACCGCCGCCATTTTGGAAATTGCACATACATGATCACCAAAATGTGAGAATGCCGGTACGCCGGAATTTGCAACAATATTCACCATGAATATAATTCTTGAAACTTTCATGCAAATCCGTAGTGTCTGAAATGATTGAAAGTGCATATTGTCCCATAGCCTTGTATATTTGCTGTTGTAATACAGGAAAATTTAAAACCCCATAATTCTGTTAAATACGATTTGATCTTTCTGATATTCCCACTAATGATTAAATTTGTTAATTGACATTTACTTATTGAATTTGAGGGCGCGCTTGCAATTTTATTCGATAAAGTGTAAAATTGATAAATCGTACTATTACTAACAAAGTTGAGTGAAGTTCGACTTTTGACGTATTTGTTGTTGCAGTGCTCATAAAGGTCTAGTCTTGATTTTTTTCAGATTTTTCGAATGAAAGTTTTCCAATCGCGAAGCGGGGTGTACGCCTAAATCCCGTGCATTTCCCCTTCTCCTGCCTCCCTCGATACTGATAAAGTAATTTTAAGACCTGTTTTGAAAAGATCTCAAGAAGAATACTGGCAAAAATATCAACTACAATACCTCAATAATGCTGTAATTAGTGTAAGACAAGATTTTAAAAAATATTGTAAGTACTTATAACAGATTAAAGCATGAACAAATAAAATGAAAAGTTACAAAATAGAAACTGTAAAAACATGTAACATATAATTTTGAAATGAAATAAGTAAATCGAAATGATCAAATATTCAATTAAATTACCAAGAAACGTAAAATATCAATTTAGAAAATAAAGAAATGTAAAACTAACATTTAGATTGCAAAAAAGTAAAGTAAAACATATGTGAGTCGTGTCACGAATCAAAGTAAAACAATAAAATATGCATACACTGTAACCAATTGAAATATGTACAAAAGCAGAAAGTAAAATAAAATCAAATAAAAATTTTTATCGGGCCTAAGAAAACAAGTAGTTAAAGTATTCAAAGTAAGACATCTTAAAATAAAAGGTTATGAAAAAGCTACAACAAATCATTATGATTTAATAAAATAATACAAATATTGCAGAAATGAATATTGAAAGGAGCATAACATTACTTTTGTTGAAACAATAAGCAAAGAAAAATAAGTATGCTCAATTAAAATCGATTTACGTAGTAATTTTCAAATCAAAATTCCAAGTTTATCAATTGAAACAATGAAATAAAAATGAACTACGATCTTCAAGCCAGTCGTGAATTTTCTTTTTGGGCGGGAAGGCAATGTTACGGAAGCCGCAGTCCAATTATGACTCGGTCCGCGTCCCGTCGATCGTCTCTGCGTACTTTGAATGGCAAAAATGCGAAAAGCTGCGAATCGTAATCAAACCATATGGGCGCGGCCGTCATATGCATTAGCAGAAGTGGGTGTGTATCCATACTCGTATTAAGAATCAAAACAAATACACACAAGACTTCGCTATCGACCGTACCACCTCTGACAGACTGACTTATATGACTGACTCATGCCATTTATTACACCGTATTAACTCTTTGACATTTCAGCTTAACCTCTAAATATCATATATTCTTATGTACTAACTATAATATAACACATTTCAGCTTAACCTCTAACTCTCATATATTCTTATGTACTAACTATAATAAAATTCAATTCAATATATAACATCTCCCCTTGCTATTTTATTATTTTTGTTTTCTTTACAGTTTTTAAATTCAATAATTACAATGATTCATCATATTAGAAACAGACTACTATTTGCATGCCTTACATCTTCTTCATCATTGTACACTTGAAAGCATTACCTTATTGTACATTATAATTAATTTATCATTTGTAATTTAAACTCGTAAATAAACCATGTTTTATTTCGATTTGCACTTTGGTATCTTTTTATGGGTATTACAAGCCTGCCTGATCGTGTATGATATTCTTTCTATATTCTGTATTAAAATTATTTTCATTCATTATTGATTTGCATTGCCCTGTTTCATTTCTTATACGTGGAATGCAAGAATCCGAATTATTAAGCAATGGGCCATTAATATCCAAAAATTGTGAGTCTGTCATTTTAAAACTGGGAGTGTACTCTCATTTTCTTAAGTTTATGCGATTTCGTCTCAATAATTGATTATTTTCATTCTGAATATTCTGAATAATAAATTATCTTGGCCTTGAATGTGACTCTATAATTTTAGCTGGTTCCCAAATTCCTTTTCTTTGGTAAACGACATTATCTCCCATTTGAAACCCCTCCTTTCTCATTTTCCTTACAGTCCTATCATAGTATGTTTTAAATCTGTCTGTTTACTTTCAATTTTTCGTAAGTTGCTTCTATAACTCTTGGTTTCAATAATTCCTTTCTAACAGAATATTTGGGGCGAAGTACTCGGCTCATTAATAGTTGCGCTGGTGATGCCGATAAACTCGAAATTGGAGCATTTCTATATGCCAGCAATCCACTTTCTAAACCTTTTCTTTCTTCCCTACATTTTCGAAGTAAGCTTTTCGCTATCCCTGCACGTTTCTCCGCTAAACCATTACTACGAGGGTAGTTTGTACTAGAGGTTATTAAGCCAATATACCACTCTTGTGCAAATTGTTTGAATTGATATGAACTAAATGGCATATTATCTGATACAATAATATGAGGGACTCCCAGTTGAGTAAATATTTCCTTAAGTTTTCTCGAAATTTCCTCAGATGTCTCATTTCTTAACAATTTCACTTCTAACCACTTCGAGAAGTAATCCATCAAAACTAAAAACGGCTTCCTCGAAAGTCAAGTATATCACAATCCACTTTACTAAATGGCAGATTTGGAATTTCATATGGAATCAATAGAGATCTACAATTTGATTTTTGATATTTCTCACAGGTCCGACTACTTATAAAATCTTCTATTTGCCTATTTACAACTGGCCAATACACAGTTAATTTTGCTAGCTCCTTTGTTTTAGTTATCCCAAGATGCCCTTCGTGCAGACTATGCAATATCTGTGCACGAAGACCACTCGGAATGATGTCTATCTTCATAAAATAGAAGACCATTTTCACAGTCAATGTCATTTTTAACTTGCCAGTACTTTTTAATAATATCTTTAACTTTAGTTTTATTTTTGACCCACTTTTTGTACTAACTCTTTTTATTCTTTTGACTCATCATCACTAAGAATGGCTTTAAGGATTTCCTCCGTTCTTCTATCGCTAGCATTGATGGTATGAACTACAGTATTTAATGTCGAGTCATCAGGAGCCGAATTTTTCTCCTTGATACTTTTAGACAGTGTATCCGCTATATGCATCTCTTTTTCCCGGAAGGTACCTGACTTGTATTATATTTCAATAATTTTAGTTTTGTCCTCTGTAACCTGTTGGAGTGAACCTGGGACATTAATTTGTTGAAAATTGCCACTAAAGGTTTGTGATCTGATAAAACGACGATTTTCCGTCCATTAATATAATCGGGAAACTTCTCACATGCGAAGAGGATGGCCAACATCTCTTTTTCAATTTGCGCATATTGTTGTTCCGTATTTGTCTAAACGTTTCTATGCAAAACAAACCGGTCTGTTGTCTTGCATAAGACAACTTCCAACTCGAAATTGAGAAGCATCAATTTGGATATACTCGTATATTGGAATGTTCTCATTGAAACTTTGCAACACTGGAGATTGTGAAACAATTAATATCAGATTTGCAAATACTTTTGAGTGTGCTTCTAACCATGTATATGAACAATTCTTTTTCAATAGCTCTCTTGGAGGCGCTGTTATCTGTGGCATATTTGGAATGAAATCCCTCACAAAATTTACTAATCTTAATAGACTTTGCAATTCTGTTTTGTTTTTAGGGATTTCAATATTTTTAATGGCTTTAATTCGAGATTCATCGAATTTTACACCCTCTTTTGAAAATGACAAGCCTAAGTAATTACATTTTTTTTGACAGTATTGCAATTTTATAGCATTAAATTTAAAATTAAATTCACTTCCTATTTTAAGAACATTAGCCAGACTGCTATCGTGTTCCAGTTTATTTTTTCCAAAAATCAAAATATTGTCGAATGAAACGAATACACCCGGTAGGTGACTAAAATATTTAGTATTTAGTTTTTGAAATAGCTCGGGAACAAAAATGAGCCCAAATGTCAACCTTAAAAATTTATAACTTCCGAACGGAGTGCTGAATACACACAAGTGGTTGCTTTCTTCCTCCAATGGAACGAGCCAAAATCCATCTTTGAGGTCTAATATCGTGCAATACTCCATGTTTTGGAGTTGTGACGATAAATCTGATAATCATGGTCTTTGAAAAGGCTCTGTAATAACGTTCCTATTCAAATCCCTGGGATCTAAACATAATCTAACTGATTTATCGGGTTTTTCAACCTCAACTAGATTGTGGACCCATTCAGTGGGATGATTAACTCTTTTGATGATTCCTGCATTTTCTATGTCATCTAATTTGTTCTTCACTTTATTTTTAAGACTACTCGCTATGCGGCGAGGTGCATGTATGACTGGAATTGCATCTTTTTAGGTCTTTGTAAAAAATTTTTTTTACAAAGACCTACTAGTTTCACGACCTGTCTGTCCGTCTGTCCGTGCGTCACAGCTGATTTCCTCAGAAACTGTAGAAGCTAGAATGCTCAAACCTTTCGAAAAGGTCAGAAGTGGTGGTCTCTCAAAAGTTGAGGTCTTAACAAAAATTTAAAATTTTTTTAAGGGGAGTCCCCCCTGATGACGAATTGGCCCTTAAAAAATTTTTTTAATCAAAGGTAGTCGAGTGGGGTATCAAATGAAAGGTCTTGATTAGAGCTTTTAGAATCCGAAATAAAAAACTCATTTTATGAATTAGGGGGTTCAGGGGAAGGCAAAATGTACCAAAAATTTGTCTCCCTCCCCTCGCGATTCGACACCTTTGAGCCGCAAAATCTGAAAATTATCACGAACGTGGACCCTTATGAGTACAAGGGCAACAAATACCTTAGAAATCGAAATTCGCTCAACTTTGTTAATAAGAGTATGATTTGTAGATTTTACATTTTTGCCCATAAAATCAAAACGGTACCTTTAAACTTCTTGAAATTTTGCAACTATATAGACTAATATAAGATATATATGTTCACAAAATTTAATTAAGATCGAATCATAATCAAGTGAGCTATAGCCATTTCAATTGTATGGAATTACAACAACAATAACACGTGTTTATGGTTGACCTAGGGTTTTCCAATAAGAGGTGTCATTTTGATATTTTAAAATAAATGCAATTTTTGATATGAATGGCCGGATGTTTATTTCATTATTAAGAAGAAGATATGCCGTTAATAGCGAAAAATAACATCAGGCAAATAACTACCACGACACGCTTACAGGACCATATCCTTTTCATGAAATTTTCCATAACCAAATCGCAAAGTGGCTGTCCTATGTCCTCGATAACCTCACGAATTTCATCTTTGAGGTCTTGAATTGACGCTGGGCTATTGGCGTAGGCCTTATTTCTCACGTGGCTTCAAAGGAAGAAGTCGCAAGGTGTCAAATCACAAGATCTATTCAAAATAACACCTCTTATTGGGAAACCCTATATATATATTTAAAATTGACTTAGGCACTTTTATTTTCTTTCAATTTTCATGAAAATTTAAAGAATACTGTTTAAGTTGAACTTGTTCAATCGACCGGGCATTCAGAAAGATCATTGAAGCTAGATCAAAATGGCAGCTGCACTGTGCTTATGAAAGAAACTGTGCATCTTTTGCATAAATTTGAACGATTTCATAGCCAAGTATTGGACGAATAATTCAAATTATCGATTCACGCCATCAGAAAACTTGTTTCTAATCCTAGGATGTTTAGAAAGACCTTCTGATAGGAGCACTCTCCTGCTTACTCAACTTGTTTTAAATAAATTTTGCACTTGTCTGAAAACGTACCCAATCCCTCGAATAATAACTATTTTTCCGAATAAATTCCTCTTTTGAATTAGAGTTCCGGTTAAGAGTATCTATTCACTTGATTAATTTAAGCTTAACACACGTTTTTAATCCTAAAATTTGATACAAATCCACATTAGCAATAAGAAATTGTTCTACACTCGCCAATCACATGTTTTATCTCAAGTTTTACTGCGGCTAAAACGTCTAAATTGTAACCACCATATGCCTCCAATTTTAACTTAACAGAATTAACAATAATTGTCTCATTTTCTATCATTTTAAATGCTGAATAAGGAATAATATTTACATCAGCACCCGAATCTATTTTAAATTGTATTTCTTTCCCATTTATCTTTATTTTAGTATACCATGAGTCCCCTTTCTCTATTCCTTCCACTTTTACCATGTCAATAACTAGAGCATTAAGATCAATGTCATCATGTCCATCTATCGCGTTAATTTGCTTAGCCCTGCACCTATTTGCGAAATGATTCGGTTTCTTGCATTTCATACAAAGTTTTCCATAAGCTGGACACTTATCAATACGATGGCTAAATGAACATATTTTACAATTAGTGATATTGTTATCAGGTATCTTATTGTTATGTGATTTATTTTTTACCAAATTCGGATTCTTCTTCGAAAAATTAGCCTTATTGTTTTAAAAAGTATTTTTATTAGACATAACCTGATTTACCTCTGTAGATTCTCCCTGGATACGCTGGACATCTTTTGCTTGCTGGTGTGTCATTTCCGCCACTCGACTACTTTTTTCTGCGGTAAATTTTCCGTTCTCAGGAGCTTCTCCTATAAGTCTGTATTGTTTCTTTTCTTTATTCTT